>KZ452023.1:1549750-1577994 GCA_002786265.1 Apostasia shenzhenica
TCTTCCTCTTCCTCTTTGTACATGGGCAAAATCCAGTAACTCAATTTTTCTAACTGGAGCTTCAATTGGCCTACGATTTAGATGTCCAAACCATCGAAGCCGACTTTCTCTAAGTTTATCCTCAATTAGTGCGAAGCGCCCATGTTTGCATCTAAAAAAAAGAGAAAAGATCAAACTTAATTCCAAGATACATGAATGATGTAATGGAAAGTTACAATGAACTGTTGCGGACGATGAAGTTACTCGAATTGTTTGGTCATGAACAGGACAATTATTCCTTGTTCTATAATAGTCGAAGTGTTATCCACTTAACCAAGAATCCAAGCTCTCTCTCTAAGTTGAAGCGTGCTGGAGACAAATTATGTTGTTGAAGATGGTTTACATAAATGTGAAAATTAAAGATTAAAGAGGAGTTGATTGTACCACGAGGATTGTCGGAGAACGATTTTTTTTTTTGACAAGTGGAAGGTTTCGGAAAATCTTGATAGAGAACCAAGATTTGAATATGCGAATGTTAAGAATGCCTTGATGATTTCAACTCAAAATGGCAACCAGGTAAGGGCGTTAATATGGATCAAAAATCGATCGAAAGTTGAATCGATTTTAGATCAAATTGAAATTAAGTCAATGAGCTGACTAACGAGCCAAAAGTTAGGCTCGGTAATGATTTCAAGCCGATTTTGAGCCGGGGTAGGCTCGACTCGATCCTGCTCGAAATCGGCTCGAATTAAAATACATGTTATATGTATAATACATATATATAATATATATATTATAAACCGAGTCGATTTCGAGTCGAATCAAATCGAGCCTACCCCGCTCGAGATCGGCTCGAAAAAAATTGAGATTTTATTATTTCGAGCTGCTCGAAATGATTCGAAATCAGCTCGATTTCGAGTCAATTGAAATGTAATCGATCCGATTTCGAGCCGGTATTGGCTCGGCTCCAAATCAGATCGATGACAGCCCTACAGCACGAGAACAAAATTCGGAAAACCTCATCTATTTATAACCTTAAAAGAAATGTTTGCATCTAAAAAAACAAGAGCACTTCGGGTGATCCATCATAGGTGATGAAGTACAACGGTTAAGTTCGGTATTAAAAAGCAATGGAAGATGACTGCCATCTAGGAGTGCAACTCTTTTGAAGCACCGTCCATATTTGATGAGAATATATTTGAAGCTAATTTATTTTAATATTATGAAATGAAATTTAAAATTTTATTAATGTGAAATTAATAAAATTAAGTTTTTATTAAAATATCAGTAAAATGTGAAATAAAGTAGTTTTTTAATATTAAATTTTGTATTAAAAACAATGCTTTAAAAATTGAATCGAACCGATCGATTCAATTGGCTCAACCATGAATTGGTGGTCCAACAAGTTTGATCAAGTCTCAGAGTTGGCTTTGCATCAAACTGATTAAAACTAGTAGGCCTGCCAATGGATTGGATCATGATCCGATCTGATTAAACTCCCAAATGAAATTTTTTTTTACCCGTCAATCCGCCCCGTTTACTGACACGATCCATTTACAAATAAATAGATCGGAAATAGATCACCATTGACCCGATCCGTTTATGTAATCTAATTTGTAGTTCATACAGGGATATATTGTGGCTAATAATTTTTTTGTTGGAAGTCTCAAGTAAAGAGTGTCACTATAATTAATTAATAAAAGATTCTTACATATTATATTAGTAAATTATAATTTATAGTACTCAGTTTATATTTCACAATATATATATATATGCATATATATTACAAATATTAATTTTTATATTAAAATATTTAATTAATTCATAAAAATATAATATTTTTCTCTTATTTTATTTCCAATAAATTTAAAATTATTTTAAATTTGATTATAAAAATTACTTAAAAATAACTTCTTTTATTGTAAATGGATTAAATCCGAAAACCCGAGTTCCGAATCGATTCGATTTCCGATCTGAGATGATATGAATCGATTATGATCCGATCCAATATATATGAATTTGAATCCGGGTTGGAGTCAATCCGACCCGACTCCGATCCGTTGACAGGCCTAAGAACTGGGGTTGAAATGCAAAACAGGCTGACCGTTCAAGTTGAACTGATCAGGCCACATATTTATTTTTCTTAAGCAGCTCAACTATAAAGTAATATTAAGAGAATTTTATACTTCTCCTTATCAATATGAGTCACTATGCTATATCTAAGGGTGATAGCAAAAAAATAAATTTTTTTAATTTTATTTTTTTATTATTTTTTGTAAAATTAGACTCATTGTTTATTAATTATAGACATGATATTCTTAAATATTATTATTTAATCCTTATTTTTTTTTAAAATATTTTTCACTTTTTATTAGAATAATTTTATAATGTTTACTATTTAATAATATTTAAAAGAAATTTTAAATATTAAATTTGAGTTCTTTAATATGACTATAAATTTTTTTTTTCATATTTTATTTATTTATTTATTATTATTATTATAAAATTATATTGTATAAATATTTATTGAATAATTAAATCATTATAATTAGATCTCAATAAAACTGTAAAATTATAAATTTTTCGTTCTACTAGTTTTAAGATTGGTTTGATTTTCAAAATTTAAAATTTTTAATTAAAATGAAATAAAATTAATTTTAATATTAAATTTTATGTTGTATATAAAATGAATATAAAAAATTAATGACGTGTTATCACGTGGAAATTGGAGTATTTTGGCTGTCAATTCAGATGAGCTCTAAAAAATCTTCGTGTTATTTACTTGTCGTAACCGTTAAGTGTTCGTTTCATATATGAATATATTGATATTACTTTTGTTCTACGAATCATTATACAATTATAAATTTTCTTATTAACCTCTTTTGGTATGCATTATGCACCAAAACATCTTAAAATTATCTTAAAAATAATATCCCCATTTTTTATATTTATTTCTCATTTAATATACATTCCCACATTTAGAATCTTTTTATTTCAAATCTTATATAATATTTTAATACAATAATAACAGTAATTAAGCTTTTATCTCATTAAGCAGAGTAGGTTATGAGAATTTTTTATTTTCATTGCATTTTATCAGACAACTATCAAGCCTTATAAGTATTTTTTTTTTTGGGTTTTTACCCGTATGACACAAAAAACTTCAATATTTACTTATTAGACACCCTAAAGTTAAATATTACATGACACACACTTATTTATTTTAGTTTTACAACCAACACACCCTAATTAAAAAATTCTTACATTTTATTTAATTAAACCATACTTAAGTTATGTTTTAACTTAAATAAAGTTCATACGAATAAAATCTAACTCTCGGTGCATCTTAACTTAAATCTTACATGTTAAAAACTATTTAAATCTATTATTTATGTAAAATATTTTAAATCTAATCGTTAGATGCTCATCTTAACGATTAGATTTAATTTAAGATACAAAGGGGGTTAGATTTTATTCCCATGAATCTTATTTAAGTTAAAACATAATTTAAGTAAGATTTACTTAAATAAAATGTAAGAATTTTTTAAATAGAGTGTGTTGGTTGTAAAATTAAAATAAATAAGTGTGTGTCATGTAATATTTAACTTTAGGGTGTCTAATAAGTAAATATTGAAATTTTTTGTGTCATACGAGTAAAAATCTCTTTTTTTTTACTCTTTTCAGCTCAAAAATTGTTTTAAGTAATTAAAAAAGAGTAAATTATATTTGAAAATTTGAATTTAAAGCATAATAATATACAAATTTATGATTTTTAATTTTTAATTTTGAGTTTCTAATATTTTATATAATTATCACATCTTTTTCAAATTTTTTAATAATTAAAATTTTTAGGGACAGCATGGAATTTATTGATAACTTTAAAAATTTTAATTATAAAATTTAATAAATTAATAATTATATTAAATGTTAAAGATTAAATATTAAAAATTTAAAATTATGGCTAATAAAAAAAATTAAAATTATGAATTTGTGCATTATTATGCCATTCTAATGTAATTTATTGTTAGAAAAATAATTCCACCAATGAGCCGTGTGGATTCGTGGGCCCCGTTCTTCACTTCTTCCTTTCAGCCCGTAATGAAATGTTTCATTTTGGTGCCTGAAATTTATTCTTTTATTGGAATGATTAAATTACATCATATAATTATTTTAAAAATAATTAAATATATAAATAAATAAAAAAAATTATATTCAAATTTATGTAAGACATAATATAAATTTATTATTATTATTATTATTATTATTATTTTAATTAAGTATAATTTTGATGTTTTTTTTTTTTTTTGATTGTAAAGTATAATTTTGATGTTGAGAATGACCTGAAAGGTCTTCGGCCAAACAATAAAATAGTTGGAGTTGCCGTCGGCTTCAACGAAGTCCTCTCCTTCGTGAAGGGTACGGGTTCCTTTCTCCTCGCAGGGTAAACCTCTCTCTCTCTCTCTCTCTCTCTCTCTCTCTCTCTCTCTCTCTCTCTCTCTCTCTTTCTCTGTGTATAATTTTGGGCTTCTCATCACATCTGTCACGAGAAGACCGTCGATCGATCGGAGGCTGTTTTCTAGGTTTTGTTTTCTTTGCGTCATTCTTCCTGCTTCTGTTTGTGAACTTCAACAGAGATTTATTTGTTTTCTTGCAAGGATTGGTTTTATCTTCATTCTGTAGATGCTTTACCTAGAAAAGAAATATAGACATGGATTGCTCCACTGATTTGTGGATTGAATCGTACGTGTGTGATGCGCATCCGTACAATTTGTGCAGAGATGCGATCTAAGCCATACGCATGTAGATCGCACTTAGTGCATGTTTTACGGTGCCAAAATGGTGATGGCAAGTGCGGCGTGGGCATTTTGGATATTCCCATGTTCGAATGATATGAGAATAGGAAATTGATCCGTCCAAGCCTCACCTAAATGGTAGCTGGATCATGTAAGAGTATGGAATCTACACTCTTGTGAAGGTTTTGTATTCCTGTATGATCGAATCGTTGGGGAATACTAAACCAATATTCACGTTCTAAATTAATAATATTGTGTTGGTTTCGATCTCATATACGTTCCACCTACACGAGTGCAGAGATGGATTGTATAAGGGTAGTAAACCTACAATACACAGAGTTTTTATTAAATGATAAAATAACTTTTTCTTATTTTTTTTGCATTTGATGCATATATATGGATCATGTAGCTTTACGATCTATGAATTATCTTTGTGGCTATCATAAAAGTAATATTTCTTATTTAGTATATGTATGTAGGTTATGTGCTCTTGTACAATCCAGTTACATGGGGAGCCACCGCTGCCCCCCTTACCCATGTCTCTGCATAGCTGGATTGTTTAAGAATACGAAACTTCGTTTGAAACATTTATGATATATTTTAATTCATATATCTCCTTTACACGGGTTTCAGTGAAATGATACAATATTTTTTTGTTATTTCTTATATTTTGTTCATATATCAATTGCATATTTGTTTTAAAGGATTTATGTCATGATTAATTCAATAAGTTTTATACTGGCTATTGACTGCTTAATTTCTCATCTGGGAGTTAGAACCCAGCAATGGCACGTTAAAACTTTCGTCATTGTCGTGGATTGAACCCGAGTCACCCGCGTGACAGGTGGGAATACTCAGCACTATATCCAAGATGAGATGCCTTGGTGTATGCTCTTCATAGATGATATTATTCTTGTTGATAAAACTAAAGAGCGAGCCGAAAGCGAAACTCGAGCTTTGGAGGAATACTTTAGAGTTTAAAGCTTTTCATTTCAGTAAATCCAAAATTAAATTTATAGAGTGCACATTAGTCAAGAAAGAAGTATTTATATTAGTGATGTGGCAATTGGTGATCAATTTGTTAAGAAAAGTGAGCACTTTAGATACCTTGGATTAATCATACAAAATGATAGTGAAATAGATAATGACATTATTAGCAGGATCCAAGCAGGATGAGTAATTTGGTGTGTTGTGCGATAGAAAAATTTCATCTACACTTAAGGGTAAATTTTATAAAATTGTAATAAGACCAGTGATGATATATGATGCTAAATGTTGGCTTATAAAGAGAAAACATAAAAATAAAATAAGTGCTGCAGAAATGAGGATGGTAATGTAAATGTGTGGATATACACGAAAGGATAGAATGAGAAATGAGTATATACGCAAGAAAGTTAGTGTTGCACCAATTGAGAATAAAGTTAGAGAAAGTTGACTTAGATGATTTGGAAATATAAATCGTAGGTCGATCAATGCTCCAGTTAGAAAAATCGAGTTATTGAATTTTGCTCATATACAAAGAGGAAGAAGGAGACTAAAAAAGATATAATAATATACTATATGGAGTGATCTTACTCACTTAGATCTACATAAAGATTTGTTAATTGATAGAGCGCAATGAAAACAAAGGATTCATGTAACCGATCCCACTTAGTGGGATTAAGGCTTAGTTGTTGTTGTTGTATCAACTAATAGCTGTATGATAGATATATTATTTATCTGTATGTCATGAAAATAATATTTCTTCTCAGCAATTGGATTGTCTAGGAGTACAAAAACCTTTACCCAAAATGCATGTTTCATATTCTTTATGATCCAGCATTGCTGGGTATCTTATACAATCCAAGTACATGGGGATCCATTTGCATCCGCCCATAGCTATATCGTATAACAATACGAAACTTGCATTCCATGAAACATCTATGATTTATTTCAATTCAGATATCTAGGTGATCTTATTGATCATTTTGAAATACAGCTAATACACTGCATAGGTTTATGCTAATTGTAAGAGAACAGGTGTCATTTTAATTTTACAAGTTGTCTCATTTTTATTGTTTCCGCACGAATTATATAGATATGGTTTGCACATGTAAGAATATCTCGGGTGTTTTATGTAGTAGTTGCTTTTAATAATACCATCTGAAGCAATTTAATTTTGGGTATGAGTAATTTTATGTATTGTTTATTGGAAAATACTATATAGGCAAAAAAATGATCAAAAATAGTGAAGCCGACTAAGTTTTCTATGTGACAATGATTCCCCGTAGATAAAAATAGTTGTTTTTGCCAGTGCAGCAATGGTGTCATATAAGGATCCTAGTTTGCTTTAATATTTTTTATTAATTTTTGGGTCTACACAGTATTACTCTTGTTTTTTAGTTGTCATAGTTCAGATAATTTGCATTTAGTAACCAAAAGAAGCAGCAACAAATCACATGTTTACTGATTTCTATAATAGATAAAAAGGTTCAAGGGACTTGTATGCAAGGATGTCAAAAGGGTAAGTAGTTTATTTATGTCATGGCACTACTTAGACTGAAATTAGTGGAGAAATAAAAGGGTGAAAGGAGAAAAAGGAAAGATATATTATTATAAATACACGACATAATACTAGAATCATATGTTACATTTATTTCTCATGTGATGTGTATTTTTTACTTCTGTGAAAAACACGTGTCAATCAAAAAACAATTCTAGGAAAGTGATAAGTATACATGTCATGGCACACAAATTCAGCGTACGGTTCCGATTGTTTGTCGTGTGTACACAATAATGTGCCAAAGGGAAAAGGATTAAAAAAGAATGCCTTCATCTTTCTGATTTATGATTGCTTTTGTTATATGTGCAGAAGATTGCTAACCAAAATTAACTGCTACTTTTCAGACTGGTTTCTTTTGTTTTGGCTCTTTTGCATGTAGGAATTAATGCTTCTATCTCTCTATTTTGGCTGACCAGAAAAAACTAAGTTAGTTTGATGTTTCTGTATTGGTAATATGAGGCATGTTTTAGTAATCTGTTAAGCTGTTTGTTCCATCTCTTTTCAATGGAATGATGAGCACCTATTTTATGATACCTTTGTAGCTCTTTAATTTACAATTCATATTTGATTTTGACATGTCAGCTTTATTTTCTCATGCAAAATGTTTATTACAAGTCTTTTATAAATGGTAGCATTTTGGTTAGTTAATTTTGATTTTCTTCAGTTGTTAAGTCTTTTCTCCTGTATTTTTCTCAGAGATCCAGATATAAACAGAAAGAAATATACCTGGGAATGTGGAAAGATGTGCTTGCATGCTATGAATTCCTTTTTGAAACTTAATGAGTGTGTATCTCTCTCCGAGTGGCCTCTGCTTATTTTATACGACAATGGACTTTGCACTTTAAAGAGCTTTACGTTCTTTGAACTGAAACAACATGGATTCCAGTGTATAATAACATCCCTTTGTTCTGATCATCACCTTGGGGATGATGGTTGAATGTTTGGGCTTGTAGATTTGTGCCATTGAGTTTCTGGACCTGAAATCAGTTTGAAGAATGGAAATTAAAGGCAGTGTGTTGATGCAAAAGTATGAGATTGGTCGATTATTAGGACAAGGAACTTTCGCAAAAGTTTATTATGCGAGGAATATTAGTACCGGCGAGAGTGTTGCTATTAAAATGATTGACAAAGATAAGGCCCTCAAGATTGGGCTTATAGACCAGATCAAACGTGAGATATCAATTATGAAAATTGCAAGGCATCACAATATCGTCCAGCTTTATGAAGTCATGGCTACAAAGTCGAAGATTTACTTTGTTATGGAATATGTCAAGGGTGGTGAACTTTTCATTGAAGTTTCTAAGGGAAGGCTTAAGGAGGATGTTGCAAGGAAGTACTTTCAACAGCTAATCAGTGCCATTGAATTTTGCCATGACAGAGGAATCTATCACCGTGATTTAAAACCCGAAAACTTATTACTAGATGAAACTGGTGATCTGAAGGTTTCTGATTTCGGTTTGAGTGCTCTTTCGGATTCTAAGAGGCAGGATGGTTTGTTCCACACTACTTGCGGAACTCCAGCTTATGTTGCTCCTGAGGTGATTTGGAGGAAAGGTTACGACGGTGCGAAAGCTGATATCTGGTCATGTGGGGTGATTCTCTTTGTGCTCATGGCTGGTTATCTCCCTTTTCATGATTCAAACCTGATGGAGATGTATAGGAAGATTGGGAAAGCAGAATTCAAATGTCCAAATCAGTTTCCTCGTGGAGTTCGAAGATTGCTATCAAAGATTTTAGACCCGAATCCATGCACCAGGATCACAATTTCAAAAATCATGTCCAACACTTGGTTCAGAAAAGGGTTTGATGAGAAACGAACGATTGAAACAGAATCCAAAGAAATGAATCCCCTTGATGTCAATATATCTTTTAGCTCGAAGGATGGTAATGTGAAACCCACAATTATGAATGCATTTGATATCATCTCTCTTTCGGCTGGATTTAACCTCTCAGGATTGTTCGTCGATACTAACCGAGAAAGAGAAGCTCGCTTCACCTCTTCACAGCCTGCAGCAGCCATTGTGCTAAAGCTCGAGGAAGTTGCTAAGCGCCTGAGGTTAATGGTCCAGAAGAAGGACGGCGGTGTTATGAAGATGGAAGCATCTAAAATGGGTCGGAGAGGTGTTCTAGCCTTCGACGTAGAGATATTTGAGGTCACGCCATTATTTCACTTGGTAGAGGTGAGAATAACTAGTGGAAATGCTGCTGTGTATGAGAAGTTTTGGAATGAAGATATTAAGCCTGCTCTTCAAGACGTAGTTTGGGCTTGGCAGGGGCAGCCGGGTAATTTGCAACAGCTGCAGACTTGAAATTCCTTTGGGTTGTGGTGCAAATTTCAGGTTGGGAGCTCAATGTCTGGTTAATAATATTTTTTTTTTTTTGGATTTTTACATACAAGATATGAAATTTACATAAAATTACACATTTCACCATCAATTCGTAAATATTACCACTATCAGATCATATTCATATAAATTTTACGCATTTCACATATTTCACATATTTCATATACTTTATAATATTATATGTAAATTAAAATGCATAAATTCATTAATATTTAAATTATAATAAACACATCAATTTTCTTACTTCAATTAAAAATTATAGTCATGTGGATTTAAATTTGACACCCTAATTGAAAATTTTAAATAAATTAAAATACATAAATTCATAAATATTTAAATTATTATTTATATAAATTAATTTATTTATAGTATTAAATTAATATATTAATAATATAGTTAAGATCAAGGTCAATTTAGAAATGTGAAGTTCACCATCAAAGAATATGATGTGAAATATGTGAAATGCGTAAAATTTAAATGAATATGGTGTGATAGTGGTAATATTTATGAATTGATGGTGAAATGCGTAATTTCGTGTAAATTTCATGTCCTGTATGTAAAAATTCTTTTTTTTATTGTGTTTATGTGAGAAGTGTTAATTACTTTATTTTATTAATATTAAAAAAATTAAAAATAAATTATTTTAATATTACGATGTAAAATAAAGTAATTAATTTATTGAATATTATGTTAGATGTAATTTATAAATAAATTTTTAATACTGAAATTTGTACAAAATATAAAATAAAATTAATTTTTGATATTTAAACTTATATATTATATAAAATTAATATAAAATATATATAAAAATAATTTTTTTGAGAACTTTAATAGTTTTTAAACACCAACCTAAGAGACTTACGATCATAAAAAGCTTGATAATTATTTGTTTTACCTACTGTACTTACAATCATAAAGGTGACCTGCATGAAATTTCACTCAAATTTGAGGGATTCACCAATTATATTAAGGGAGAGTTCGGTGAAATATTATCTTAATATTATGTTATATTATTTAGAGAAAATAATTGTTTGATTTAATGACATCTTTAGATAATTTTAAAAATTATAATATTATCATTCAAAAGATAATATCTAAATATCATGACATAACATCAACATAACATCGAACCAAATGCCTCTTAAATAACATAAAAGTATATGAACACTTCGAATAAATATATAGGATTTGTATAAAATTCTTCATAGAATAATTATGTGGAAAAAGTCGGTGTAACACGTATATAAAGTAAAATGAGAAATGGACAAGATGATTCAAATATAACTATTTTCGACTTATAGAGATTTCTATATAACTACGAGGGGATTTAACTTATGACAGTAACGAAAAAGAAGAAAACCAAAAAATAATTTGAAATATATTGAATAGACAACTTTGATTTGGCTTCATAGTGAGTGTTCTGGATCCAGGAAAAAATAATAGAAATAAGTTTAAAGTAAAGATTTCCTACACAATTTTTGTAGAAATAAACATTTATTTCACATTACAGCAACCAAATCTGTGTCTTATGCTGTATAATCTTCATTTAAAAAAAATGAAGAAAACTGGAGACATTAAACCTAAAATAAAAATGGGTAAAAAATTTCCCCCGAGCACAGGCAGAAACTTGTCCAGGTAGACATCTTTAAAGCTGAATAACAAATGGAGAATCAGTCAGATCAATGACATCTGAAACAATCTGAGTCTTCTTAGTCATTATGCAGCTAGACGGTGTGCACAAATTTATCACATCTGCTTTGGGAGAAAGGAGCCAGTCCTCAGACATAGCCTCATTAATGGAGCTTCTAGGAGTAGACGAATGCTTCCGTTGGCCTAAATCACCATCTTCACTAAAAGAACTTAAACTTGAGCTGCATGAAGCTCTCCTACTTTCTGTCATTCTAGTTGGTGACTCGAAGAATGGCTTTGAAGATTCACTGAGTTCACAATCATAAGTTTCAGTTTCTTGCACATTTGACAGGTTAAAAGTTGTATAATTTCCACTTTGGCAACTATTCTCTTTGATTTGATGATCAATAGCATCAAACACTGCAGAATTCTCCACTTCTTGATTGAATTCCTCATCAGCGCAGCCATGTTCTTCATAGTAATTGCTGTAATTCAAAACCTGTCCTCCAGTATAGCAAGGAATTTCATCCATGGAACAAATATTAACCTTCATTTGCTTTGGCAACCTCGGGCATGCTGCGACATGATTCATGTATTTTGTTGAGAAGAAATTTACAGTGAGATTTAAGCTGATAAAATGAAATTAATTGTTAGTTATTGACCAAAATTAGAGATGAAAAAGGACCATTGCTGTTAAAAGAGGCATACTTCTCCCAGGATGGAAGATTAAGCATTGTATAGGCAAGCTTAATTTTGTTCGCCACGCCTGACAGGGACTTGAAACTTGAAGCTGCTTTTCTTACAGCCAGAGATTCAGTGGGGTGCTGCCAAGCCCATTCAAACTACAAGAAACAATTTCATGGAAGATTGAAAACAATTAGCCAAACTACAGTAACCATGAATTTTAAATACGAAAATTTCATGGGCACTATGAAGAGAAATACAAATTGATCCTTACACATTTATGCACAATGCCCCTACAGATTGACGATGGACATGGTTAAACTACATTAAATATTCCTCAGTCATCTTGATCTTTATAGGAGACACACCCACTAACATGTCGCTAATGTAATCATTTCTAGCACAGCCCATTTTTAATGTAGCCAGCTGCCAGCCATCCATTTGAACATTAACATCTTCTAAATTTTGTACTTCAACATGGGAAACAACTTTATATATGGAATTCTAGCCACAATCATCAATTTAACCATCCTAGCTTCATTCTACCCTCTTCTACCCATGTTAACATGGATAATAGACAATGTTAGGACTATTGCCTGATCTAATGTCACAATATTATCACTCCATACTTCAGGATTTCCAAACCCACAATATGAAACGCTTTGTTTTTGAGGTGCTCATTTGATCAATTCCTTCAATCATAACTATAGAAACTAATAATGTTCAAAAAATATGCACTACAGAATTTAACCTTAAAGATGCTTGGTTAACTCATCTATCACCAAAGATAAAGTATAAGAATTCAAAGTATAAATTTGGTATAGTCCAAGCATAATAGTGAGTTACTTCAAAATGCTGATAACAATCCTCACCCCTATAACTACTTCATTGTACAATCTTATTGGCATTAAGAGTTGTCATTCCTACAAACTAATTTATGGTGAAGTCTTTACAAGTTCATAAATGTTTAAGAGAGAGAAAGAGTGTGTGGTAAAAATTGTAGTGTAACAATTCTATTAGCGAGTAAATGTAGAATCTATGAAAAACAACAATAAAAGACTAAACTTGGTAGTATACAATGGAAATTAGAAGAATAACTATTAAGGTGATTTGATATAATTCTTGTGAAAGTAAGAGAAGGGTTGGTAAAGAGTAATTTAGTTCGATGTTATATATAAAGAGATGAAGTGTAAAGATTACAAGAAATTGTACTGGATAGCAATAAAAGACAAAAAAGAGAAAGTAAGTTGAGCAGAATTAACTGGGCTATCAACTCTAATGATAAAAATTTATATAATTGGACACTTGCCAATCACTATAATTAAAGCAATCACAAGGAGCCTGATCCGAAACTAAATTATTTAAAAGAGCACTTTGAACCTTTAGTCAATAGCAAGCAAGCCATTGGCCTTTGATTCAGCCTAAAGAGAGTCCCATATATTTTATAAATATTTATTTCACATCTACCATAAATTTCAATATAAAAATCAACTTTACTTCAAAATTAAATCAATTTTATTTCATATACTACACAAATTATAGATTCATAATATAAAAATTAACTTTATTCACATCTTACATAAATCTGAAGATTAAAATAACTTTATTTCATATTATATACATACGATAGTATATTTTCTTTCTCGAGCTTAAAAAAAACCCTCCAACTAAATGTTGGCTTTGAGCTTCACTTTATGATTGATACAATTGAACTAATCTTTGTATTTTCAGGAAACAAGAACCAGGTTTGCCATATTTAAATAATCTCATCCTCAAATGCAAGTTTCTCTGTAGAGGAAAATTGTGCATGTATCAAATTCTTTTGTTATATATAGGTGTTAGAAAAGTTGTTCCCGGTAAGAACAGTTATCAAAATCATGTTTTATTTAAAGGTGTTGGAAAATTTAAATTTCATGGCTGAAAGACTGCTATATAGTACATTCAGATTTATACTCCTACTCCAAGAACCTACAGTCTTTGCTTCTTAATATGAAAGTCTTTGTTTCTTGACATGAAAGGGAGATCCAAATCTCCTAAAAAAGCAACCAATTTCCAATTAGAAAAAAGGAATAATGTTCTTCAAGTTGGTTAAAGCAATACATTGAGAAATTTGACACTGGTAATGCTGCAGCATCCTCTGCTTCCAAATACTTTTATTACAAAAATATAACAGTGAGACAGTATTAGTTGCCACACTACAATTATTGTTCCAAACCAAAGTGATTCCACTGAGATGGGCATCATTCAATCATGTGAAGCATTGCCTTAAAGCTTTTATTAAGAAAGTTGATGCCTTGAAGCTTTAATTCGGGCACTGGAAGACAACCTCTTTTAAGTACAAGATCAACCAATCCACTCCCGTTCCAGGAGTGAAACTAATAGAATGGCTTTACAACAATAAGTTACTTACAGGTTCATCAAACTTAATAGAATAAGAAGAAATTACTAACATGAAATTAGTTCTGCGTTAATGATGGATAACTTTTTAAAGGCTCCGAATGAGTATCTTAAAAACACCAAATAGAATAGGCTGCATAATATATGAACATTCGTTCAATAATGAAAGTTAACTTACATATTATGATAAGAGTAAAGTATAATACGTCCCTATGAAATTTAAGTAAACGAAGTGGGGTTTATAAACAAGAAATTTACACCAACTTGTATATCACATCCACAAGAAAGATGGTGGTCCACATAGCTATGTTTCCTCTGAATGATTTATCAAAACTGCAACTTCTAAAAAGTAAGCAAATTTCAAGAATGGCAAGAATGCAAAGAAACTACTCACTTGGAGAGCAGTAACATTTGATGGAAACCCATAAATACATAACACCATCTCCCATGGTCTTCCACGCTTTGTCCTCCATGCACCACACTTCCTCTCACCATTATGTTGCTTAATCCTCCGCCGAGGATTGACAGTAAAACTTCAAAACCAGAACCCTAATTAGCCAAACCCTTAACGAACTAAATCATGATAAGAGTTCATCATCAGCTCGCATCCGCTAACCCTAACCCTATTAAAATTGAAGAACTTCAGCTTGATTTTCACTAAACATAATTCCTCACTGAAAATCGGATTTTTACAGATCGGTGAAGTGGATGAGATAATACTCCCGTTTCGACAGGAATTATTTGAAAATGGATGAAGGGTAATCTAAAAGAAATTCAAGATATCGCATACATGATGAATTTCGAGTCGATTGATTGATTTCAAAGGAAAATAAAAGTTTACCCAATATAAGTGCGGCACTTGTGGCGAGGGCTTAAGGAGCAGAGAAGGTAGCAAGCGAAGAAACCTTTCACCTCTTCCGCTTCTTCCCGATCGGCTCCAACATCTCGTCTTCTCGCATCTCCTACCTTTTCTACAGCTTGGGACTCGAATCTCCTTTTTCTCCCTCTTCCCATCCCACTCTAATCGTCTTCCTCGTTACCCCTCTCTCTCTCTCTCTCTCTCCCCCTCTCTCTCTCCCTCTCTCTCTCTCTCTCTCTCTGTGATAAGAGCCGTTGGAAACTTGGAACTTGGATGGCCGTTCGTGAAGCTGATCTTGATTCGAATTCAGGGAAACTTGAGGCAGATAGTCTGAATTTAATTAAATAAATATTTTTATGTAAAAATTTATTATATATTTTAAATTAAAAAAAATAAATCATAATAATTTATAAAAATATTTTAGTTTAATAATATAATAAAAAATAGTTTCGACTCATTTATGAAATTTAAAAAAATTAAATTGCTTCCCTTCCTTACAAAAAAACATAAACTCAATGATAATCCAAATGTGGAATTTGTGCATAATATTTACTTTATTATAATATATATATTAAAGTAATTTCATACTTACATAAAAACTTCATAGGTATTAGTTATTACATATAATAATAAAAATAGTTCTAATTTTAATTGAAATGGAGCAAGGTCAACTCGAGTTGACTCGACTTATTTGCAAGCATATTTCATGTAGGGTATGATTCAAATCTCGGTTCAGTGGAAGATTAGGTAAGGCATTCAGACGGGATCCGATCCATTTACTGGACCAATTTCACACCTAAAATATAAATCAGGTCAAACAGGTTCAAACTGCTGTAAATAAGTAAAATTGAGTTTTTGATTACACGATTTTATAATGAAATTGACTTCAAATTTTTTATTATCCAAATATTTTTAACTTAATCAGTCGGTGCTACTTCAAGATTTAAATTCGATCAGGTTGATACAAACTGAAGCTCCTATAAATTAGTATTCGAGTATTCTTCTTATTTAGCGTGCATTAATATTAAATTGTTTTTCAAATTTGAAAGATTATAATAAAGTTATCAATACTATATATTATATTAAATTTATTAATTCCTTTATTTTGAGGTATTTTTCAAACATGATTTTTGAACAGAACCCTCGGTTTATGAAATCTTCTAAACTTGTACTTTTCATGATTGAAGTATCATCAATTAGAAGTAAAAATGATTTTCAAATCTTTTAAATTATTGATATTATAATAATATTATAAATTAAATATTAGCCTTTTTACTCCCGTGAGGGAGGGGCGGAAATGGCAAAGAGGTGGGGGCGAAACTAGCGAAAAGGGGGAGATAGGTGAGACTAGGCGAAGCGTCACTAGCATGCCTAGGATGGGTGAATAGGCAGTGACTATTTCTTGTAACGAGAGGCTGAACTATTGAACCCTTGGTAGAGAACGTTTAGAAAAAGGAAAGAATAAGAGGGGGCTCAAGTTTTCAGTGAGCTATTTGGTGTGAAGGAGGGCGAGCGAGAATCTCTAACATCAGAGGAGGCTTTGTAGCAAGTTCGGCTCAATATAAGCCAGTCAGAGTCCCACAGTAAGTGATCTTTTAGCGATTATATATTTCTTAGATTTTTTTCCTCCAATTCTCCTTTCGGTGTTGATTAGTGTTAAGTGATCGTTGTAATCTAGTCTATTAAAATCTTCAAATATTTGGGTAGATTAGGTTTGTATGAAGTTTTTGAAGAATTGTTTAATCCATAGCTCGATTCCTGTTATAGTTAATAGCTATATCATTTGCTTAGGTAACAACTAAAGTTTATAAAAATAAATTTTGCATAGTAGAAACTTGATCAAATGTCCATGCTTAGGCTTCTTAATTCAAATTCTTTTATCTAAAGATTTAATAACTAAGGCCCTGTTTGGCGTGAGGATTAAATTAGGATCAAAGTAATACTAATTTAAAAAACAACAATAATAATAATAAATAAAATTTTTAACTATTCTACGCAAATTCTAATAAAAAAAATATTAGTTTACTTCACATACTCAATAATTTTTAATAAAAAAATTAATTTTATTTTACATCCTAGACCAAAATTCTCGATTCGAATATTGTGATCTAGGATGTGAAATAAAGTATATATTTTTATTAAAAATTATTGAGTATGTGAAGTAAAATAATATTTTATATTAGAATTTGTGTAGAATGATTAAAAAATTTTATTTATTATTATTATTATTATTATTATTTAAATTAGTATCACTTTAGTCCTGATTTGATCCTCGCGTCAAACAGTGCCTTAAAGGTAAGTTCTATTCTCTAGTGCAGTGATAGGAATACAAATAAATTAGAATGTAAGCATATTAATTAATTTAATTTTAAAAAGATAAAATTGGGTTATTTGGGGATTTGAATTTACTTAACTTAGAATTTCTTAAGAGCTTAATAATTAAGTTAAATGTAATTTTTATGTAGGTAAAGAAGAATCTTTACAGTAAAACAGATCATACTAGTATTCAGCATTCAGCACATATTGAGGTAAGAGCATATTCATGGATATGTAAAAATAATTGCATGCATCTATATGCTTATTTTTTATACCATTTTATATTATTATTTTGAAATAAATTCATTTCAATATTGTGTTTATGCTTATGTTTACATAAAGATAATAAAAAAAATATATATATTTTTTATAATATAATATAAGTGACTGTTGAGGATAAGGCTTTCTTTCAGAGATTTGGGAGGTATAAAGCTTTCTTGCAGAGTTAATTATGAGAGCAAAATATTCTAGTAGAGATAAAATATTTTATGCTAATTTATTTTTCTTATAAAGACAAATTTAAAGAATGCCAAACTCACAATAATAAAAAAAGTAACAAGAAAATATTTATTTTCATATTATATGTTTTATATAATAGTTTCATTTGTGTTTTGGATATATCTCTTATTTATTGTTAGTTGTTGATCTTAGTTCCCACTGAATTGAGGTGAATCCCTCTTTAGATTTTACAAGTTAATTTTAATCATTGAGAGGTTGGAGAACTGTGTTACTTTCATGTGCACCTTAGCCCTATAACTTCGTGTTTTATGTTAGATATTTTGTGATATTATTAGTCATAGTTGTGTTCGATTATTGTCAAGTTTATGTTAAATATTGGTTGTCAAAGTTGAAACTATTTGATGCAAACTTATGATTCAGACATTCAGGTTTATGTGGCGGTATAATGTACTGTTATTATTTTGTGATTCGATATTTTTATTTGATCATCTATATTGAAGTGTAGAGATTTGATTATAATGTTTTGAGGTAATATTATTATATTAGTATTTAGAAATTATATGCGAATAGGAAAAAGTCACGTTCTTCTAAATATTATGTTGTTGAAATTTTTAAAATTAACTAGAGGGAGGTGGCCATTGGCACCTAAATGCCCCAATGTAAAATTGGGATAATATAATAGAAAATTAAAAACTTACAATGAATAAAATTTCCAAGAGGATCTAATCGTGATACGATAATTCATTGGGGATCTAACTGGAAATAACTTAGGTTTGAAGGAATCAAAACTGTAGGAACTTTGAAATAATTTACTCTTTATCAATTTTATATGTTACCTAATTTTGACAAATTGTACGAGTGTAGGGACTTTTTTATTTCATTTTGATACCCGTGTTTTTTTTTTTTGACAAGCGACTTTGCTCTCGTTGGTGGGATTGTAAATTTTTAGTAGAATTAATTATCACAAAAAAATTGTAAAATTTATCATTTATAAACAATTTTATTGCATTTTAGGTTTATTTTATGATAGTTAAATAAAATTACTTTATTACATAAAAAAATACTAGAAGTAAAATAAAATTAATGATTATATAAATTATTTTTAATAATACTTTTGTATAATGTAATAAAATAATTTTTTCTGAATAATATAAAGTATGTTTATGATTTCAAATATCCTTCGGTAAGATTTATGAGATTGACATTAGTATTTCGATTAGGTCTTCTTTACTTAATATGATTTTTTTTATTTTTTAAATAAAATGTATATTTAAATTTAAAATAAAAAATATACCTTCTCTCCCTCCGCCTTCATTTCCGAACAGAGATATGTTTGTTATTTTATATTTAAATGTTTAACTTAAATATAATTTTTATTTAAAAGATAAATAAAATATTAAATTAAGTAGGAAAAAGGCAGGACTGAAATATTAAATTTTTTAATTTTTTTTAAAATTATAAATCTACATTATATTACTCTCCAATTTCTACTTGGATGATTTTTACTGCTTTTTCTTTTTAATTTAGAAACCAAGCAAGGCCATCTCCTAAAAAATATTTTCTGAGCATTCTGAATTTAGTGCTTTTTATTATTTAAATTTGAAATTTCTAAATCAAAATGTACAAATTTGCGACCCTTTTCTTTTTTATTTTACAATATATACATAATTTAAAATAAAAAATTAAATTTTTTCACAGTCTTCCAAACTTACTAAAATAATAACCAACTTTATTTTACTTTATTTATAATTTTTAATAAAAATATCGTCATTCAAATTTAACTTTAGCTTGGTTAAATTTAACCTCAGCAAACAAAAATGGAGTAAATTATATTACCATGGCCCTGTTTGTTTTCGAGTTAAAAATTAACTTGATTTAATTTTAATTTGGCATATCACATCAGACATAAAATTTAATATTAAAAATTAACTTTATTATTATAAAAATAATAACTAACTTATATCACATCCCTCACATATCTTAACATAATAATTAGTTTTATATTACATTTTTCACATATCTCAATATAATAACTAACTTTATTTAATATTATTTATAATTTTTAATAAAAAAATATTTTTATCTAAAATTAATTTTAATCTTATTAAATTTAATCTTACAGACAAACAGATTTCATATACTAAAAAATTAAACTACAGTGTTTATGTAAAAAGCAGCATCCTGTTTGGTTGGAGGCCAGGCCATGGCCAAAATGGCCTCCAACCATTTTATTAAAAAAATAATAATAAAAAATTAAGTATAATGTGTTAAAAATTATATAGATATAATATAAAATGAATTTTTTATATTAAAATTTATGTATTGAGAATGAAAACTGAAAAAATTATTTAATAAAATAGTTAAAGGCTATGGTCATGATCATGACCAAGATGACCTCCAACTAAACAGGGCCAGAGTTGAACTAGAGAGTTGGTATCGCCTTTAAATTTTTAAAACTATTATTAAATATTAAAATTTATTAAAAATTATTTAATTTTAAATTGATATGAACTTTTAATTTTGGCTTCAAAGTCATTGCCGCCGCGCATTAACGGGGGACAGTGGGCGCGCCTACCAAACATTTGACGATGCGCATTGAGGATTGAAAATGATAAAATTATATCAAATATAAAGAAAATTATATGGGTTATTTAAAAAAAAAATTTATTTATGTAAATCTAAAATTAGATATTTTTTATATACTTTTAATGTAAAATTATGAACATCACTTTCTTATATTGAAAAATAATTATATTTTTTTCTTCTTAAATAAGATAAAGCCTAGACTTTTTCCAATTTAATAAAATTATGCATTCAAAAAAATAAAATGCCATATTTAAATATCTAATTTAAAAAAATAAATTAGCAAACAATAATATTTTTATTATCTTAGAAACCAAATTCAAAGCTTATAAAGAGTTAAGATTAATTTGTGATGTAATTCTAGCCTCAAGATCTTAGATATAATTTATTTTAAAACTTATAAATTTAAATTTAATGAAACATAAAAGTACAAATCTTATATTTTCATTAAGATTTGGTACTCATATACAACAGTGTAAGTGTGAAGCCATGTAATATCATATAGAAATATGACAGTATTTACTGTGCAATAATCTAGTCATTATGTGTCGTGTAATTTTTTTAAAATCTACACTAGAGTTTGTCAGAAAGAATAAATTTGCACACAATTTGTACAAACTTCAAACATCTGTCTTAAGGCCAATTGCTTAACATAACTTGAAATATTTTATTTATCGAGAATGCCCTTTAACATCAATGAATAATATTTGTTAATTTTTTTATAAATTGTATATCTAAATAATATTAATATCTAAATAAAATAAATATTTACTTAACACTGAACTCAATAATTTTTTATTTTTATTGCAAAATATTCATTTTTGTACTAAATATATAAAAATAATATAAAACTAATTTTACATTAAATTTTGTATTGATTGAAAATTAAATATAAAAAGGGTAAATTTCATATAGGTCTTAGAGGTCTTAGAATTTTGTTATTGGCTCACATATTTTGAATTGTTGTACTAAGAACTCTCTAAAGTTTTTAAGTTTTTGAATGTAGGTGATTGGTCCAATTTAAATTAAGTATACTAAATATTAAGACACGGAGAGGCCAAACAATAATAAATTGGCGTGAGGATCAAAATCAAGACCAAAATAGTTCTGATTAAAAAAAGAATAATAATAATAATAAATATATTTTTTTAATTATTCTACATAAGTTTTAATATTTTTTTTTTACTTCATATACTCAATAAATTTCAATAAAAATATCTACTTTCTTTCACATTCTAGATCAAAATATTTGAATCGAGTATTTTGATCTAGGATGTGAAATAAAGTTAATATTTTTATTGAATATTATTGAGCATGTGAAGTAAAATAATATTTTTTTATATTATAATTTGTGTAGAATGATTAAAAAAATTTATTTATTTATTATTATTATTATTTTTTAAACTAGTACCATTTTGATCCTGATTTTGGTTCTCACGCTAAATAGGACCAGTGTTGCAATGAAAAATTCATGGATTAATATGCAAAAAAAATTATAAGACGAGAGAATTATACACAATTTGTCCTATAAAAATTGGGAAATTTACGCATGCATAATTTTTTTTTAAATATTATAGATTGAATATTAAAATTATATAAAAAAATATATCACATATATAACTTTTGCTCTAAGGTTATAATATGCACGTAACAAAAATTGTAATTTTTATATGTTTATAATAAATAATATATATAATATAAAAATTTAATTATTTAATATATAAAATAATTAGATTTTAATGTTATATATTTATTTTTTAAAATATATATTATTTTATATTTTAAATTTATAAAAAAAATCATATGAGTAATATTTAAAATTTTTTGATATTACGTAAATGTCAAAAAAAAAAAAAAAGATGCATGTGTTTGATAGAACTCAAACAAGCCGAGGTCCCATTTTCTCCATTCCCCCACCGCTTTTTCTTCTTCATCCTCTCTCAAGTCATCTCGGTTTGCCTCTTTAGTCTTTACTCTTCCGTGGTTTCCATCTCCGCGGTTGAGGTCTGAGGAAGAAGGATGTGCCCCTTGAGGGTCATACTGATCTTTCTCTCGGCGACGATTGCGGGCTTCTTCGTTCTGCGAGGGCTCAGGGCTCAGCAGGATGATCCAGCGGCCGGCAACGTTGACGGCCAGGGAGGAGATCCCGCCATTGACAAGGAGACCGTTCCCCTCGACGCTAAGGTAGCTAGCCGGAGAAATCGCGCCGTCCATCGCTCTTCTGTAGCTTAATTTTTCGCCCCCATTAGGGCCAGATCTTCGCGTTTTGTGCTTGATTTTAAATTAATTGTAGGCTCGATCTGCGATCTGCTCGGGGTTCTGGACTTGCGTGGATATGGCGAGCGGGCGCTATCTGTGGAGGCATCTGGTGTCGCCGGCGGCTGATTCCGGCAAGAAGCTCTGATTTCGCCGTTCTGGTATTTGCTCATCCCCCGTCTATTGTTGTAACCACGGAATCATTCTTCTTCTGTAATGATATTTACCCTAATTTTCCCCCTTTTTGATTCCTGCTCGGAAACAAGTTTGATGATTTCTTTGGACAATTGGACGGATTAGGAAGTGTTTCTCTCTTTCTCTGCCTCCTTCAAATCCGTGTTTGTCTGTAATAATTCAACTGAGGTTTTAATTAGTAATATTTGGTTCAATATTTTCATAGTCTCATGTTATATTATTTAAAAAAATAATTATTTAATTTAATAAAATATATAAATAATATTCTTTAAAATTATAAAATTATCACTCAAGGTACAACACGTAAATATCATAATATCTAAATTACTCCATGTAATAACAAAATAATATTGAAACAAATGCCTTTAGGGCTGATTTTAATAGAATGAGAGTGCTATGAAAAATGAAAATAGTTTTTATTTGTTTATATTTATTTCTCAAGTTCCTCCGTATGAATCTCAAGATGCAGCTCATGGAGGCAAATACTATGGAGGTATTATTCGTTTTTTTCTCAATTTATAGAAAGTACTAATAAGAGTGCTAATAATACCTTATCAAATTATATTTAGAAAATGATTTGGAGCCCCTAAAACTAGCCCTTAAAGATTCTAGGGCTTTTAGGTATTGATTTTAATCAGTAATTAAGGGGTAGTATAATATACTATGCCCTCAATTAGAAGATAAAATTAATTCTCAAAGATCCTAAAACCTTTGTGAGCTAATTTTAGAAGCTACGTAGCATTGTTCATTATATATTAATGAACAAATTTTGAAGTCTTCTTTCTAATGCAAGAAATAGAAAAAAAAAATACAATTCATCAATTCCAGATCTATAGACAAGTTATGACTAAAATAGTAGAAGTGGTTCAAAAATTAATTTGTATTAAAAAGCTCAACGGTCACCGACTTTGGTCGACCATGATTTTGACTCCTCTCTGTCTTTCATCGACTAAATCTCGATTACCAGATACCTCTAGTTAAACATTTATCATGTTAAATAAAAAGTAGTGTATATAATGTAATTGTTATTTTTGATGGAATCTGTCAAACTGAACCCAGATGGAACATTTTTGGAGAAAGAAAGGACCATCTGTTCTTTTTTTTTTACGGAGGGAATGATCCAGATGACATGTTTCAAGTTTTATGAATATGTATGAAAAATGAATCTATCTCAAAGACTCGAATGATTTTTGTATTTTAATATATTGAAAATTTTTCAAATGGCACTAAGGGGCTTTTGGTTTGATATAATTTTAATATTATGTTATCTAAATATTTTTTTTATTTAGTTTGATGACGTGTTAAGATAACATTATAAAAAATAATTAAACTATCATCCCAAAAATATCATCTAGATGTGATAAAAATTTGAATATTATTTAAATAATATGATATACCTTTAAGATAATATTAAACTAAACATTCCAAATTAAATAAAAAAAGATAAATATCACCGGACACCGGTCTTTGAAGTAAGAGAATCACGTATATCTATAATTTTCAAAAATTTTCATTTAGATTTTTCAAATCAAATATTTTAATGTTTTTGTAGGTCATTTACGTGAGCACGAGAGAAAAAGTGAATTTTATATTTTTTATATGTGTATCTGAATGCATTTATATGTTTCTTTATTTTCTCTCACTTTTCGTTTCTTTTTTTTCCATTTTCTTTCTTTCTCTCTATTTCTCCAGAGCTCTAATCGGTGCTAAGGATTGTGAATCCCTTCGTACTAGATGGATATGTTGTTGCTATATCAATAAATAAAATATTCCAAGTTATTTGTAGCAGTTTGATGATTTTTTTTGATTAATTGCTGAAAATTTTTTGTAATTAATTTATAATTATTATTTGGCTTACGATTTTTAAAAATTTGCTAAATACTTCCTACAGTTTATCTAATTTTACATAGAAAGTTCCTTTGTTATAAAGTTTAATAAATTTTTAATTTTATTCTTAATATTTTTTAATTTTTATATTTTTATAATTGCAAATTTAATGTTACTCGCCGCCACGCTCAGCGTGCGCGAAGGGTGGCAAGGCTTCCCAGCTCGCCTGCGAGAGAAGGGGGAGGAAGAGATAGTGAGGAAGGTGCAGGGTGCGCACTCGCACGAGCTTGTGCAGGAGATGGAGGGAGAGATAAGGGATGAAAATAGAAATTTAAAAAATTTAAAATGAAATACTGTCAAAAATTATCAATATAATATTAAAAAATTGTTACATTTTTTTTAAATAGAAATTTTTGAAGTAAGTTTTAAAAAATTATGCATTAAATAGTAATTATAAATTAATTACTGTGACTTTAAGTATTTATTATTATTTTTTGGGTAATTCTACTCAAGTCTTTCAGATCTACTCGACTTATCACGCAGGTCTACAATTTTGAAAATATGCTAGGCAGATTTCTAAAACTTACTGTATAGGTCATCGTGATCCTTAATATTTATAAAAAGCTTTTAATAAAATTCAATTAAATAGTTTCTGTTAAATTAAAATTTAATTAAAAAATCATAAATTTTTTTTAATGTGAAATTATAATTGTACCTTCACACATGCGGACGTCGGGGCAGGTGGCCGGCAGCGCCCGACCGTAAACGTCCGCGCGCAGGCGGCCGTGTGCGCCGCCACGAGCGCCGGCCTCCGTGCGTGGGTCGCCGCAACGCTCGGGGCATCCGCGAGCGCCGACTACCCACGCGAGTGCATGCGGGCGTCCGCGCTATGGGTCGCGCGCTGCAACGACCGACGCGTGAACGCCGACTCGCGCGCGAACGCCGACTCGTGCGGCCGCCGGCGCGGCGGGCAACCGGAAATATGGAAGGGTAAAAAAGGCTATTTTTATAATTTTAACTATGTTTAACGAATACCATCATAGAATGATCATAATGATTTATATAGTAAATTTTAGGAATTTATTTGGTATATTTTTAAAATTATGAACTTGTATAGCAAGTCGAGTAAATCTCAGAGGTTAAGTGAAATTAACTTTTTTTTTTTAATAATGCAATTCAATGTTAATTAGACAAGTGTTAATTTTTGGGGGGTGCCAGTAATAACTCTCGTCCACATCTCCACGCAGACCATGCCGTTTCTGTTCTGTGGACCCCACCTTTGTCGGGTTGACGATTGGGCGGTTGGCAGTGCGACGCCGGCCATCATATCCTAATCCAACCGAACTCCCCAACCACGGAAGGAACAGCGAGATCTGTGCCGTCCATCGGCAAACAAATGGAATCTTGCAGGCGGAGGTATGGGAGAGTGTTTCGCCTTGTGCTCCAAGATCGAGTTACTCAATATTTAAATCCATATTTAGCTCGAATAAAATTTAGTTTGAATTATTTGAGTCAGCTATAAGCCAAGATCAAATCAGATCGAAATAGCTCGATTTCTATTTTTTAAAATATTAATAATATATTCAATTATTTATTATTTTTATAGAAATATATATTAATTGTGGTTAAGATATCTGTTAGATAATATAATAAGCATAATTAATTTAATTTAAAATCATAACATTTAATTGTTTTTAAAAAAAATTCACTTCATAAAAAATTTAAGTTAGCTTGATTAAAGCTCGAATTAACTCAAAGATGAAACGAATCAGCTTGAACTCAAATCGAATTGCCTGGCTCAGCTAGAACAGGGATTGCTCTCACCCCAGGCAGAGGCTGCTAACTCACCTCCCCGGTTAATCAGCATATCTACGTGTCATTCGATCTAATTAATATCAAATTTAGTTTGTATATGAAGCTAAATTAAATTATAATAAATTATTTCTTTCAATAAATCACATAATAAATAGAATTAATAGATTCTCCTAATTTAGATTTTTTTAGTTTCTAAATTAATTAAAAATTATTTAATTTAATGCTATTTTTATATATTATTCAGAAAAAATAATTATTTGATTTATAACATCTATAAATAACTTTTTTTAAATTATAAAAATATTAATTAAAAAATAATATTTAGATATTATGACATTTAGATTATATGATATATATTAAGATAACAATTAACCAAACTCCCCCTAAATAATTTAATTTGTGATAACATGCCAATAAGTCCTTTAATATTAATGAAAAGATTTGGATTTATGTACTTCCACGTATGCCCAAACTAAAGGGCTCTAATTGTTATGAATTTTGGATATTCTTTTTGTTGAGAATAATATTATTATGAATTTTTTTAAAAAATTAATAATTTATTGATTCAACCGATTTAATGATTGATTTGACTGGTCCAATCATGAACAAGATAGTAGACCGGTTCTTTATCCATTTTGGTTTTTACAGTATTACGGTGGAGTGAGAACGATCTGAGCCAGATGGGTCAAGCTTGGCTTGTTTCAATTTGATTCAAATTTTAATTAGCTTACTTCAATTTTGAGTTAACTCAAGCATTAATAAAGTCAACTAAAATCTTTTGATCTCTTAGAATTTGAAATTGGACTAACTATACCAATAAAATCACCTAGCAAATAACTTAATGGTAATTAGCACGTACTTATATATAAATAATTACAATAGATAACTGAATAAATTATTTATATTTTCAAAAATAGGGATCGAGCATAGTTGATTCATTAATAAACTTGATTCGATTCAAATATTTTAGTTTAGGATGTGAAATAAAGTTGATATTTTTATTGAAAATTATTGAGTATTTGAAGTAAAATAATATTTTTTAAATTAAAATTTGTGTAGAATGATTAAAAAATTTTATTTATTATTATTATTATTATTGTTTTTAAACTTGTACCATTTTAGTCCTGATTTTGATCCTCGCGCCAAAAAAAACCTAAGAGAATACTTAACAATACAACGTGCCATTTCATAAGTAACTCACTCAACTTTAAAAATATTCGAATAAAGGGAGAATTGTTGGAAGTAATTAGGATATTTTAGGGCTAGGACGAAGATCTTTTTATAATCGGTCACAAACAAAAGGAGGTTAGGAAGCAGATGAAATTTTTTGATAGCTATGTAGCCCTCGTTTTCTCTCATTTTCATGAGGAAGGAAACAAAGTAGCTCATAGTCTACTATGCACTCTTGATATAACACAATAATTACCCAAATTCATTCATGATAATTTGAGAATTCATGAACTGTAATTGTTTACCGACTCGTAAAAGAAAAGAGTTAAAGCTAAAATAGATATATCCAGCAAGCAAATAATCATATATTAATAGCAATTAATCTGCGACGACTA
>KZ452023.1:1580646-1922777 GCA_002786265.1 Apostasia shenzhenica
AAATATGTGAACTAAAAGGAGTTAGTTATATTAAAAATTATGTTAGATGCGAAATAAAATAATTATTTAATATTAAAATTTGTATAGGATGGGATATAAAATAATTTTTTAATTTTTTTTAAAATAAATTTAAGATTTTGGCTAAGGCTAAAATAAGCCATTTTTTTAACCAGTAATTGCCAAACAGAGCCTAAGTTCACTTATAAAACCCACTAAGAGAAATTCATGAGCTTAATTCTTATACCAAATCACTAAAGCAATAAGAAAAATCTATATATATATATATATGTAACTTTTCTTAATTTGTTAATGTAGGATAATCACGTAACTAAATATTGCAAACTATCTAATAGTAATATCACCACATGAAATACCAATTAATAACTATTTTAAAAAAAAAAAAAAAATCAAATAGTCTGTATTCATTCTTCTTGCTACATACCGGATAAGGCATACACATTTTTGGCTGGCCTTCATGAACTTCATCTACATGATGCGTAATTTTTCAAATTAATGATTTCCCTTCAAGCAATTCTCTATTGCTTGCAATACTTTCTCTTTTACCATTGCAGCATCCACACTCTCGTTCTGATTCTGAAAAGAAAAAAAAAATGAAATTAACCAAAGTTCATGTCATTAGTTCAAATCACAAACAATCATCATGCTGTGTGATAAAAATAAGAGATTTTTACTCGTATGACACAAAAAATTTCAATATTTACTTATTAGACACCTTAAAGTTAAATATTACATGACACACATTTATTTATTTTAATTTTACAACCAACACACCCTAGTTAAAAAAATCTTACATTTTATTTAAGTAAATCATACTTAAGTTATGTTTTAACTTAAAATAAAGTTTATAAGAATAAAATCTAACTTTCGGTGCATCTTAACTTAAATCTTACATGTTAAAAACTATTTAAATCTATTATTTTTGTAAAATATTTTAAATCTAATCGTTAAATGCTCATCTTAACAATTAGATTTAATTTAAGATACAAATTAAGGGGGTTAGATTTTATTCCTATGAACCTTATTTAAGTTAAAATATAATTTAAGTATGATTTACTTAAATAAAATATAAGAATTTTTTAAATAGGATATGTTAGTTGTAAAATTAAAATAAATAAGTGTGTGTCATGTAATATTTAACTTTAGGGTGTCTAATAAGTAATATTGAAGTTTTTTGTGTCATACGGATAAAAACCCCTAAAAAAATTGATATCAGATGACATAACTCAATTGTTATATATTAAAAATATTTACACAAGTTGCATTCGATGAAAGTACTGAACAAAAAAGATTTAATGAGATAAAATTTTTAAGATTTACACACTAAGCAAAAATTTGAATATTCAAACTTACATTTTTTTCATGAACTTTATGGTATGAAATGACATGTATTTGAAATTTTTTTTGATTCTTTATTTTAAATTATAATACAATTCTCTCATTCTAATTTATCAGATTTGTAATAACATGTATTCGAACCAAAAATTTCCTGATTTTAGGCAAACCCCCTCCGGTTAGGAGAAGCCCAATGTATTTGAAAAATTAGTGTAATATTTTTATTTTTTGATGATTTTTCTGTAAATGGATCTTTTTTTTTTAATGTAAAGTGAGCTTCCACTACAATGAATATTCTCTAAGGCTAAATTTTATACATTGCACTTTGAATTTAACATCCATTAAGACAAATGATAATTTGACTATTTTGACATAAGCATCGAGGTGACGAGCTAGCAAGTTGTCTATATAAATAAATAATTAAATAGACAAACTAACTATATATCTAGAAATTTTTTAAAATAAATACATTTATTAAAATTAATTTGATCTCGAGAAATCATGATCATTGAGTATATAATTATTTAAGCCCTTGTTTTTTTTAGCAGTTTTAAACAGGCATATCACATCACGCATAAAATTTAATATTATTTCACATTCTATACACATTATCAAAATAATAACTAACTTTATATCACATTCCTCATATATCCCAACATAATAACTAACTTTATTTCACATCATTCACAATTTTCAATAAAAAAATATCTCTAAATTTAATATTAACCTTATTAAATTTAAATCTTACAAACAAACAGACCCAAGTGTTGAACTTTTGTATCAAAATGATCAGACTAACATTCTAGTCATATATATAAAGACTTCTTCAATGGATAAACTCGATGTTCCACAGCTTTCACCATAAATCTTTGAAGTTATTGGATGCAGTACTATATAAATATATATATATATGTACTAAAACAGCAATAATCATAGAAATACATGCATGTGTAGTGCATTAAGTAAAATATTCAAAATATATACTTAACTAGTAATTAATAATCACTTACTTGACTGAGAACCGCATTCAGATCAAACTTATCAGTGCAAGAAGCATTAGCCTCCTGCACCTCAAGGCCAAGATCCTCAAAGGCCTCCAACACGAACGCCAGCAAATCAGGATGATTCTTCTCCATTGTTACTTCAACCTGGAATCCTCTTTCTACTGCTTCAACGCTAACCTTAATTTCAAGATTAATTAATCCTAACATTAATTTATATATACCAAATTATGCATAAATATATATATATTATTTTTCTTCCTTCTTTTTGTGAACTTGCAAACAGTTGAAAGAAATCATATTTTACCAACGAAGAGGGATCATGATCTTCTGCAGGTTTTTCCCCACAAAAGAAGTACTGATTCCATCTTTCAGCCATCTGCTTCATTTGGCAACTGAAATTAAGACATATACTTAATTTTCAATCGATTAATTCTACTTCTATTTTCATTCATAGATTTCTCTTCAATCCAAATTAAATCATCTGTTATATATGTTTGTATAATACACACCCTAAAGGGACATCATAAAACTCTATGTTTGTGATTTGATCATTAATATCACCGTCATCCTTTATCCCCAAGAAGTATATATTGTCAAAATTAAAAGCATGATTTCTATATAATCAAATCATTAATTTCCATAAGTTTCCTCATTTTTTCTCATTAATTTGTTTTCCAGGAACAAGTATATATATCTAAATAATTTCAAGCCTATCGCAAGCAATTAACTTAGGGAAGATTTAAGAGCCCATGATATATATCAGAAAAGAATGCTTACTGCATGGTATATACGTGGTCACAGAACAAAGTTGCCGAAGCTTTAATTTCATGCAGGCCAGCGTCTCTCTAGCACTCTCTCCCCCTGGTTCGTTGATCTCCACTTCCCTCTTTAAGAAAAAGATTCATAAACTGTGTTCTCATCGTATTACAGACTAATTTAGTATAGAGCTAGCATATAAATGTATTTTATTAATCACTTAATTGGCTTCATACGCAGAAAGAAAATGACAAAACGATGATCATCTCTGCCATTTTTATACTTTAGATTCTTAACAAGAAACTTAAAATAACTTTAACTTTTTACCATAAAATATTGAAGGAATAAAGTATAAAATTCTAATATATATTTCCATAATACATATCCTCCGACCAACACTTCATGGCTACACTGAGAACTGTTCTCCAAAATTCGAGGGATATTAATTTTCTCTCGCATATACATGTTCAATGATCCGCACCCATCATCGAGCGTGTTATGAGTTTTAAAATTTAAGGCAAGGTATATTAGCTAATTATAATTTAAGATGAAAAAAAATTCAAAAGCACTGTAATTTCATATAAAAACTAAACATTTTACTATTTTAATTAAACAAATAGAATTTTTTTTAAAAAAAATAAATTATATAATATAGATTCTATTAAGTTGAGTATGACATGGCGGGGTGAGGTAGAAGCGAGTACGACAAGAGTCTGAGCAATGAAATACGTACGTATAGCGGGATAGATAAGGGTTTTGAGGAACCCTACCCCCTCCTATTCTTTAAAACGTCAACTTGTAACTGTATATATGTTCACTCTTAGCTAAAAATATTAGCCATGATCAAAATATTAAATTTATTTAAAAAAAAAATCTTTAAAAATTAATTTATATCTCATCCTACACAAATTTCAACATTAAATAATCACTTTATTTCACATCTAACACAATTTTTAATATAATTAACTCACTTTATTTCACAATCATACACATTTTTTTAAAAATATTCATAAATATTTTTCAAACTATCTTTTTTTTCCTCCAATCAAATCGAGCCTTATTCTTTAAAATAGAAGCTAGAGGGTTCTATGTGAGGATGAGAATAAAAGATGAATGCTCTAGGGCTGCCAGTTTATAAAATAATCTTAAAGTGAGATAACATATAATAAATTTTAAATATTAATTTAATCCATTGATATTCAACTATATCCTAAGCATGCCATTAAACCAAAAAAATAAAAAAACTATATCCTAAGCAACCAATTTTCAAACATCATCCAGTGGTTCGCATTTCTAGAATGCAGATGAGACGGTTCAAATTAATTAGATGAACCTTGTCGTAACTAGCCTTCTTTCTTTCTGGATTAAAACTCTTTTAAAATACAAATAAAAAAAACTTTTTAAAAAAATATTTTCTTTTTTTTTTGGAATAAATTACAACCGGTTCTCTGCGTTTAGGGCCTCATATAAGCATTGAATTATAGGAAACACGCAGCATAATTCTATACAATAAAACTCAAAGAAATCTAAAAGGAAGTAAACAAATTAATTTAAGGAGCTCCCTCTACTCCATGGGCCAAACCAAATAGACTTTCGCTAATAGAAAAAATTCACCAATGGCAAGAACAATTGAGAGGAATGAAAGGAGAGCGCTAGAACTTAAAGAATTTCTAGAAGGTGTAGGATATGATTCCAACTTTGTCCAAATATGAAGGACTTCTATTTACAACTAAGATTAGCGGGGGTGATGACTGGGATTTTTTTGGTTATGGATATGCAAATGCTAATCAAAACTGTTTTGAGAATCACTAGAAGACCACTACGTGTGCTTTGATCTATTTAGCATGTTCCGCAATCGAATAAGCTAGTTGTTGCATTTGGATCCACACTTCTTCATCTGGACCGTCCACATAGGAGCTTGCGTAGAATCCACGTAAGCAATGCCTCCACGTCGAACAAGAGATGTATTATCCCGAACGGCAGACGCCGAAGAGCGCAAGTCAAAAAGCAAAGACCTGATCTGACAGACGCCTGACCGTTGGGAACCGTACTGCTCTGAAAGAGGAAGCGGTTTTCCCGTTGACGGGTCATACCCTCTGTACATCGTACAACAGAGGTCAAATAGTAGCTCTCTGCAGGCATTAAATGAGCCTCCACTAGGATTGTAGATTATTCGGCTGAAGTGACTAGACAGAGCAGACCAGAGTATATATATCTCATGTAAACAGCCTTCAAAGGGGCTGAGATCCAAAAAAAATCCTTTGAGCATACTGTAACCAAAGAAGAAAAGCGATTCTAGTGATCTTCTAAGCCTCCTCAAAAAGGAGCCGTGGTTTTTCCGCCAGCCGATTTTCCACGTAAAAAATCTTGATTGTTTTCCGTCTTTAACACTAGTTATAATGAAAGCTTTAAATTTTACAATTGTTATGACAATAGTAGTTATTTTAAGGCACTTTGCCCAATTGGCAATAGTAATCATTTCTTGAACATGTAAGAGGAGAATAGTCGTTCTTGATTATTGGTATGGCAGCGATGCATACTATTTAGGTTAATTAAAGGACAAAATTTCTTTTAGCTAAACGAAGAGTAATTGGTAATGTTTCTAATTAGTGATAAACGTGATAAACTATATAGAAAAGGAGCTTAGAGCAAAATCATAGGTTAACTCCGAGTTTAGATGAGGATAATAGTGGTAAAGCCATTTTGGTGCACAAACTGAAAAATAAACTGTGTGGAAGAAAATATGATGTCGGTATTACGTGATTAGACTTAATGTATGCAATCTCAATCCTCGGCTCATTCCACAGTGTTAGGGAATGCAGGGTTTAAGCAAGTAGATGATCAGATCGGTTTAGCAATATGTTCTTTCATTATATTTTGATAGAGATAAGTGATCTATGAGCGATTGAGATGGCAATTTTGTTAATTAATATTAATAAACTTTTGTTATCTTTTGGTAAGAGAAACACATTTATATGTAAATTTAAAGGTTCATCACAGTTATGTATGAATATATGCCAAGGTCTGTTTCCGTGGTTAATTTTAATGTGGAGTTCAATCAACTTTAAACCATACATCACACATATTTTTATTTTATTTTAACTTTATTTTTACATTTTAAATAAATTTCGTAATAATAGATTAATTTATTTGATATTTTACGCTATCTCAAAATAGAAATAATTTATTGCAAATTTTTCATAAATCGTAAATTAAAAATTAAATTTAACCAATTAAAGTTGACCTAATTAAAAATTTTGTCTTAAAAGATAAATGTTTAAATATTTAGTGTTGCACTTAATAATATATTGATTCTTGAACAACTCAACTCTCATCATTATCTTGGATGCTTACGTAAGCACATGACATTCTAAGCAACAAATTTATTATGGGTAAATCACTGGTAGGTCACTATAGTTTACCAACAATTATACTTTAATTTATATATTTTAAAAACTTTTATTGAAATTCTGTAGGATTACTATTTTGGTTTACTTTTAGGTCTATGTTTTCAATTTCAACAACATAAATAAAAGATTTTTAAAAATTTAAAACATAAATAAAAACTTTTAAAAATATAAATCAAGATGTAATTATTTATAAACTATAGAAACTTAAAAGTAATTTATTTTATTTTTTTATAAAGGAATGAAAATTTTACATCCTCCTTGAAGTGAGATTATGGAGAAAAGTGAATTTATAAATTGTGAAAGAAAATTATTCCAAATTATATCAGAAGGTAAATTGATAGCATAAAAAGCAAGTTGGTGAGCAGCTACATTCTCAAATCAGGTCAACAGTTAGCCGAGCCATCTTTAGCTCGTTAACTTTGACAATTTCGTCGTTAATATCTTGGATGATATGAGCTTCAATAGCAAAGTGCTCGGGCTATAGGATGACATCAATTATATTCGAATCATCTGATTCAACGACGTTCCATCTTCGAAATTTGTTTGCTTGAATCAACAGAATATTTGCTTTCACTACTCGAAAATCTGATGGCAGCCGCAGAGTGGACGGTGCCAAGATAGTCTCGGATTATTGTTCTAATCCCAAAATTCAATTTGTTCTGTTCGAAGTTTCACTTCCTAAGAGGGAAGTTTCATGAAAAATTAGTTGATTCCAAAACGTCTAAATGCTCGGCCCTGTTTGGCGCGAGGATCAAAACATGACCAAAATAGTTCTAGTTTAAAAAATAATAATAATAAATAAATTATTTTAATTATTCTACACAAATTTTAATATAAAAAATAATATTTTATTTCACATACTCAATAATTTTTAATAAAAATATAAACTTTATTTTACATCTTAGATCAAAATACTCGATTTGAATATTTTGGTCTAGAACGTGAAATAAAGTTGATATTTTTATTTTAAATTATTGAGTATATAAAGTAAAATAATATTTTGTATATTTAAATTTGTGTAAAATGATTTAAAATATTTATTTATTATTAATAGTGTTATTTTTTAAATTAGTACCATTTTAGTCCAGTTTTAATCCTCGCGCCAAACAGGTTCATAATATAAAAGATAGAAATGTTCTCTTTAATGTTGTAAGATACAAGCGAGTTGGCAGTGCTCATGTAAGGCTCTCAAAGCACGAATTTTTATCTTTGCTTGGGATTTTGCATGACCAAATTTTCTTTCACCGTGACCAAATATACCTTAAAATGCAGATATTAAATTGATTACGTGTTAAATTAATTTTATTTTAATTGAGTTAATCTCGAGTCAAGTAAAAATCAAATCAAGTTTATATTAAGTAAAATGTTAGCGTCTATCAAGCAAGTTTCGAGTTTCAAATATAATGAACAAACTTGAGATTATTAAGCCAAATTACGAGCCATGGTTGGGTCAAATCAACTTGGCTCGATTTTTATTTTTTAGATATAAATAATGTAATTTATTCATTTATTTTAATTATTAATTACTTATAATACATAAATATATGTTAGTATTGTTAAGATTCAAAAATTTTGATTCAAAAATACTCTTATTTTTTATTCAAAAATTTTAAGTCGAGTTTAAATTAATTTAAAAATTAAATGAGTTTTGAGTGGGCTCCTGAGTCAGATATTTTTAATTATTTGATATAATGTATTTTTTAATTAATATTAAACAGATTAATTAGTAGTTAATGCTCCCAAACTTAATTTGCTCACGGAAGGATATACCCGTCATTATCAACTTTGCATGCTATCCCACCACCTCCTTGTCACGTGCCAATTCTCATAGTCTGTTCCAAGAATTTATATATATACAAAATATGTGAACTCATCATCAAAAAAAAATAATAAGGTGAAAATTAGTGTAGATATATCAGATTTATCAATATTTTGCCTTGTAGCAAAGAGTAGCTTTGAATTTTTTTTAGATTTATTTTTAATAAATTAATTCAACTTAAAAATTTGCTAATGTGCATTTATCAAGCAAATCGAATAGTGTAGAAACAAAAGAAAAAAAAAATAAATGAACATCAAATTTCAATATAAAAATCAACAAAGCAAATTTATAATGTTAATATTAGACAATTTTAAAAAAGTATTTATACTATGAAAGACTGCGATAAACAAAGAATTATAGAAAATTTCTTTAATTTAATGAATTTTGTCAAATAAATTGAATCAAATTATGGGCTTAGCTTTTTCTATCGAAGTTGGAGATCGAGCTTGACGTAGTTGAGAAGAGCTGATTATTTGTCAATTGAGCTGGTTGATATTAATTTATAGGGATTAGTGATCGACATCACTAGGGCTTCAAGGCAGAGCAGTAGCGCATTGCCTCTATTTGGTTGTTGGCTGACTTGGTCATGATTATTTTATTTTTTAAAATAAAATATTTTATATAATTTTAATATATTAATTAATTTTATTTAATATTTTTATAAATAAAATGATTTTATTTTTATATATATATATTTTTTTAAATTAAAAAAATTGATCATGACCAGCTTAGCCAGAAACTAACAGCTTTTTCTTAATACTTGCAGATAATATTTTTATTGGATTCTTAGTGTTTTGAATTTTGCAATTAGTGCGGTGATGACGATTTTTTGATTTATTATTAAGTTGATCAACAATTAATATATATATATATATATATATATAGTGATATATCTGAATTTCTGATTAGTATTTTAATTTTGAAATAGTTTTAATTATAATTTAGGTATTAAATCACCATATAATTACTTAAATTACTGCCATTGACAATATTGTAAGAGGATTAATCTTTCTTGTATATCAAAAAAAAATTCTTGTAGCTTAATATAAATGGTGGAATTGAACGAGCTATATTATCACGACATGATAAAAGTCAATAATTAAAAATCAAGAACTCAAAATTCCAAATAAAAAATAATTCAAGTTTAATTAACCCAGTTAAAGCTATATATATATATATATATGTAGAGAGGGAGACACCTCACATTTCTCTTCCTATGCAGCATATATCTAAGTTTTGTCTCACTAATTTACTACTACAACTAATTAGTTATCACGATTATATAAAAAGATCAGTACTCTTTATTATTATCTCGCAATATGAAACATTCTTTCTCTACTAGATTGTAATTAACTAAGAGATATTGCATTAATTGTTGATATAAAAACTAGTTTAATCTAAGTATATGGTGCTATTATAAAAAGTAAAATGTCAGCATGAATCGAATTCGTAGAGATGGAATGAAATAAACTGAACACAGCCTCCTTAAAATGATTTAATTGAAATAAGTTAAGATACAAACGTAAATGATAAACATTTAAAAGTTAATCAAAAGCAATTAAGTCAAAAGAAAAATTATACTTTAAGTATTTTCAAATTTGTTTATATATATAGTTAATAAAAGACGCTCATAGATCTAATAACTCAAATTTAAAAGTGATTGAAGAGAAATTAGAACTAAAATATAAAAAATTTTAGTAAGAGAAATTAGAACTAAAATATAAAAAATTCTAGTAAAATTAAAGTACTGCTCAAAGATGAGTTGCAAAATGAAAATTAAAGTTAAAATTTACTAGAATAACATAAAAGAAAAAGTATGATTTAACTAATTAAAATAAATTAAGAATAAAACAGAAGAAAAGAGAAATGAATTTAGCTCAATTAATGATTGCTATTGACGCCCAGCGAGAATCTTCATGCTCTCTGCCAGGCTTAGATCCCTTGCCTCAGCTCTCTGTTGGCCTTTGCTTTGCCCGAGCACCCCAGCCAGCCTCTGCCTCTTTTGGCTCTACCGTCAGGAAAATTATTGAGTGCGGACGGTGCACCGTTCAGACGCCCAATCAGAGGGTGCCACGTGTGCCCGGACCCAGCTGTATGGCACACGTGGCGCCCTCTGATTGAGTTCTTGACGGTGCGCCATCCGAACCCAATAACTTTTCAGACAGCCAGCCCTTGGTATATTATAATAATATCTCTTTTTTTTTTCTTTTTTTCCCTTCTCATTAAAGTTGCTAACATTTTCATATAATTATTTCTTAATGAAATTAATTTGGCCACAATTTACTTTTAACATTTCTCTAGATTTGGTCATCTTTTCTTGAAATTAACATTATATACTTCAAAATTTACGTTAACAGTCTTAATTCCCTCTATCTAATATTATAATATTATATTATCCATAAATTTCATAAAAATATATTTTTAGTAGTATCATCGTTCTAAATGCGCGATATATATATATAATAGAAAATATTTATACTTACATGAAAATTTTAGATGATATAATTAAAGATTGCATTTAAATTTCATAATATTAATATTAAATTTTAATAAAATAGTCAAATAATTATATCTATATTTATAATATTTTGATCTTAACATTAATTATTTAGGTATTTGCAATAAGAGATCCTAACTCTGCACTTTGATAGCACATATATGACCACTCTAGCTAGCACCAATACTAGCATCTCATCTTCTCCATAATAGAGATCTCTTTTTTCAAGAGGACCTCGGCCAACACATTAATACTCAAAATTTGATACACTTAAGGGACCAACCAAATTAGCTCCCTTCTTCTCCATCAATTGCCCAATATTAAATTTTATAATTTTGGTATTGTCGTTATACTCGTCTCTAGCAATCCCTATCGACATATCGTGAATTTTTGTCACTTGACTTAGTGCTTGGATTTAATTAGAAGGATTTCTTCCATATAATTTTCTAATTATCTCATTTCTTTGTTTACATTATCTATCCCTACTAGAATATCCCCGACAACTTGGGAGGAGCCTATCTTCCCTATGGACTCATTCCTCCAACAATTCTCAAACATACATTGATATTGAAATCTTGACGTTAAACAACATTAAGACAGCAATCTTATTCACTTTTAATTTTGTAACGAGTAACATAGATTTATCACGCAATCTCATCATGATATTTATATACATAACATTCATGTGGCACGGAGACAGCATACAAGAGTGTGATCAAATTAAGAACAAATCGAATAGTATCAAAATAAATAATGCAGAATATTCTACCATGCATATTCTTTAGAATTATAAAAACCTTATTTAATTAGACCTACACACAATAATGAGACCTAGTTCTGTTTGATGGCAGTGATGAGTAACAGCAGCTTATAGAGATGTTATGCATGCATGCACGGCTGTCACGTTGGCAGCATGCATGCAGATCACGTGCGAATCATTGTTGAATGGCCAGCTTGGTTTCTGCGTAGGAAAACACGCATGAAAATTATGTTTCGAAATACAACTGATTATTCAACTGAAAATTAATCAAATAAATACATTATTATACACAATTATAAACATATTACATATATATATATATATTATAATTATGTAGTGTGGATAAGAAGAAATGAAGCATTGAAGCAAGAAATAGTGGTCATGCACGTGTTGGGTAATTAAATTTATATATAGTGAGGCATACAAAGTAATATTAATACCAGTTAAAATCTCCTCATATGGTCTTCTCTCTCTCTCTCTCTCCCTCTCTTTAGGCAATTGGAAGATGAGAGTATAAATTATGAGTCTCATGTGGTTCTGTTTATCATAATAGTATTTTATTAATAATTTTTAGGAAATATTTGGTTCGATATTATATATAATGATATTATATCATGACATTTAGATATCATTAAGGAGGCTTTTTGTTCGTTGTTATCTTGGTGTTATGTTATGTAATTTAAATGTCATGATATTTATATGTCATCTTTTAACTAATAATTTTATAATCTTATAGAAGATTATTTATAAATATCATTAAACCAAATAATTATTTTCTGTAGATAACATAACATAACGTCAAGATAACATTGAACCAAACGCCCCCTAAATATTATGACATCTAATTGTTTTTTTTTTTTGAATTGTAATTCCATAATTTTTTTAAAAATTTCATAATAATTAAGTATTATAATTTGAATATTTCAATTTGATTTTTTTTAATGAGAGAATGCATAGAAATAGTAAAAAAAGTAGAATCTATGTTGAGGCAATATAATATATGTATAATCAAAAATTTATTTACAAATTTCAAAAAATAATTTTTTAATATTAAGATATAATACTTTAGTTTATTATTTAAAAATGAGATTTCAATGGTATCTTTTAGAATCAAATTATAAATAAATTAGTTAAGGTTAAATAATGGAAATTGTTATCTAATCACTTATATAATTAAATCAAGTCGGTTCAGTTCTACTAGGTCCATACACTAGAACTAAGAGCTGAGCCATATAATCGGTTCCAAATATTTAAGACTTAGAATTGACCAAAATAAATTTAAATTCATCAATTTAGTTTAATTTCGAGTCAATTCTCGATTCTTCTAATACTAATATTGCACAGTCGTACAGAGAGGTGAGAAGGCCTGCTTCCTCAAAATTTAAGTATACTACTTACCTAATTTAAAGCTAAGAAATAAAATTCTAATTTTAAATTTTTTCGGCTCTGTTTGGCGCAAGGACCAAATCAGGACAAAAGTGATACTAATTTAAAAAAAAATAAATAATAATAATAATAAATAAATTTTTTTAATCATTCTACACAAATTCTAATATAACAAAATATTATTTTACTTCACATACTCAATAATTTTTAATAAAAATATATACTTTATTTCACATCCTAGACTAAAATATTCGAATCGAGTATTTTGATCTAGGATGTAAAATAAAATTAATTTTTTTATTGAAATTTATTGAGTATGTGAAGTAAAATAATATTTTTTTTTATATTAAAATTTGTGTAGAATGATTAAAAATTTTTATTTATTATTATTATTTAGTCCTTGCGCCAAACAGAGCCAAAGCTTCCTTTGTATCAGAATTAACACAGCAAGAACAATTTTTCAGGACTTTTAACTTATAATCATCAAAACAAGAAAACAAAATTTTAATTAGAAAATTAAATTTGATTTTTTTAAGTCAGAAATAAATTTTAAGTTAAAAATTCATTTTAAAATTTTAAAACTTTCAGAAAGTTGTAAATATTAAATGCAATAAGATAATTAACAACAATATGTGCTCTTGCCATAGCTTTGCTATAATGAGTAATGACATTTAAGTTATAACTCAATAAAAAAAAATTATCCTTTTTCTCTTTTATATATATGAAATTTATTTTAGTGAATTTTTTCAAATAATTAAAGTTTTTATTTGATAAAAAAATTAAAGTTATTGCTGGTTAAATATTATTTTTAACATTGATAATATTCTCCTTTACGGATAAAGCTGCAGCTGCAGGAGAGTTTTGGCATCGACGTTGTATGAGTTCTGGAATATAATTTTAATAACTAATCATTAAATTAATTAATTATAAATTAAAATTTTAATTTATTATATTATTCAATAGATTAAAATTTAATTTATTAAATAATTTAGTAATTAAAACTTTAAATCATAATTAATCAGTTATTGAAAATACATATAATTTTTCATGTTATATATATCACAGTTAGCTTGTAGGTTGATACAAATAACACTGGCAAATATGTGTTGACATTGTTTAGGAGAAAATCTTTAATGGGCCTTTTTGTCGATGAGGCCCAATAAGAGAAAGCCCATGTTAGAGGGATCTAATCTCATTTTGAGTCTAGTTTAAGTCAAGTTTTGAATTTATTCGAGCTACACGTTCGGCTTTGTGTAATATGCGAAATTATATTTCAAATATCATAGTTATCATTAATATTAAAAAATGCATATATACATAATCTAATGGCTAATTATATTAGATTTTTTTTTTGTAACTTTTGCTTACACTTGGTTAATTGTAGATTTCTTTTTATTTCTAATCAATATATTATGATGGACAATCACGATTTATACCTTGGATTTTATTAAAAAATTAAAAATTAATAGAAACTCCAATCAACTCTAGTTTTGATTGAGTTTGAATCGAGTATAAACGAGTCAAACTTAAATTATATTGAAATTAAATTGAATTCAAAAGTATCACATATAAAAAAACAAGCACAATGTGAGATAATGGTGACGAAATCAAATAGCAATAAAACATATAATGAAAAATTTATAGGTAATTTACTTACAACTCCCTGTACTTTAAGGTATATCCCAAAATGATCCAATTTTTTTATCTGTTAATTTAAAATAGAATTTATCATTATCAAAATATATCTTTTTTTGATTGATCATTATCAAAATAATAAAATTTCTAAACATGTGAATGATTTTTTAAATTTATTATTTCTAATATTTTTTAAAAAAATTTTGAAGAATTTCTTCTTGCAAAATGAATAATAAGTAATGCAATACTTTATTAGTAATAACAAATTTATCCTATTGTGTTTTAATATGCATAATATATTATCACATGTATGGATAAAAAGCAATGGTAAAATTAACTTTAATTTACCTCAAAATTAAATAAATTTAAATTAAATTAAATTAAAATTGAAATATTTAACTTTAAATTAAGATCGATTTGAATCAAATGAACTCAAGTAATTGTATTAAACATAGTGGGGCGGCCAAGGGAAAAAGCGAAGGTTGCTTCTTGCTCGGTCCACTGCGATAATGGCAGCCATGATCGACCGTTAATACCGGTGGCCTGATATTTCCACTTCCATTAAAGCTTTCAACCGCCAAAAATCCTATTCCATTAACTTTAATTTCCTCCATTTGTATATTAAAAATGCTTTAAATGATTTCGAATTTGAAAATAGTAGCCTTTTTTTTTTTTGAAAATTTTAATTTAATCCCTCAAATTTTAAGAATTGAGGGTTTTTTTTTTTTGAAGTTAATCGAGCATTTAGATTTCTTTAGTGGAATAGGTGACACTTTTTTAATCAGCTGATTAGTTTTTTTTTTTTAAAAAAAATTAATTTTTTTTTGATTCTTTTCTCCCAAATGCTACATAATTTCTCGCTCTATTTGAGATTTAACACTAGTGTAGATTTAAATTTGAGATCTTTTGATTTTAAATAAGCTCCCTCCTTACTAGTTAGTGATTAAGAGAAGATTTTTAATCAAGTGATTAGTTTAATAATTCTATTTTAAAATTTTCTTTTAATCATTATTATGATTTATTATTCTTTATTATAAAATAATTAAATGCTGCTTTGATCTCCAAACTTGCAGGGAGAAGTACACCGAGGGGAGGCAATTTTGTTCAACACTCAATACTTATTTTAAATTTGCTCGTAATAAATTGAAATCTAAATCAATTTAATTTTCTTATAGTTCAAAATTAATCAGTAAGAAATAAAATTAATTTAACTGATACTCAATTCACAATATATATATATTTTGAACTAATTAAAGTATATTTAAAATTTTTTATATTTATATAATGAAATTAAATTATATATTTATAGATAATATATTCAAATAACTTTATATTAATATTTTGTTAAAATTTTAACATCATAAATCAGTAGTGAAAAAAAATTATGCCATATCATTGTATCTTTCAGGATTTTCTCTTGATTTATTTATCTAAATTTAATTACTCCATCGTACTTACTCGTATAAGATTTATTTAGAAGTAATTTTTTAGTGCTCTTTATTGAGATTAGAAGTCGGATGTTTGCTCTCATTATAACATGTGGAATAAAAATTTAATTTTTAATTGAAGTTCAGTGACATGTGCTTAATTAGAATCTAATCTTCATTTTCGAGTATCAAAGAAGTCTTGATTTCGAAGCCACTCCCTCGTGTTTCGCATATTAATCAAAAGAAATTAATGTATTAGAGAAATAAAATAAAATAAAAATGAAGACTTCTAAAATTTGATATTAAGAAACTCAAAATCGAGAAAAGAAATTGCATTATAAATGCATTTATGTTGAATATCTGTTGAATGGTTTCATCAGCATGATGTAATAAACCTTTTAGTAGATTATTACAATAAATAATATTATTCTTTTAGATAATTATGTTAAAAACTATTTTGGTGGCTACTTTTTTTTTATCACTTTTTGAATTTTTGTTTTTGAAACTACTTTTTTCAGTTTGCTTAACTAGAGTTGTGTTAGAGTACTTCAATAGAGGATCAGCTTACGTTTTGCCCATATATATTGTAACGTATAATATTATAAATATTTGAATAAATATATACGTGTATATGCTAATGTAGCCTGCGAAGCTAATCATGTGTAGACTTGTGAGTAGGCAGGCTCATGAACAACAAGAAAAAAGAAACGACATTATTATTATTTCCTCTATTTTTATATGTATATGGTAAACTATTTAAACTATGCAGAGATTCTTTTAAGATACATAGAAGATTAAAAAAAATTACTTATTACTATTGATAATTTTACATCTATCATTACGTAAGCATCATTGTTACTATATAAAAGCATATTGTGATTATAAAAAAATATTTTAATTATAACCTTATGTAACTTTAGCATATTGTGATTGAAATGTAAAGGTATTGCCCGCTTTAACTTCTAAAAATTCTGTGTAACTTGAGTATTTCTCGAGAAATCACTAATCCTTATATTACTATAATTTAAGCATACTTAACTATAGAGTTTTCTATCATTAGCCTCACGATTTTACTTTAAAAGATATCTTTACTATTTAGGATTATGTTATACATCTCAGTAAACCCCCTCTAATTTTGATACAAGATAATTCATTTATGTGCTCCTTATTTTAGAAGCCTACCAGGAGCTTCTTCTTATCCAGGTAATTTTAATTCACTCATATGAATATTACTCCGGTGATCACTCTCCGGTCTCTTTAATTTCAAGTGTCACAAGCTTACTAGTTTCTATTTAGTTCATTCTCAAACTATATTATAATGTGAGAAGTCAATTTAGATACTATATTATAACATTTTATGATCCAAATGTAGAGGTGTGTTTGCTTTAGCTTTTATAAATTGAGTGACTTGAGTACTCCTGGAAATCTCAGTACAGCTCTAGTCTAAGCATACTTAACTATGAAATTTCTTATCACTAGCTTCACGGTTTATTCTTAAAAGACGTTTCTATAATTTGACATCAGGTTATATAAATCAGGAACTCCCCTCCCTTCCTGATATAAAATAATTCATTTCTGTGTCCATCCACTTAGAAGCTTATTAAGGGTTGCTCCTTGTACGAGTGATTGTGATTCATTCATATGAACATTATCCTAACGATCATTTCTTGTTTTCTTCAGTCTCGGGTGTCATATGCCCACTGGTTTTCAGCTGGATCACTGTATCATATCATACTGTAAAAAGTTAGCTTTAATATAATATTATAATATCCCGTAATCCAAATGTAGAGGCAGTATCTGCTCAGACTTTTGAAAACTGCGTAACTTGAGTACTTCTCAATATGTTACCCATTTGTATTACTCTAGCCTAAGTATGCTTAACTATAAATTTTTTTATTATTAACCTCATGATTTTTCCCTAAAAGACTCTTCTACTATTTATGATTACGTTATCTACTTAAATAGTACAGGAACTTCTTTTTCTTTTTTTTTTTTTGATATATGATGATTTATTTATTTGTTTCTCCACCTAGAAGCCTGCTAAGAATTGTTTTTTATTCGGGTGATTTCGATTCGCTCATATAAATATCACTCTGACAGTCACTCTCTGCCATCTGATCTCAAATACCAAAGTAACTATACATTAATATCAATACGTTGCAAAATAGTAACAATATTGTAGAGGAAAAATGCGGAAACGATATTGATCTGCCTTTTCATTGTGCATGCAACGCATTCACCCATGCATCCACATGTGATTAGACTGTGAACATCCGTTATAGCTAAGATGCAATATGGACCTAATAATAAAAGAGTGATATCGAATTGAAAATATTTTAATCTAAGAATATGTTCTAGCTAAAACAAGAATCCATCATCAAAAGTCTGCCACATTAAATGGATTTGATCTAAATGTAACATTTTTATAAATATCTAAATCTAGCATTAAAAGGAACGACTTTTCTGCTTCACAATTAGATAAATACTTTACTTAAAACTTAAAGATAAATTAAAAATTTTAAACTTAAAATATAAATTAACTTGCTTAAATCCGGATCGACTATAATGTGTAGAGATCAAGCGGTTCACATCAACGCTGGCTAATTTGAAATGTAGTGTTTGCCTCCAATTTTTTTAAAAATAAAAATAATATTTCTATATATTTAATTTAAAGGAGTAAATTAATTTTAGATTCTCGAAATTTAACCAATCTTTCTTATTTAAAATTATTTTATATCTTATCACATTTGTCATTTATATTTTAAATTTAGATAAATTACATGACATAATATCACAAAGATTTAAAATTTTAAAATTTTAATATATAAATTATTGAGTCCAATATATAAATCTCTCTCCTCTTTCTCTCCGCGATTATGCACAAAAGTATTATGTAAGCCATGCACGACAGCACAGTGTGTGACCTCACAAAAATAGAGCGAGACAGAGATAAATTTGATAATTTATAAAAATTTTAATATTAAAATATTATAAATGAACCTAGTTAATTGATTTATTATATTTTTCTTAATGACATTTCAATCCTTCCCTTTTTTACAACTTTACTTTTCTTAAAAAAAAAAAATTCTTCCTTCTCTCTCGTAGGTGTAAATGAGAGGAAGAGTAAAAATTGCTCTTCATAGAAACTCAAAAAGAGATGATTGCTAATGGCACGAGATGAGAAAGAATGAATCGTGGATATTAAAAATACGAAATATAATAAATAAAAGAAACAATTAAAAGGTGATCAAAATTTAATTTAGGTTTTCATAAATATATATATATATATATATTAATTTAAATTGATGAAAAAAAAATTAAAAAAAAAACCTGAATGAAAAAGATAAAATTAACTCAAGAACTGATATACATAGTTTCAAAAATGAATATGCATTTCATCCAAAACTCATAAACTACAATACAAGTTATTTAATCATAATTAATGTTTCAACTGTAATAGCATTAGCTTACCGTAAATATTATCTATTTAAGCTCAATGGGACTTACAGTTTTAAAATACACTTATCTATAAAATTAAAGATATATTCTCACATATACTCAGCACCTCATAGATACTACGTACATACACTTTTAGTTAAGATTTGCCTTATCATCTTCCAAAATATCACACAGAGTGATTTGAATATCATATATAACAGTCTAATTTGCTGTAAATATTATCCATTTTAGTTGAACGAGACTCACAGTTTTAAAATATATTTATAAAATAAAAATATTATGTTTTCATATATACTTAGCATGTCTCGTCTCGTATTTTATTAATATATACTCGGTCTTTATTTGAACGTAAAAGTCCTCAGAATTTTGGCTATCAATAACGTTTGTTGCTTGCATCAGCATGACATTATTATGTTGTCATTGTGAGAATTAATGCTGCACCAGTTATTATGGTGAAATCTACAAACTACAACGTCGTCATCATTCTTGAACAAATTGACAGATTGCAATCATGATCCATTATCTAAGCCTCATCTTCCCACAAGTACTTTTTTTGATAGGCACCTTCACTTTTCCTGCGGCTCTAAAAAATATTATTATTTGTTCCTTAGCCTTCAAAAATAATCATTAATTTTTAATATTTATTTTCCATCTAACATTAATTTATGTATACATTTTTAATTTATTTTACATTTTAGATACATAAACTTGTTTGGTTGAAAGATAAATTTGAGTAAAAAATAAAAAAATATTTTATTTTATAGAATTGATGGGAAAGAAATTTATTTTAATATTGAGAGATGTGTAGGATGTGAAATAAATTTGATTTTAAAGTTAAAATTTGTGTTGGATGTGAAATAAAGTTGATTTTTAAGATTGAAATTTATGTTGGAAGTGAAAAAAAAAATTAAATTTATAATAAATTTAAAATATTAGTATTTTATTTCTTTGCACATTTTTGAGTTCATGCCAAACATATAATTTTAAAAAATAATTTTATTTCACAATTTATACATATTTTAATAAAAAATAACTTATATTTTGTATTTTACTAAATATCATTTTATATCATATGTAAATGCCAATATATTTTATCTCCCAAATTCAAATAAAATCTCTAAAAAAAATACTAGTAAACTAATTTATAATACATAATGTATTAGAAACTAATTATATATATAGAGAATTATGAAAAGTTCATTGAAATCATTTAAATTGCCAGTAAATAATTTCCTTAAGTAAAATTATAACTTCCCAATAATTATCCTATATATTTATATCGGATTATCATACTTTTGAATATATCACGAATACTTAGATATACTAAGAATGAGATTGAGATGTATAAGATAGATTTGAGATGAGAAGGATGAAAATTCCAGATAATATAATTGTAATAATTTAAAAATTAACAATAATAATTATTATATATAATTCTACATATATATTAGCTATTCTATAGTCTTATAATCCAATTGAAAATAAATTATTTTTAATTAATTATAATTTATGCTAAACAACGGTTGCATATATTTTACCAACTTCATATGTTATTTTTTTTATTTTCAATAAGTTATAATACTATAATTATTAAGTTTCTAATTTAAAATATTAGAATTAAAATTCTAATAAACCTTCTAATTTATTATTCATATAACTGATAATGAATGCAAAAAAATTTAGCGGGGTCTTCTAAACTGTGTAGCTCATTTCATTTTTAAGTAAATATATCGGTTTTTTATGCTATAAAAAAAATATCGGTATTTTTTTCATAATATATATCCCCAAATTGTCAAATATACCTATATTATATATATATATATATATTTATATTTATATCCCATAATTGTCCTCTTTTAGTTTAGTGAAAAAAGAGCTTCCTTATTTGATATCAAAGAGTCTAATTAAAAAGTACATTATTCTATGTCAATTTCAAAAAAATAGGAGAAATTATGAGATGTTGTAAAATTATAAAATTAGTTCTAAAATATTTGAGTATTAACTTATTCAATAAACGAAGAGAAAGTATATTTTACAATATTTTAAATTATTACATTAAGTTAATACCCAAGATCATATACTCTTTAAGAACTAACTTTAGGAGCTCCATACCATTTTTTATTATAAATACTGATAAATATGCATAAATGTGTGTATATACTTTTATATATATATATATATCACTCGATAAAGATGGAAGTCTTGTACTTGAAAAAATATTAAGTTTAAGTATTAAACTATTCGATGTCGAACCGTTGGCTGCCATGCACACATGTGTAGGCTTATCGCGTGTGCACATGTGAGAGCTAATAATTGGACATCAAATAACTCGACACTCGAACAGAAAAATTACTTCTTAAACTTAACCTCAAATTATATTTTAGAATATTAATACTTTTCTGAAGATTAATCAGTTTTGTTTCTTTTTAGAAGCTGTCCCTCTCCACATATATCTGTTTATAAACAAATATTTAAACACCCTCTACATATATTAATGATCAGTTTGTCTCGTAGTTCTGTTTTTTTTCAAATGATCTCTCCCCAAGTATAAATAAATATATATAAAAGGTCTCTCTCACACACCATATATATTGAGAATGAAAAATGTGTTTTATTCAAATTAATAAGAGACAAATTCAAATAGAAATTTAAAAAATATTTTTTTCTTACATATAATTTAATAACTGAGCTATAATATCTTTTTGATAACTAAATTGACATAATGAAAAACAAATTAAAAGATTATTAGGCCACTATAAGCCGAATTTTAGTTCAAAGATATTTTACATATATAAAAAATTAATTACAAATATAAGACTAAATAGTTAAACAATATTATAAAATGTGAGCTCAAAGTTAAGCTGCATTGTCTCGTTCTCCTACATGACTAATGTGGTCAAACACTCAATATGGTTAGATTAACTTCAAAGAATATGAACATATGTGATAATAAAATAGATATTATATATATATATATATATATATATATATATATATATATATATAAAATAATTTTGGTTAGAAATACTTAGGGATTCTATTGATACGTACATATGTTTTGCATGAATTTTTTTATTTTTAATTCAACGATCATACTATAAAGGCTTTCTCTAGTATGAGCCTCCAAACATTCTAATTTATCCTAGAAATGTTTTACTAATTTTTTAATATTTATTTTATATTTTATGTACATTTTAATATTAAAAATTAATATTATTTAATATCCTATATATATAAATATAAATATTAATATTAAAATAATTTTATTTTATATCAGTGACTTTAATTTAATTATAATATTATCTAAATATATTATGAAACTAAATATCAATATATTTAAATATATAATATTACATAATATCACAATAATATTTAAAAAATTACCTGCTAAAATAATTTTCTTTTATTTTTTATTATTCTCAAAATAACCTAATTATCATAACCTCCATTAGTTATTTTACTTAGCATAAAATAGCTCCATCCACTAAGTGGTTTTTATTTAATTTGCTAATAGTATAATTATCAAAAAACTGATATTAATAGTAATATCAAAGTTAGCTTAAGATATGTGACTATCAATATGACCATTGCAAAAAAGATAACTACATGCATTAATTTAGTAGCCAAAATTATAAATGATGCCTACATTTTGGGAGGGGAGGGGAAATATTTTTTTGAATAATATACATCAAAATTTTTATGTAAAAAAGATAACTACATGCATTAATTTTGTAGCAAAAATTATGAAAGATGCCTACATTTTGGGAGGGGAGGGGAAATATTTTTTGAATAATATACATCAAAATTGCATCAATTTTATGTCGGCTATTTGTAGCATTGGCTTCCAGTAACATTGATAACAAATATTAGCATCACCTGACCAACACTAGCAAGAGTATCAGCATTAATTTACTATTGATGCCAATAATATTCTTATTAATGTCTTGCCATATATCCAACATAGATGTACCATGTCAACAATATTTTGACAGAAAATTGCTTATAATAAATTATTTTATTTATGTTAACACATATAAAATAGATATCTATTCTTAAATATATCAAAAATATCTGAACTATGGCATTGCTATTTTTCAAAAAAATTAAAATAAAATCTGATTTACTTTACCCAAAAACTAATGTTTCTCTTAACATTAACCAAACTTTTGATATGAGCACGGCATGCACATCATGAAACGTGCAGGACTACCAAAATAAATACCCACTTTTTAGCTCTTATTAAAATTTTGTTTAAACAACCTGATTTTAATAAAATTTAAATTAAATTTTGATGAGGTATGCATTTTATTTTAAAATTTGTTAAAAATTTAAAATAAGATTTATTTTTCCTATGTAAAATAAAATCTATCAAAACACACCATATGAAAAAACATTCTTTTAATTATCACGTGATAGTAAATTTTTTGTACGATCCTCCTAAATTAATTTATTCTATTATAAGTTTCATGCTCATAATCAGATTTATAGCCTTCAACTAATTTGTACTTTGTCAAAGTAGGGCTTGCAGAGAGTCTTTGGCAAGTTCGGTTCAACTTAAATTTAAATTTTTGATTTTAAACCAAAATCAATTTAATTAAATTGAATTAGAGTAATATCGAGTCTTACTCATAAATCTTATTTCTACCAAAATATATATATACATTCAGCTTATTGCATGTATATACCTGTGTGTCTCTCTCTCTCTCTCTCTCTAAATATATATATATATATACAGACACCATACCGAATTTATTCTCTTGATATGTATAATTCCTCATTAATTCGCACGTTAATGTAATATTTATTATATATATATATATATATATAACATTAGCAAAATTCATTTGAGTGCTTAATATGTGAATTTTCCTTTATATTAAAAATAAAGTTATAACTCCTAAAAAAAATTTCAACATTTGACCATTAGATATCGCAAAGACCCTGTCTAGCGCGAGGATAAAAATCAGGACCAAAATAGTACTAATTATAAAAACAATAATAATAATAATAATAATAATAATAATAATAATAATAATAATAAATAAATAAATTTTTAAATATTCTACACAAATTTTAATAAAAAAATATTATTTTATTTTATATATTCAATAATTTTTAATAAAAATATTAACTTTATTTCACATCCTACATCAAAATATTCAAATCGAATAATTTAATCTAGAATTTAAAATAAAATTAATATTTTTATTAAAAATTATTAAGTATATAAAATAAAATAATATTTTTATATTAAAATTTATATAAAATTATTAAAAAAATTATTTATTTATTATTATTTTTTAAACTAGTATTATATTGTTTCTGATTTTAGTCTTCCCGTAGCCAAAAACTACTTTTGAATTTATCTTTGAATTGCCCAATAAATTTAGAGTTAAGTCACTGAATAATTCAATAAATTAAGAAAAAATAGAAGAAAAAAAAAAGAAAAAAAATATTCTTAACTACTACTGATGAGCTGCATTGCATGGTATTTTTCAAAGAGAAAGACCGCTGCCACAGTTTCACAGAACAAAATAACTAAAGCAAACTAAAGCCAGTATATTTTTTCATTGCAGGGATAACAAAGTTTCAAGATAATTACCTTCTCTACCCTTGTAGGGCAGTCTCTCTTTCTTTCTTTTTTTTTTTTTTATTTTTTTTTTATGATAGTAATAGTAAGGCAGTCTCTCTTTCATTATGCATAAAACCATGAAAAAGTATCATAATTTGGTAACACTATCAACCGAGTTAACTTTTCTGACTCTCCGAGTTCTAACATATAGAGCTGTACAGAGAAGTGTACCCAGAGAACAAACAGAACCCCAGATGATGAAGCTCCTGCTGTAGCATTCAGCTCCAATGCAGCTCATGCTTCTCCTCCCTCCGCCCCCTCTCTGGTAAAGAATTGCAGCCAAGAAGCCGAAGAGAAAAGATCCGATCGGTATATTCATCACGACGATATTGTGATTCACTGCAAAATTCTTGGACCCAAACAGCTCCGGCGTCGCAGAAACAGCAATGGAAGTGATGGCCCCGGAGCACGCTCCGATAATGGCGGTGCCGACGTATAAGATGAGATTGCTTGTGTTGAGAAGGAAGAAGAAGGTTCCTGCGATTAAAGCCATCATTATCACCATGAATCCCGGCCTTGAAACCTTGAATCCCCTTCTGCATAAAAATGAAAGTTAATTTATTTGCCTTAGTTGGATTTAAAGTTTATGGGAGATGCATAGCATTACTAAGGAAAAAGGTTTTAAATCGTACAAATGCTTACTTCGAGAGAAAGAAGTCGAATAAAGATGGCATGAGTCGACCGAAGAAGCCGAATGAAGAAGATAAAGACACCAGAGAGGATGTGTGAGAGAGCCCACGGGATTCAGAGATCTGGCCCAAGTTGTTCAGGAACACCATGCCAAGCGTTGCTCCAAACATATAGCTGAAGAAATATAACCAAAAGTCTATTTTTCTTAGCATGAGAAGGAAACCAGTTTCCACTTTTTCTTCTTCTTCTCCCTTTAATTCAAAGACCACCATTGCATCTTCTTTTCCATCTTCATCTATGGTTAGATCATGCACTCTCCGTTCCTTTTTATTATCAATCCCTTCCCTTAGCTTGATAAAAGCTGGAATCAGCAGTGGTGCGAGTAGAAGCAAACAGAGACTTATCACATGTTCTTTGGACCAAATTCCACTTGATACAGAGCCAATGCTACCAAGAACTGAGCAAGCAACAGTAGCCAGAGTTATGACAAACATCACCAGAAATGAACCGTTTGAGCTTCCTTCCTTTCTAATTTCATTTGCTTTAAGCAAAGGGGCGGCGACTGAGGCCACAAGAAGAGGACAAATGGCATTGAGGAGGAGATATTCCTTGGCCTTGTGATCATGCTCTGGTCTGAAAATCGCGTCTGTTAATGCTGTGTAGACTTTAGGACTCAGCCCAGCATAACTCGTCGAGATTCCGAAGACAATTCGGCTGTCAGAAGAGAAGTTTCTGATGCAGATAAGATAGCAGACAGTATTAATCCAACATATACCGTTACCTGCGAGAGCAGTAAGCAAGAACACTTGCCAATATGACAGGTGAGAAATCTTATTAGCCAGGAAGAGAAACTGGAAACCATAACCGATTAGGCTGAAAATGGCACCAACAAGTAGGACTAATCGAAGAGGGAGGAAGGTGGCAGCAAACCCAGAAACCCAACCAAATAGCTTTCCAGCATCAGAAGCGAAGGCCAGATTGTTCAGCTGAATCTGAGAGATGGAAAGAAGCTGCTTGAGCTGTGATGAGTAGACTGGGAAGTCCGAATTGGCTCCATTGAGGGTTTGGAGCCAGATAGTACCAACCAAGCTAAGCCATTGTAGGGAGGAAGGAGAAGACATGGTCTGAGATTGCACCTGCAGAGTTAGAAACAACAGGGACGGCTGGGTATTTAAGGAAATAGAGGTTGGCAACAGCAATCATATGGGATATCTATAGGTGTAGCTAAGAACTAGTAATGTGGATTCTTGCTGGCCATTATGGAAAAAAAAAAATGTTATGCATCTTCAAAAAATGATTAATAAATTGATCAATTATGATTTAAGCCAGTAAATAAACTCTTTAAATTATAATTGATCAATTTATTCGTCAATTATTAAAACTGTGTAGCAGGACTCTTTATGAAAAATGCTATTTGTCAATTATTAAAACTGTGTAGCAGGACTCTTTATGAAAAATGCTAAGTATTTGACAGTATAAAAGCACATGTATGCATGATTAAGGTATTAGGAAATAGCCACGTCTGCTACGTAAGGTAAAGTCTATAAGATCGGGTAAAGATAATTCAAACCCGTGATTATAGATGCAGAGGCTGATATAAATGTATCCTTGAAATTGAAATTATGATGAATTCGAATGGCTTGAGGCTAATTAATAGGATGAAAACAACATCAGATACCATTATGTTCACGTAGTGCCTACCTACTGAGAAATCATCAGTGCACCTTGAGCTTGACAAGCCTGAATCTCGTTCACATTGAGAGGAATCTGTGAAAGGCTTCCAAGCATCAGCATTACAAGCTAATAAAATTTTCATGAAGAATTCTGTCCATACGTTTTCATCCAGCTCAAAACCATCAGATCTCCAGTGGGAGGATCATACATACAGATGCCGCAATTAATATCTGTTCAAGCCTTGGCACAAGATCCATGTTTTTGATCCGAATCAGCTGAGTTAACATCATATAATTGAGAACAAACACAAAAACAAAATAACAGCAGCAGGAATGACGGTGATCCTTGCACCAATTTAGACCGCATCAGGACAGACCACAGTATGAAGCATAGAACACTACCACCACCAACAACAACTAAGCTTTTATCCCCACTACGTGGGGTCAGTTATATGAATCTTTTATTTCCACTATACTCTATCAAAGATATTTAAATTACTCGCTCTTCAAAATAACTTGATCATCAATTGTTATCTCACAAATACAAATGTTTTTATCTTAACTAAATTTGCACTTTAAATATTCGATTTTCGATTTGCTAAGACAAAAACTTTTAAATTCTAAGATATTTTTTTATAACTTGAGTTTTATCTTAACCCCTTTTTTAGTCTTATTAATAAGGAGAATATCATCCGTAAAAAACATACACTAAAATCTATTTCTTGGATATGTCCAGTCTCAATGTAAAGATACAGGCTTAAAGCTAAATCTTGATGTAGTCTAACTGTAATTTAAAAATACTTAGTTAAATTACTCTGAGTTCAAACACAAGTAATAACCCCTTTATATATATCGTTAATAACTTAAAATATAGATAGTATATCTTCGTTCTTTTCTTTCTCTGAACTTTTTCATTAAATCCCTCAACAAATGAATAGCTTTCATAGTGGATTTACCAGGCATAAAACTAAATTAGTTCTGTGATAACTTAATATTACAACATAATCTCTACTCAATTATCTTTTTTTAAAGTTTTGAAGTATGATTCATTAATTTGATATCTCTATACATCATCTTTATTTTTGTAAATATATACCAATAAACTCTTTCTTCACTCGTTTGGCATCCATTTAGTTTTTAAAATTATATTAAATAATCTAGTGAGCCAAAACATTTTATCTCCTATACATTTCCAAATGTCTATTGAGATATTATCCAGCTCAATTGTCTTCTTACACTTCATCTTCTTTAAAACCTATGAAACTTTAGCTTTACTAATACATCAAATGTAATAACAATTTCTATTCTCTTTTTAAATATTAAATTTCGTAAGATCAAATATATTGTCAACCATTATTGAAAAACTTTTAAAAATAATCATCCATCTATATTGGATATCTTTTTTTTATAAAAAATATTTTATGATGCTCATTCTTAATGTATTTTACTTGAATTAAGTCTTTAGAAGTCTGTATATGTGTTTTTCTCCTGTGTTCAATTTTTTTATATAAATCTTCAAATGTCAAATTTTTTGCAATATAAATTACTTTCTTGGACTCTTATTGGGCTATTTTATGTTTCTCTCAATACTCTTTGCTCTTGCATTTGTACCAATCTTTATAACATTTTTTCTTTAATTTTCTCCTATACATCTTATTTTTATCACCAAGTATTTTTATTATCAAGAATTTTTCTTTTAGATTCTCCTAACACCTCCTTCGTTATCTTGAGAATGCAGTTAGCAATTGTCAACAATATAAGATCAGGTTTCCCCTCAATGCTCCACTTTTCAAGTTCTAAAACTCTCTTCCTAAAGATATTCACATTCTCATTCTGCAGTTTCTACCATCGAGTTTGAGAATATTGCTTCAACTTATTATTTCTTTTCCAGCTCTTCATTTTGAGATCTGAAACTATTAACTGATGTTGGGTAGTCAAGCATTCACTTGAGATGATCTTATAATCATTACACTCTAAGCGATCTCATATTCTTAAAAGAAAATAATCAATCTGTAATTTGGAAGAGCCACTCTTATAAATAATAATATGCTCATTTCTTTTCTTAAATAACATACAATTACAAAATTAAAAGCTTGAAAGAACTCCAAAATAGTTTTATCCTCCTCATTAATCTCCCTAAAGCTATAACCACTATGGATGCTATTAAATTCTTTAGCAACATGTCCAATATATTCATGTAGACCTCCTCTAACACATATTCTTTCCTTCTGAGATATCCTTTAAATTAGTTGTTTTAAATCATTCCAAATTTTTTCTCACTTAATATCCAAACCTACTTAAATGGCGTAAATACTTATAATATTAATAGTCATCCTAATAATCATAATTTTTAAAGCTATAATTCTATCTTCAATTCTCTTGACTTCCACTATATTTTTTTTCAAACTCTTATCCAGAATTATACTCACCCCATTTCTTTTTCTATTCTCACCAGAATATCAAAACTTAAAGCTTAAGTTATCATTTTTTTTGCTCTCTCTCACTCAATTGTTTCTTGTAAGCACAGAATATTAATCCCCTTATGTATCATAATATCCATCAATTCCATTAACATACTTGTTAGGATGCCTATATTTCAAATACCTAACCTTATTTTAGTATCTTAAATCTTAGTGTTAGTGTATTAGACTAACGTTTTACTCGCATCCATTCATGATATGAGAATTCTTGCTCACTTATCACTATACCTGAGAGCCGATGCCAATGCAATAACCCTTGAACATTTTTCACTGTATTCAAACAATGCAGTGCGTGGCTTCCAATAAATGCTCTAGTTTTAGCGCAATTTTTTAAAGGATTCATGTTAAATTAGTTGAGATAAGCAAGAAGTATTTCTATTGGAAATTGGGTATTTAGTGTTAAACCCACACTCAATAAATGTCAAGATACACTTATGATGAAAAGGCACTTATGACAGTATGGTTATTATTGTAAACAAAAAGACGATTCCTATCTGATGATATCTGGGTGAGTGTAGGGCAGTGGAATTGGTCCTTGTGATCATCTTTGTTGTGAATATTGTGGCGTGGAAGATAAATAAATGGATCAACTCATTTCCTCTATGTAAAGGTACACATCATTTTTTCTTAAAATTTCTCTCCCCCATTCATGTATAAAAGTACTAAACAGGAAAAAAAATTAAAACTTTAGTTCTGTAGCTCCTTAATTAAAGGAATGTATTCTTAATAAAAAAATATATTTCCATAACACAACAAAAAATATGTATCTAGAGACATGAGATGCTCTGTTTCTAATCAGATGGGTATTAGCTATTTACAGGCCTTTATATTATATACATGATCATTCTGTCAGAAAGTATTAGCAGCCATTTGCAGTCTTCAGCCATTGGACCAATGCTTTGATGCAGCTAACACAACAATTAACTGAAAAGTATGGTTAAAAATATGCCAGATAGAGTCGTTATTTAAATCCACCTCTTATCTGGCGTTCAAATCGATAGCCTGCCTGCATGCAAACCGGTGAAGTTGGTCATAACCAGCCAGCACTCCTGCTCCCGCGATTCCAGAAAGCATATTGGCAGTCACTCCTCTAAACAGAACAAGAAATCCTTCGTGCCGCACGATCTTTTCGAAGGCATGGAAGGCACTGCGGTACTTCGAAGGCTGCCCTGAAGTCATCATCATTCTTCGGCGCAGTGTATCGAATGGGTAGGCACAGATTCCAGCGAATGTCGTCACGCTCCATCCCAATGCAAAACTAGCCAAGAAGTTCCCCTGCAAACACAGAAATTCAGAATAATTAGAGCAGTAAATGAACTAAGCTTTCAATGAACTGCTCAATACTAGGTTTTTGGCCCATTAATGTTCATGAACAATGCATTAACATTTAAAGCTCAATTAGAGGCTCGTTAATATTCTTAAATATTATAATTTTTAGTATCATGATATAGTTTTGATCATATTACTAATTTTGAGTTTTGGTCTGCAAAGAACAAATTATTTATCTTTTCAAAAAAAATCAATTAAATAATTCATGAATTGTCCAAAAATGAGTTTGATTTTAAGATTTGATAAACTCATTAAGATAGCTCAATAATTGACCCGATGTGAAGCTCAGCAATTGGGTTGATAAAGAGCTCGATTGCTGGTTACCAAACAAGCTTGAATCAAGCTCAAGCTCGTTCATTTTAAAACAAATCGAGCTTAATATAATAGTCAAAAGCTCGTCTCATTTATAAACGAGCTTGAACAATGAAATCTAAAATGAGCTTGAACACAAACACAATCAAGCTTCGTTCGGCTCCACTAATTTCCAGCCCCAGTTACAGTGATAGAAAGAGGTTTACCAAGCTGGGTAAAGATGCCAACCTATGCAGACAAGAAATAAGAAATCAACATTTGTTTAGAAGCAGGTTAAGCTTAACTAGATTTACAAAATCAAAAAGGATTTCTTTTGATAACATTTTATTCAGATATTGTGTACAATTTGGAAAAAATTCACAAGTGAAAGCAGAAGATTTAGGTCTTTATTCAAATTGTGCACAACCTGATGATAAGTTCCTAAAATACAAGACCTTCCATAGTACAAGAATTAGAAAATGCATGATAAATTCTTAAGAAAATAAGCACGAACCTGTGGCACATATGCTATTAATTACCTCCACTGGCCCGACGAGAATTACAGGCTTCATAGTATCATATATACCAAAATAGAGTCCACGATAAAGAGTAATGCCCACTATGGACGCACCGAAACCTCGATACAAGCCAGTAAATCCGTCACTTGAAAGGGTCTTCTTGTAAACATCCAGGAGTCCATTAAATTGGCGTCGGCTGCTTGTTCGACATTCAAGTGCGTCTGTGCCTAGTCGAGTGCGTGCAAAATCCAGATGGTACAAGCATAGAGAAGTTATTGCTCCAGCAGCACCACCAGAAGCCACATTTCCAGCGAACCACCTTGTATACCCATCTTTCTCCTTTGAGTGTCCAAAGATGCCTTGAAAGTAGCCCTTAAAAGCAAAATTGAAGGCCTGTAGGTACGGAATCAATTTTAATGGAAGACCAAACGAAGATGTTCAATGTATCAAAGTTTCACGTATGAATGACTTATATACTAAGTTGGAATGTTCATGTTATGTAGAATAATTCAACAATATAAAATTCTGAATGGTGAAATCCTGGTTAGGAAGGACTGAAAGGAGAGATGTGAGGGTGAGTTGGAAAGATGGTTCGTTATGGGTAAAAAAAATATAGACTTAATTGCTTTGCATTAAAGCATGCCGTTTCCCACAGGGCCACAGTTGATTTCTGTTATAAATACAGAAGTCTCTTCTGAGACCTTCATTCTTAAATCATTAGGGCCAACAGAGACCTGCAGGAACTTGAAGATCACAACACCAATAAGAAATTATTTGCAGAACAACAGGATGAACAAGACACAAACATCTAGTGGTTGTGAAAAAATTAAGCCGGGATAAGGTCATACATAATAAGGCTTAATTTGATCAACTATTACAGTAGCACTTTGGTACATTTATATCCTTGGGAAAACAAAATAGGACAGATCTACATTGCACATGATAATCCAAAGAAGAAGTAACAGAAGATATAATCTAAGCTATTTAAAATGTTCAAAAATTAATAAGTACAAACTACAATGTGAACATGTACTACGCACAAAATGGAGCTGCCTACCACATCTAAACTCCCTTAATTTGCAAATAAAATTATTGAGGATCATACAAAACAGCAAAGTTTTCATTAAGGCTGCTCATTTACATAACCAAAATCTATTTGCCTTCACAGAATGTCCTAAAGATGGAAAATCTCTCTCTTATTTGCACTAGTTGTCTGGAAAGGAGGAACACCAGCAGGCATGGCCTTTTGGATTTTGGCAACTCCATATATCATAAAGAATAATTGAGGCATGTTGTAGACAATCATGAAAATTGTTGATTTTGCCTTGAATCTTGCCCTTCTGATCCCAGTATTCTACTGGATTTCTAGACCATGTATGTTATGCAGATGTCTTCGAGATTCTAAGAACAGTGCCCAAAACAGGGAACCTCTCTTTAGGGGACTCTTAGAATTTTGTATTTGTTCTGGATATTATATAAAGCTAGGGTTACTTATTCTGTATTTTTCTGTCTTAGAATACTAATTGCCTTGGTGAAATTTCTGTTTGCAATTTCCTGAGGACTTAGCCAATAAACCTTATTAAATCTATGGTTTTTTAGTGTAATTATCATCTCTATTCAGGCAGATTTCCAAACAAGAATAATTAATATAAAGGGGAATTACATATGTCACCACCTAAAGAAGGTCTTTTTGTTCGTTTAACTCTCAAAGTTGTATTTATATGTATCTATCTCCTACTTTAAATGCATAATCCATTTGTCATTTCTTTGATCTAATGAAATTTACATGTCACCACCTACTTCGAATGCAAAATTATAAACTGACTCTTTCATTGGGTTATAACTCAATGAAATTTACATAGGATAACTCCTAATTTGAATGCATAACTACAAATAGACCCCGCTACCAAATAGCAAGTTGATGAAGTTAATTCAAACTAGAGGTTGACAGGTCTAAACATCTAACTTTGGGAGTTAAATAAGTAAAAAAACCTTTAAGGGTCACATATGTAATTCCCCTATAATATAATTAACAAGGCTTAACTACACACTCTCCTTTGCACCATACAGGTAACAAAGCCTTTACAAAGTGATCTTCCCTTTTATCAAGCGAGACTAAACTCTAATCCTTTGAGTTTTCCTTATATTAGGTGAAATTGTTCCTCATATAGGGCAAAATTGTACTCTACCTACCTTTAGTTTTTCTAGATATAGGGCAAAGTTGTATCCTCTCTTACCCTAGGTCTCAAAAAAAATAAAAGCAAAGATATAAGAAAATATACTTCTTATAAAGCTGTTGTACAATTCTCACAAGAAAACATGCATGCAAGTGAAGCTCGGTGTGGATTCTTCTAAAGATAAAGTTTTCAAATCGAGAGCATGAGAAACTTCATGTTTTCAATTATTTCCAAAACTTAAATCAATTTTGTTTCAAGTACCTTTCATAAAGTTTCAACTGATTTAAATTTTAAATTTCAAAATTTCAACTTGTTAAACAAAATAGAAATTGAATCGATCAATTTTGAAGAGGAGATTGTGGATAATTTCCATCGTGTTTGAATCCAGCCATTTTACTGCAAGATCAGGTAGTTTGTCAAGTTTAAATTTGAAACAGTAGAAATCAAGGCAGAAGTTTGCCATTTCAAAATTAACATCCAATCAACCTGTAGATGAACTGATCTCAACAGTTATTATTCTTTCAAAATTAGATCGGGCCATCCAATAAGATGATCAGATTGTACATGCAATTTAAATTAGGAGTATGCAAAAATGTCCAGAGAAATGGAACTCATATGGAATCAAACAAAATCAGTCAATCTGGTTTAATTCTAGTTCAAGTCGGTTCATTTCTAGATAAAAAATAATTAGAACCGTGTGATTTAGTTAGGTTTTCGATTATAATGTTCGAGTAGCTCAAAATCGATTAGAACTGATCATGGGTTATCTACGTGTATAAAATTTATATGTTTTGATATTTTCGTTCAAGAAAGTATAATTAGTTTTTAATTTCAATTGTATGAACTATTGAGCTGTAATTCGACTGCATTGACATATGATTAATATTTATGTCTAGCGCTTAAGTTAAAGTCCAGAGGATATTTGGTCTAATAATTGTTTTGGTTATTCTGAGTTGAGGATTTTCATCTACTTGGCAATGCTCACACAAAAGAGAAGCTAAATTCAAGGTCGAAGAGGCACATATTTCTTGGATATGAAATAACAAAGTCAAAGTTTATAGACTATGGAACCAAGAAATGTTTAAAATTATATTCACTTGAGAAGTAATTTCGATGAGCAAAGTCTATTATAGAAAACTATCAAGCATTTTAAAGTTGTTGTCCCACCTACTTTTGATAAAATGAAGTTGAACAAAGATTTTCAACAACAATCTCCTCTAGAAGTCAAAGAAGGAGCCACTCAACATGGAGTAGAAGATAGAGAGCAGACTCCTCCAAAAGCGTAGCCTCACTCTATAGCCATGATGAAGAAAGAAGAAATATCCAACAACCACAAGGTACGAAAATAATAAATTAGTCGCTTATGCATTTTTCATGGTATAAAAGACAAATGTTGTCTATAAAAATGGAACATTCGATGAAGCAATTTTGTGCCTAGACTCTCTGAAACTATTTATTGCTATGAAACAAAAGATGGAATCTCTTTAATGGAATCGGACCTAGAATCTTGGGCAACTTCCCAAAGGCAATAAGGGAGTTCATTGCAAGTGGGTGTACAAGAAGAAAAATTGTATATTAGAAGTTGAAGAATCCCATTACAAGGCCAGACTAATGGCAAAGGGCTATAGCAAAGTTTTAGAGGTTAACTTCACCAATGTTTTTTTACCAATTGTCAAACACAAGTCAATATACATGTTGCTTGAAGGCCTAATTTGGCATGAAATTGGAGCAACATGATATTAGAATAGTTTTCTCTACATCGCGAGTTAGAAGAGGAGATTTACATGCGACAACCAAAAGAATACATGGTGAAAGACATTGGAGAACTGCAATTGTCGATTGAAGAAGCCATTATATAGCTTAAAGCAATTTCCTTAACAATGGTACAAGAGATTCAACTCTTATACACTTAACCGTAGATTTTTGAGATCAAATTTCAACAATTAGGTTTATTTCAATAAGTTATCAAATAACTCGCATATCTATTGACTCCTTTATATAAACAATATCATCACTATCTCAAGACATGCCAAAGAAGTTGAAAAACTTAAAAGTCTTTTGGGTTCTAATTTCGAAGTCAAAGACGCAAAGAAAATTTTAGGCATGGAGATTCATCAAAGACAAAAAAAGGTAGTCACCATTGACAGACTCTCAGCAGATTTGATGTTGAAGACTAAGGAGTTGAAACATATGAAGGTTGTTCCTTGTGTGAGTGTAGTTGACAGTCTAATGTATGTAATGGTTTACACTCATTCAAATCTTAAACAAGCAGCCATTGTATTGAGCAAATACATTAAGAATCCAGGAAGAAAGCATTAGAAAGCTATCAGATGATTGATTCTGATATATTTTGAAAGAGATCTTGACAAAAGATGAAGTCTTCAGATTTTTGTCATCATTCTCGAAGGAAGAGCAATCACTTGGCGATCTTCACTACATCATACAATAATGTTGTGTCCTATTGAAGCCAATTATGTGGAAGAACAAGCAGTCATTGTATCGGCGAAGTCTTCTCATTACAATTTTACTTCTACAATCTTGTTTTGTGTTGCTGATTTCATTCTCGTTAAAGTTTTATTCCTACGATCTTTTTATATTTGCTGATGTTTTGATAATTCTGCAATCTTGTTATGTTTGTTGCTGTTTTGATACTCTGGTTTTATCAAGTATCGTTTAGCTCAGTTTCCACCTGCTGTGCAACTTCAACAATGTAGAAAACCAATGGAGGTCGTGCGCTGAAATCATTCTATCGGGAAACAAAACACGCTCAAAGAACCAAGTAAAAAGTACTATGAAGAATCACCACCTGTGTGGGGAGGTATCTGATAACATTAGCCTGGTTCCCTCTCCACAAGTAGAAAACCCCCTCCTCCCTGAGAACCCGGAGGAAGCAATCTCCGATCCCTCTATAGGGCCTCGTCAGGTGCCCTGCCTTCATCATTTCCCCCTGGTTCTGCAGAAGGAGCTTCACTCTCTCCACCGGTGCCGCCGCGCTCTTCGCCACCACCGCGGCCGCACCGCCCATAATGAAGTCCGCCGTCATCTTCTCCGACGGCCTCGCCGCCGTCCGTTCCGTCACGGATACTGCTCCGGCGGTGGCGGCGGTTGGAGCCCCCATGGCGACGGGATGCTCTTCACCCCTCTCTTTCCCCCCCCGATCGCATCGAAGCCATCATACAAGAAACGGACAAGATAAAGGGCAGAGGAAACAGGCCGGCAGGGCGAGGGAGGGAGAGAGAGAGAAGCGGGATAGGGATCTCGAACCACCGAGAGAATTGTTTTGGGTAAATTACAAATATACATCTCCAAGTTTAGGAAATAATATGGTACAAAATTATATTTTTATAATTTTAATATCCAAAGTTTTAATTCTAATATAATTATTTAAAAAAAATTATTATTAAAATTTCTAAGATGTTAATTATTTGTCCCTCTCTCTCTTCCCCGCTCTCTCTATTGCTTACTCTCTTAGGCATGCATAGAATTATCGCCAGTAAAGTAGTACAAGAGTCGTCGATAGCGAAGGGAGTTGGGGCTCATCTGCAAGTAGAGGGGGCTACCCACCCCCTTCTCTCTCCCTCTCCCTCTCCCCCTGATCTTTCTCTTTCTCTCATAGTAGCAGAGCGGTCGCTTGCGAGTAAAAGGAGCCACTCGTCGGTAAAAAATGGTGGAGAGCCGCTTATCCCCTCCTATCTCTCTTTCTAGATATTTTCGAATAGAAAGAGATCAAGGAGAGGGGGGATGGCGGTCGTCCACCCCTCTCCATCATTGACCCTATGCATTCTCGAGAGAAAAAAGAGGGAATGAGATAAACCTATATGATTATATTAAAAATCGTAAATCTAGATATTAAAATTTTAAAAATATATTATGTTTTAAATTCAAAAATTTAAGTGTAATTTATGTTATATTTTTTTATAACTAGTTTGATTCAATTAGTTCATATAAAAAAATGGAAATGATAATATTGCACTCCATGCTACAAATCAACCCTTCGCCATTTAATAAGCCAACGATCAATCATGGTTCTTGAAATTAATTCAAAAATTAAACCGGTCAAATAATTGATTTATAGCCTAAATACTTTAATCAATTGAATCATTAATTTAATTGGATGATCTTATAATTACATCATAAATATTTTTAATTTTAAAAATATTATAAATACCTTTTAAAGAATTAAAACTAATCTAAAAATGGAATAATAAAAATAAAAAACTTTAAAAAAACTAATACTTCAACCCTAAATTAACTTACTGTCAATTAAATTATGGAATTTGAATCAAATTAAACTATCCATCCATTCAAATAATCAAAATGATTGAGTTTGTTATAAGATAGAAAGTTATTAAACACTCATCAAGTTCACTATATATATTTATAAACCTTGATTGGTTAATCGATCTATTCTGTTCACTCATCGGATTAATTTTTAATAGACCCAATCCAATCTAATCGTTGTTTTTTTTTTCTTTTCTTTTTACAATGGTCTAACTCGACTCAAACTCAACTTAAATTTTTTATGACTCAAAGTAGGCTCTCTTGAAATGGAATCAACACAATTCTAACTCAACTTGATATTTTTAAATTTGTAATTTGATAAATATAATAACTCAACTCAATTCGAACTCAGATGATTGTTGCTTGACTCGAACACAACAAGCTAAAACTCAAAATAGAGTCAACTTACTAGCTTGCTCAAACTCGACTCATTTATAGATACTCAGTAGTAGAAGAATTATTATTGTGATAGGTGTTGAACGAGTGAAGGAATTGAGTGCCAATAATAGTCTTAGTTTTAATAAAAAAAAGGTAAATTATGCTCAGGTCTTTAAGTTTAGAGTATTATAAATTTAGGTCCACAATTTTAAAATTTAAATATTTGAGTTTTTTTCTTAATTTTTTATTAATAAATTTTTAAAAAATTATAATTATACCCTCCTTCCTCTACTACCAGCACAACAAGAGAGGGGAGAGTATCATAGAAATTTTTAAAAATTTTAATGATAAAAATTTAGAAAAAAACCAAAATATTAAACTTTTAAAAATTAAGAATCCATGTGTTAAAATTTTAAAAATATTATTATATCTTAAATTTAAAAATTTAAGTATAATTTACCCCAAAAAATATTAATCTTTCTTTTATTAGCTTAACCCACGTTATGCCATATGACATGAAAACAAATACTCATGATAAGTCACAGACTTGCAGCATATAATATTTAGAATCAAGAAAGGAAATTAACATTTTTTTGTGTCCTTTTCAATTGTATATGTCCGTGAAAAAAATTTTATATCAAGTGTTTACATCATGCATACACCAATCAGTGCATGCCACGTCAATAAAAATTAGTCTCACATGCTATGTGGCGCGCACTAATTGTTGCGTCTGTAGTGCAGCACTTGATATAAAAAATTTAATTTATCTGTATGGCTTAAATGACTCAACTTATTTGTAGACGTTATTTCAAAAACAGATTGATAGATTGGATTTGACTCGAATTTAAATATAACTCAATTCAAATAGTTTAACTCATATAACTTGATTATTAACCGAGTCAAGATTAATGACTCGAACATAACTTGATTAATAAATGTATCGGTCAATCCATCAATTTGACATGTTTATAGAAAAAATATGTGTAAATGAGTAATGTGAACTTGATCAGACCTAATTACACACAACTCAAACTCGAGTCATTTAATAAATAAATAAAAATTGATGACTCAAAATCAAGTTCCATCGAGTTCAGTCATATACTACTACCTTTAATTTCATTATCTTCCAGAGAATCAAGTTCATGAAATTTGATTTCTTTAAATTTAATCTCTGATTATTTGTTTGGTCAAGCTAACTATAATTTGACTAAAATTAATCTTATATTATACTTAAATTTTAATATTAAATTAATAATATTTTAAATATAATATAAGTTTTAATATTAAAATTAATCATACAATAATTTTAAAATTTAAAGCTTTCTTTCAGATTATATACATATCCCAAGTAAAATTAAGGGAAAATTTGGTTCAAATATTATGCTATGTTATATGATGTATACACTAGATTTGATGATATATACATATTTAAGTCTAAGATAATATTTATGTCACTGATATTTAGATTTCAGTGCTATTTAAAATATAGATCTGAATATTATTATACTTTAAACTCAAATATTCGAGTATAATTTACTCTAAGGTAAATTAGATATATTAAAATTATATTTATATAAAATTACTCATGCTAGGCGGGATTAATAAATTACTCTAAATATTAAAGTTAATAATAATTTTTTATATGGCAATTTATATAAGTAAAATTAACATTTTTTTATATAATGTTGCAATGACATCATATTAAAAATTTTAATTAACTTTAATATTTAGAGTTATTTATGAGAAATGTATAGTATTTATTAATAAAATAAAGTAATTATGTAATATTGAAATTTGTGTCACATGAGGTATGATATATTTTTGATTAATTTTTAAAATTAAATATGCTTTTTTTTATGAAAATGAAACATGCTTTTGGCTATTGAATTTTATTTCATGATTTTTTTAGCTATTTATCTAACGGCACTTTTTTTATTGGATAAATGGCAGAAAATATTCCATTATCGTCGGGCAATGACGGCAATGAGCACGTTTCAGTGAGAGAAAGTTTATAAGTCCGATAAAAAATAAATAATTACCTACCTGTAAATTATTAAAATTATATTTTTATTTTTAATGATATATATTTTTATCTTCCTTAATATTACACTAAAGCTCTAATTTGTCCTAAAATCAATTCACGTCGTGAATGTCTTCTTCCTTTACCGCCACCTAAATATTAAGATTTTAGAATTTTCACTCAAAATATATTTAAATATTCTTAAAATAATATGATGAATGATTCAGATTTTTTATAATTTAATTATAGTTAGGTTATTGAAAATTTATAATTACTCATTATAATAGAAATAAGTTAAAATATTTGTATGTAAAATTTTGTAATATTTGAAATGTGCATAGCGTAATTAACTATGAATGGATGGTAAGACATAAATAAAATTAAATTGTGTGGCATGTAGGTAATTATCAAAAAAAAAAAGTCTTAGGTTTTCTGTTATATTACAAAATTATTTTTAATTATTAATTTTTTATTTTAAAAATATAATATTAAAATATTAATATTTATATTTTTTATTTTAAAATTTTTAGAGTAAAAAATGTAAGAGATATAAAAAATTAAATTTTCAAAAAAATAGAGATAAAAGAGTTTGATAATCATTTAAAATATATAAGTAGTTTAAATTAATAAACAACATTAAAAGTTCATATTTTTTATTAAAAATAGCATAATAGTAGAGATTCTAAAAGAAAAATTAAAGCTATAATGCCTTTTATAATTTAATTAAATAAAATTGAGATTCTTAAAAATTTGATTAATTTATAATATTCACGTGACTTCACGTTCTCAAATGCAATTTATCTTAAAAATTTCTGGATGAAGTCGAAATTATTTTCATATTTTTTTATCCACACAAGTAAAATGTGGCAGCAGAAAAGTCATACCCAAATATTAATATAAAATATATATATATATATAATAAAAATTTATTTCTTATTTCATCTTACTCAAATATTAATATAAAAATTTAAACTGCACTTTATATATCAGAATTTACATATTTTTTTAATATGCCAATTAGTATTATTTTATATTTAATTTAATTTTTAATATACACTATACATGTATTTAAAAAATTATTTATAAGGAAATGTTTTTCTCAAATAAAAGACAAGTCCTTGTCTGATTGTCCCTACGTTGTGATCATTTTAGCCTTCCAATTATTTTAAATAAAATAAAAATAAATTTTATTTTAAATTTTAATAATTTTTAATATAATTAATTGACTAATTTTATTAGATGTCGTATATGTATGTAAAAAATTTATTAAACTTTTTATTCAAAGATTTTAATTTTTTTAAAATATATTTAAATTGTTATATTAAAATTTGTGAGAACGTGAAATAAATTTAATTAATATATTAAAATTATTATGTAAATTTTGTGAGATAAGTTATAAAAGTGGAATGGGTTAATAACGAGTTAAATTTGAGTGAATTTGCTTCGACTCAAACTCAAAGATTTTAATTTTTGAGTTGAATTGAACTTAGTTTTTAACTTTATTTTTTATTTAAAAATTCATTTGATATTATATACGCTTTTTATTTAAATTTAAATATATTATTTACATACTCATACATAAATCTATTAAATATTTACCAAATATAACATTCATGTACATAAATTTATTCAAATTTACTCAAAAAATCTATTTAAAAAGCTTGCTTACATATTGTTATATAAATATCATGGCAATTAAAGTTAAATCGATTTATTTCAAGCGAGTAGACTTTAAATTATAAAAAAGGTGACTCAAGGTGACTTACTTACATATTGGTATCAGAGCCAGTTTGTAAGTTTGTTTGTACGTATTTCTTACTTTGTCTATGTAATAAAATTATCTTTATCATGTCTTGTTTCATGTTGTTGTTAGCTTAAATCTTTTTATTTTAGATCTGTTAAACTGCTAAGTCAACGAACTTTAAGTTCATACCTTAAGATTAATATGATACAGTTTGCTAAAACTCATACGTTCTTCCGTAATTTGTCTTCTATCTCCTTCAAGGCCAGAAGTTGCCGTTAATGGAGTGTTTTTAAGACAATCCTGTTAAGGTTGGGTAAGAACACCGGTCTTAAGTACCAAGCAAATCTGTTATCAACATATTAATCTATATGGATGCTTATAACCCTTAGACTCAACAGTTTAACACAGATCTAAAACAATTTCAAAACTTATTTCTATGACCTCTAATCCTATGCTAGATTATAAATCAGAAAAAACAGAAAAACTTATTTTAAAAAATCCTAAAGATGAAATCTTTGATATTAAGAATAAATATCTTAGTGAAATAAGTGGAACCAATTTAGCAACTAATTTTAAATTAATCATAGAAATGATAAATGAAGTTTATGAATCTTTATATAATCAAAACCAAAAAATAATAGATAAAAATATATCCAGTAATAATAAATATCGAGCAAATCTAGAAAATTTAGATGATAATACAGAAAGATATTATCACTGGATGAATGTTCCTTTAAATAAAAAATATATAGAAAAAATTCAGGATAAAATTGAATATATAAATATTTTACATGAAATAAATATATTAGAAGATTTTAATGACTTTGAAGAAATCTATAATCTTTTTCTTATAAATAAACAAATTTTAGAAGAAAAAATAAAAGAATATATGTCAGATCCTAAAACAGAAAAGTTAATTGCTATTTAAGAATTATATCAGTCAAAAGAACATATTTTTCAATTATATGATTACAAACCAGAATATGAACTTTATTCTGAAACTAATAGTAACACTAATGAAACTAATAGTAACAGTAATAGTGATGCAGAAACCATTAATAATAATCAGTTAATAGAAAACTCAGCTGACATATATAAGGAAGTCGGTGAACCTAGTAATAGAAAAAGACATTCAATACCTGAAGATCAATATTTTAATCAATTTAGTGATAAATATTATCATCCTAAAGAAGATCCCAAAGAAGAAGATCCATTTGATGATATATATACAAATGAAAAAGAAAAAAAATTTAAAACAAAATATTCAAGAAATGACCCATATATCTTCAATATAGATAAAATCCCAATTCTAGAAAGGAAACAATATATTTCTCAATGGATACAACTAGTCAGAGGACTAAAAAATATATATGCTTATATGACTACACAACAGTTACTAGAACTAATAACCTCCAAATTTGAAGGATCAGCTTCTATAGTTTTAAAATCCCTAGAAAACTACCCCCAATTTCAAAAAATAAAAGAAGAAAAGGTTAAGGATGAAGCAATAATTCTCTTAGGAAAATTTTTACTAGAATTCTTTGCTGGAGGATCCCTTGATAATACCGAAGATATAGAACGTATAGAAATAATTCTTTCCAGAATGCAGATTGGTAATATCTGTTTTCTAGAAGAATTTTCACAAAAATATATGGAATATGTTTGGAAATTACCCCTTTCACAATATGATCATTGGGCTCAGATATACTTTAATAAATTACCTGCACCATGGGATGAAAAATGTAAAAAAGAATACACTAGATTTATAGATAAAGCTTTAACTGAAGACATTGAATATTTAAAATTTGATACTTTAGCTTTACGCGTCAAATGCGCCATGAATTTATTCATGGACTTTTGTCGTGATCAAAAGTTACGAAAATCCTTTTATAAAGATCGTTCTAAAGCTAGTCATAAACATTGTTGTATTAATGTTTTACCTACATATAAATTCGGCATTCTTCCTCCGCGCAACAAGCGTGGTGGACATAAACATACTAAATATAAATATCGCACTAAACATCGTCGTCATAAGTTTAAATTTACCAAACCTTGGCTTAAAAATAAACGTCGTTTTAATATACGATATAAACCTAAGAATATTCATAATCATAAAAAATATTTTAGACGCAAACCAGGTTATAATAAAAAATCATGTAAATGTTTTAAATGTGGCGAAGAAGGACATTATGCTAATAATTGTAAAAAAGATATTAAAATAATAGAAGAACAACAGTTTCAGTTAATAGATGAATATTATGATATAATACAAGGACATAATCTTTCAAGTTTATCTGATATTGATTATGAACTCTCTTCAATAGAAGACATAGATAATTTGGCATTAGATTCAGACAGTGAATCTGATTATAATTCTTTAACCTCATCAGAAGAAGAACAAGATGAGGAAGAAATAAACTATATTTTCATGTTAAAAGAAGAAGAAAATGAAGATGTTACTATAGAACAAATAATCAATACTACAAATCATAATCATAATGAACAATTCATATTTGATAACAATTTATATCAAAAAATTATCAAACTCAAAAATAATACTAAAGGAAAAGATATTTATAAAGAAAAATTTAGTTTACAACTCTCAAAACGTATAATGCATTTTATTGAATATTTTGAAGGTTCTATTGATAGTTCTGAAGAACCAACAACCGTAACCAACCTACAAATAATTACAAAAAATAAAATTAAAGAAATATTAAAAAGAGTTAAACATTTTGATAGAATCAAATATCTACACTTAGGATGCATACAAATTACCATCAAAGCTAATTTTAGAGCAGGACTCGATTCACCTATAACATTAATAATCTCCGATAATAGGTTAATAACTACTGAACAATCTTTAATGGGAATAATACAGTCTAATCTTTTATATCAAGTAATAAATTTTAAACTTTTTCCTAATTTCTCTATAAGCTTAGCAGATAAAAATATAGATCAAAGTCTAATGATATTCTATAAATTAGAAAATATTCTTATGTTAAAAGGCAGCAAACCTTTAACCTTTACTTGGCGATTATTAGGACACTTTTCAGAAACTAATAATGTAGAAATCAAACCAATACCTTCAGACATTAGATTAGATGATCTACATAATCAATATTCTGAAATTATATATCCTAGACAATTAACAAATAAAGACATACAAGTACCGATAGAATGGAATATTAATTTAGAAGAAATTAGAAAAAATCACATAATAGAAAAACCTCCAATAAGACAACTGCAAATAAATGAAGGAAGATTATCTATAGGATATAATAGACCATTACAAAGAACAGACTCTATGAATATAACAAATAGAAAACTGCAAATAAAAGATTTAACCCAAGATGATATAGATCTGCCTAGCTCTAGCACTAGATTAAGAACTAATAATGTAAAATTAGACTTAAGCATAATACAAGTTTTAGTTAGTTTTAATGATAAAACCATAACAATTAAAGCCCTAATAGACACAGGAGCATCATTATCCCATATAAAATCAAAATTAATAGAAAACAATATATCAAAAGCAGAGAAGAAAAGATATTATACTTTTGATAAACAAATTCATGAACTTATATATAAAGCAAACATAGATAGTTTAATGGTTATAGACACCCATAATGAATTACATGCCTTAGAATTCGAAACTATCTATAGTGATGAAAGGAGTACATTTGATATGTTAATAGGACAAGATATATTACAAAAACATTACCCCTTGCAAATAAATTATGAAACAATACAGTTACAAATTAAAGAACAAATAATACACATTAACAGAGCTAAAGAGTGCAATTTACATACCATAAATGTTTTAACTAATGATGAAACTCAAAATAATTATAATAAAATAAGTTTTAACAAGATAGAAAAGGATGCAAAAAACTCTACTGAAGTCGACATAGGTTATGAATTTTATTCCTTTGAAGATATTATAATACAACCAAATACTTCTACTAAAATAAGAACATGTATTAGTGCCAAAATATGTACAGGATATTATGGCCTAATAAAAGAAAAAAAATGGTTGGGTATTTAATAACGATATGACTATAATAGAAGGAATAATAAGGTCAGACTATAAATGTGAAATTAAAGTGTAATTAGAAACAATGAACAAGATACATTGATTCGAATAAGAAAAAATTATAAGTTATTTGATTTAATAATATTTCCAATCACAAAACTAGAATATGAATCTTCATGAAGTAAATCAACATTTAAATAAAATTTGTATCAAAATAGAATTTTCAGGATATAAATCTTTTCATATTTATGCTTTAGTAGATACTGGTGCAACTAGAAGCATAATTAATGAACAACTTTGGGTAGATGAATTCTCTGAACAATTACAAGAAAAGGTTTCTTTTACAGGAATAAATAGTACTATGGACACATTAAAATATGTTAAAAATATAACATTAAAAGCTCAAGCCGAAGAAAATTACATTGAATTATTTTTTCCCATTATTTATATCTGCAAAGACTTTTCGTGTGACATGATTATAAGAATGGATGTGTTAAACCAATATTTACCTATAACTATTCACAAAACGTATCATACATTTACGATAGAACAAAAACCAATTAAAATACCTAGAATTTTCAATCATTTAAAACTTATTAAAATAAACTATAAACCAGAAGCTTTATCCCTAATTGAAAATTATAAAAATAAATATCTAGACTCTTTGAAAGAATTATTCTCTGATAATCCATTATTACATTTTAACAGAAGTCCAAGATTTTGTGAATTAGAAACCCTAGATGATAAAAAAATTATAAGAGTAAAACCATTGGTATATTCTCTACAAGATACAGAAGGATTCAAGAAACAACTTGCAGAATTAAAACAACTTGGCCTAATAGAAAATTCTCATAGTCCCCATTCTTCACCTGCTTTCATGGTACGAAATTACGCTGAAAAAAAAAAGAGGAAAAGCCAGAATGGTTATAAATTATAAAAAATTAAATGACAATCTCAAATTTGATGGATTTTTTATTCCAAGCACAGAAAATATCATAAAAAATGTTAGTGGAGCAAAATGGTTTAGTAAATTTGATGCTAAATCAGGTTTTTGGCAAATAAAAATAAAAGATAAAAAATCTAAAGAATTAACAGCCTTTTCAACACCATTTGAACATCTTCAATGGCAAGTAATGCCATTTGGACTAAAAAATGCACCGCAAATTTTTCAAAAATGGATGAATTCAATATTCTCTCCATATAATAAATTTATTCTAGTATATATAGATGACATACTTATTTTTTCTTCCACATATGAAGAACACATTCAACATTTAGAAATAGCTAAAGAATTATTCATTAAACATGGTATTATTTTTGGAAAAAATAAAATAGAATTATGTAAACAAAAAATTGAATATTTAGGTAAAATTATAAACCAAGGAGAAATATCACTACAAGAACATATTATAACCAAAATTAAAAAATTCCCAGATACTTTTGAAACTTTAAAACAACTACAAAGTTTTCTTGGAATATTAAATTATGGTAGAAAATATTTACCTAGATTAAGTGAACATTCCAAAAATTTACAAGAAAAACTTACTGAAATTAATAGACAATATAAAAGAAACAAAGAGAAAGCAATATCTCGATGGGAAACCGATAAAATTAAAATACAATTGAATGAACTCGAAAAAAGAGAAATTAAATATTTAAAAACATTAATTAATAAAATTCCTAAAACAGTCATTCCAAAACCAGAAGATAAATTAATACTCTATACAGGTGCCAGTAATCTTTATTGGGCTGGAGTATTAGTCACATCACTAAAAGATGTCGTGGGATATACCTCAAGTAAACTAACAAACCAAAAATAAATTATTCTACTTACGAAAAAGAATTTATAGCAATTTTAAAATCTGTCAAGTATTTCAAATTTTGGTTATTACCTATTAAGTTTCAAATAATCACAGACAACAAAGGATTATACCATTATATTAAAAATAAAAAACACGATAATAATAGTCGACGAATACGATGGATATTACAATTAGATGAATACAACTATGATATTTCATTTAATCCCGGTTTTACTAATATCCTAGCTGATTATCTAACACGTGAAAATATTTCATAATTGCAGGATGACGAATATTTTATATTTGCAGGAAGATTTACATATATACTTCATATTTGATATTTGCAGATTGATATATATATATTCTTTCTATTTGCAGGACTATATATATATTCCTCGCCCTTCGATTTTTCCATCAATATTATATCAGAGAATTATATCAGAGATGAATTATAAAGATAAATTAGTAGCTCCATATATTCCACATCCTATATCTCATTTTCACAAATCTCATACCCCAAAAATATATCATAAAACTCTTGCCTTTAAAGAAGGCACTATTACAATAGATTATCTTGATAAAACTAATCAGATAACCTTATCTGCTTTAGCAAGTAGTTCAAATAACTATAAATTTGATATACTTATGTCTTTACAGACATATAATATAATAAATGCATTATGAAAAATAGTAGGAGGATTACAATACAATCCTTCCTTAATATATACTATAAGAGAATTAATTTCCTATATTACTCACATAGAATATACCCTATATAATACAACTCAAGAATGTCAGAATGAAATAGCCTTTTCACAAAAGCTTATTCAGCAATGTGAAAAATATAGTCCAGAAGAAATTGAACGACTATATCCCATTCTGGAATTAATATATAAACATAAAAAAATAAATTCTCTATATATGGAAAAGGCAAAAAGAAAGGCTTGTTTCAATAAGGTGATGACTTTACCTACGGATCTGCAGACAAGGATATTAGACAAAATCTACGAAGACAAAGCTCTACCGTATTTACTCCAACAACCGTTACTTCAACTACCAGATCTACGACAACGGATTTTTTCGGCATTCACACCAAACATGGAAAGACCTATTGAACTTGGTCTTGTTCGCAAATTGATTATTGATATCCATCATTATGACGAATGGAAAGGATTCCCTCAAATGATCAAAGCTATTATATCTGCCACAGATACATATGAACGAATCCTAGAATTTGAGATAATTTCAACATTCATAGAACCACACGAGTATCATGTATTTCCAGCATATCAGATATGGAAAATGTCTAGACAAAAAACACGAGGACAGCCGCAGTTAAAAGAATTCCACGACTATTCTTAGGATCATGAACAACAGACAAATTTACAAGAACTTTTCACTGAATATCAGACTCGGCAATCATATAATTTCTACAGCAATGGACGCATTATGGTTTTTGATATGGAATATTTAATTGATATTCAGACTGATATGTCAATTTTAGAATTCCAATGGGGGCCTCAAACGGAAAAATTAATTGCCAGTTTGGAACTTGAAAATTCGCCTCCACCGACGCCGGATCATATTTCTCTGCAGTCAGACTAAAGATAATCATATTGTAAATCGATAGCCTCCAACCTATGGACGGCATCGATCAAGTTGGTGGTGAGGAGCTCATAATATGGTTATAGTACGCATAGTACGCATCAATAAAGCATCCCGCAGAAGCATCTAATAATAGAACCAATAATTGAAGATATAATCGAGCTGGTGAAGATAAAAGGAGCAATAATAGAGCTGCAAACACTGGACGAGCACTGTAGCATCGATTTATTTCAAGCGAGTAGACTTTAAATTATAAAAAAAGTGACTCAAGTTCGAACAAAGTAAAGTACGAATGAGTTTTGAGCTTCGGATATTTTACCTACCCTTAAACATGATCATTAGACATTAGTACAAAGTCATGATCTAAATCAAAATCCAACATTAGGGTCCCGTTTGTCTCCAAGTTAAAAATTAACCTAGTTTAATTTTAACCTGATATATTACATCACATAAAATTTAATATTAAAAATTAACTTTATTTCACATCCTACACACATTACTAAAATAATAACTAACTTATATCACATCCCTCACATATCCTAACATAATAACTAACGTTATTTCATATCATTCACAACTTTCAATAAAAAAAACATCTCTATCTAAATTTAATCTTACGAACAAACAGACCAGAGGGTTTTATACACTGAGTCAAATACGGGTTATCATGCTGTGTCTGTGTTGACTCATTTGCCAAGCTTTTATCCGAAAGGAGAAAACAAAAAAAAAAACAGAGTAATTATAATGTGAAGATATTGTCCATCTAATACTGACTAATAAGAACCAGAGGAACAGCTTGGCACTTGGCAGCCAGCCAGGAATCATGGCCGGCAGGCAGAGGAACACAAACTCAGAACAGCATCACCAACCTCGCGTCCCATTGAGCTGGACTCTGGCAGATGAAGTTAGCTGGACTCATAAAGAACAAATTAAAACCAATTTCCAAGGGAATTAATATATATATATATATATATTTATAGTTGCGTTGAGGTTTTAAAGTATAACCTGTTTAACGCGAGGACCAAAATAGTTCTAGTTTAAAAAATAACAATAATAATAATAAATAAATTATTTTAATTATTCTACAAAAATTTTAATATAAAAAATAATATTTTACTTCACATACTCAATAATTTTTAATAAAAATATAAACTTTATTTCACATCTTACATCAAAATACTCGATTTGAATATTTTAGTCTAGAATGTGAAATAAAGTTGATATTTTTTATTTTAAATTATTGGGTATATAAAATAAAATAATATTTTTATATTTAAATTTGTGTAAAATGATTTAAAATATTTATTTATTATTATTAGTGTTGTTTTTTAAATTAATACCATTTTGGTCCTGTTTTGGTTCTGTTTTGGTCCTTGCACCAAACAGGGCCAAGCCCATTAGCATTAAACCAAATTATTAAAATACAAAAATCATTTAATATCCTTTTTATAGATATGACGAAAATTATTACGAGAAGATATACTTTTTTCCTAAAAAAGATTACTAAATGTATCATAGTGCGTTAAAAATTTAGCTATACTATTTATATTATGCGAGATATGTGTAATTTTACAAAAATGAAATGACAAAAGGATTTGTACAATATACTCCAGAGTTTCTTGCTATGCTGCAAGCTGGTATAATGTGCTGAAATCTCCCAACAAGTACTTCTTTGCTATTTTAAAGTGTAATTTAGATAAGAATTTGATTAAAGATATATTTTATTATTCGGTTTATATATCATATTATTGCATGTGATCTGTCTCATGCTAAGTCTAATAATTTTATCTCTCAAATAATATGTTAATATGTTACGATCACAAATTCACTTGTATACCCATCACTTTTTTTGAAGTCGTACACCTCATATATACCAAATAATGGGTTAAATCGTGACGATATAAAAAAACATATAATCAATCATAAAAATGTGTGAGAAATTATGCTTTAAACGGAACATTATTTTATATTTTAGATAAAAATTAATGGAGCTGTTGTTTGGGTATATGTGAAATTTTGGACTTGAACAAATAAATAGTAAAGATTAGTGGTAAATATGTAATACTGTCTTTAAATTTTGTAAAGATTAGTGATCCTTTGAGATAGATTTTCAATTTCATATAAGTACAAAAAATAAAAATGCATTGTATGAATTTTTTTCACTCAAAATTTGTTTTCAAGTAATTCTTTTTGATGAATTTCATTATATTTTACTATTAAAATATTATTAAAAAAATAAATTCTTAAAAATTACAAAAAATTATCATAGACTGAGATATTAAGAGGAAACAAATTTGAGATTATAATAGTTTTGAAAATACTTAGAGATTATTTAGTTTAATATTATTTTAATGCTATATTAGGTTATTTAGATGTACATCTAAATATTATTTTTTGAGAAATAATTTTAAAATTTTTTAGAAAATTATTTACTTATATCATCAAATCAAATAATTATTTATTTAATAATAGCTTACACTGAATTAAATGCCCCATTATATATGAGAAACATGTAATGTTGTAATTAATGATTAGAAGTTTACTTTCTTAACATTATTTATTATTTTTTTGTGATATTTTGAGATCTCACAGTTAGATCACAGTTCTGTTTGGTTCGAGAAAATTCTAGTAATAATTAATATTAATTAAAAATTATAATTTATTTAAAATAAAAAAATATTTTAAATCTCATTTTATATAAATTTAAATATTAAATAATTACTTTATTTCATATTCATTATAATTTTTAATATAATTAATGCATTTTATTTCACATCATATATGTATTTTTAAAAAAATTTATAATTTTTTTTTAAGTTATTTTTTTTCCTCCAACCAAACAAGAGAAACAATTATTACATCACAAATTGTATTTCTTGTGGAAAATTACATCTAAATGCTCATAAGTTGTAAGCATGATTACACTATGCCGTCTTTTTGTAAATTTGACTGTAAAGTTTGTAAACTTATTTATATAGCTTCATTATTAGATTCAAAAGTATATATGCAAACTATTTTCATTATCAATACATCATATTTCAACATATAAATACATAAATATCTAAATACATATCTATAATATACATATATTCAAACATACATACTAAACGTGTGCATGCACAAAAAAATAATTATAATTAACACCTAAGTTTCTCTCTATAAAATAAGCTGTGAACCTTCTACATCATTGTCTGTTTATTTATAAAATTTAATTTTAATAACATTACAACTAAACTTAAAATAAATTTTTTTTTTATTTAAATATGTAAATAATGTAAAATAAAATTAATTATTATATTAAGATAAATAAGAGATATGATATAAGTTGGTTATTATTTAAGTATATATATATAATGTGAAATAAAATTATTTTTTATTTTAAATTATATGTATAAAATAAAATATAATTTATTTTAATATTAAATTTTATGAGTTATATAACATGTAAGGTTAAAATTAATTAAGTTTATCCAATAAACAAATAGAAATCAATAGTTCAACAAATATATATATATATATATATATATATATATATGTGTGTGTGTGTGTTGTGTATGTAGAAGTTCTTAATTAATTGGCATGAACTCTAGGCCTCGTTTGGTTAAAAAAAATTTTAGATTAAAAAAAAAAAAAATTTAATATCAAAAAAATTTTATTTTAATATTAAAGAATGCATAAGATTTGAAATATTGAAGTTGATTTTAAAATTTATATTTATATTAAATATCCAATAAAATTAATTTTTATAATTAAAATTTATGTTAGATTAAAAAAATGTCTTGAACAAACGAGGCCTAGGCCTAGCATAGCTCATGCAGCTCAAACCTCGTTTGGTTCGAGATGAGATTTTTACTAAGCACAAATTTCAACTATAAAAATCAATTTTATTTCACAATCAATATAAATACGAATATTAGAATTGAAATCATTCCATATTTTAAACTATTTTTAATAGTAAATATTTTTTTTATTAAATTTAAAATATAAAATAATTTTTTTTTATGTTTAAAAAAAAAATCAAACCAAACGAGATGCCAGTTTTCATCAGTCAAATCCGATGGAAAAAATAAAGAGAAAATGAACGCATCTCATGTGGAGATAGAAAAAAAAAAAAAAAAAAACTGGTGCATGGCACCTAGTGAGGTAGCTTAAATACTCTAGTGAAATTGTTTCTTAATTGAATGAATTATATGATTTTCTTTTGTTTAAATCATTGAGACCTTCTTACAAATAATTTATTCTTATAGGAGTTTGTTAGAATTTTCTCTAACATCCGTAGTCGAACAGTTCTCGTCGAACACCCCTCCTCGAACAGCACTCCTCCTCGAACAGCACTTCTCGAACAATCCTAGTCGAACAGCTCTTCAAGAAGATATCACCGGATCGTACTCTCCGTACTACTATGTCAACTCAACATTTAAAGCGACATGAAGGTTCACTGTCTAATCGTCTTTTGCAGAAATAGGTATCAGATGTGACAGACTATATCTATTTTGTCCCCTCTTTTTCAAAATACAAATAAGAGATAAATCAATTATTGTGATTTGTTAAAAAAGATGCATCAAGTGCAGACGTTGGAGTCTGGAAGCTGAATTTTGATACCAATGAGAAGTTTTTTTGCTCATATTTTATTCTTTTTGGCAACAGAGAATTTAATTTGTGGTGTATATTTTTGTTGACATACTTTAATATTAATTATTTATTTTTGTTTATTAACTTTGTCGAAAAGATAAATTTTGTGAACTAGTTGTGGCTCTAACTTGACCTCATAATTTTCACTAATCCTGAGATAGAGTTTTGTGACTTTTGTCCTTGTGTTTAGGTTCAATTGTGCCAAATGGGAGGAAAGGAATCTAATAAATATTACCAAAATAATAAAAAAAGAGTTTTTTGCTATTTATTTTTAGGGAAAAAAATTTTATTAACTTATAAAAGTAATTATATATATTACTAAAATTTAATTATTTTATATATTAAATATTTAAATATTTAATATTATATATTAGTCATATAAATAATATAAAAATTATAATCTTTATCATATACGTATATGCCATAGTTTTGTGACATAAACTGTGTATGAATTATAATTTTTATAAATTTTTTGCAGAAAATATATAAAATAGATATATTTTGAAAGTATGCATATAAATTTTTCTAATATATATTTATGATATAAAATAAATTTATTTAAGAGGTAATTTCTTCTGGGCCTCCGTAAAATAGACTTTTGATTTAATATAATTTCAGAAAAATAAAAACATGCAGTCTAGTTCTTTCCTACTAAAATGTTTTCATATGAGTTTTTTTTTTTGGCAAATTTCGTTAAGTTTGATCATTTATAGGCTCTATTTGTTTGGAAGTTAAAAATTAACCTTGTTTAATTTTAATCGGGTATATTATATCACACATAAAATTTAATATTAAAAATTAATTTTATTTCACATTCTATATATATTACTAAAATAATAACTAACTTATAAATCCCTTGTATATCCCAATATATTAACTAACTTTATATTACATCCCTCACATATTTTAATATAATAATTTATTTTATTTCACATTATTCACAATATTTAATAAAAAAATATCTCTATTTAAATTTAATAATATATATTTTTAATTTTTTAAAAATAATAACTTAACTGTTAAATTTAATAGAATTCGTTAATATTATATTTAGGAATCTACATATCCCATCTTTAAATTTAAAGAGAAACATTTATATCTAGTACTTTTATTTTTGATCAATAATTATAATTTATCTTTATTTAGGGTGAAAAAATGTCAATCATGGAAACTATACTAATTTATCAAAATTAAAAGTGATAGATATAAATATTTATGTTTTAAATTAAATGAATATTAATTAAGGATAATTTTGATCTTATATTTTTTTAAAATGTAAATTACTTCTACTGATAGTTGAGGTTTAATTTTGTTTTAAACATTGGTTGATAAAGCTTGAATCGTTGCACTTCCACACTACTAATATTAAGATTTTATTTGAAGTTGGTTTCTTTTGCTTTCTTAGTTTCTTTTTTCAGAGTTATTAATTAAAATGTTAATGAGTTGACTCAGTTTGACTCAGGTCCAATGAGTCATATGAAAAATCCCCTCCTCACATTTCTAGTGTTGCACTGTTACAAGAATTATAATTATGCGAAGAGGCAATGGCCTACTTATGATCTAGAAAATATTCGACTCACACAATTCCCTGAAGCTAAGATAAATAATACCTCTAGATTTATATTATAAAATATTATAGAATTATTATTATATAATTTAAGTTGAGATTCGTGTGAAATATTATATAAAATTATTTTAAAAATGAGTAAAATGTTAAACAAATTATATGTCGAATTTAATCATTTAAGTATTAAATACTCAAAATTTTGAATTTTCACTTGTTTAAAGTTATTGAAATTATCACACTCATTATTCTTATTTGCAATTTTTTTTAACATTTAATTATTTATGTCGACTTATTGTCAGTCTTACTAGTAAGAAAACCTTACCAAGCTAAAGAGATCGAAAGAAAGTAAAAGAAAAAATGATTGAGAAAATATACAATTTTTTTTTCATGTTCAAGTAAAATTATAAAACTTATAAAATAAATCTATATACATATACTTAGGCATATAAAAACACATTTAAGCATATATGTATATATATACATACATAAATATACATACATAAATATACATATTTGTGTTTTACAATATATTTTTTTATATACGTATATATTCATTTATATATGTATATGTAAATATATGTATACCTCTACTTATATATAACATAAATATTTATATATATTGATATGTAGTGTGAATAAGATTTTTGTTGTGCATACAATCTGTGCTATAGAAAATAATCACGATTTCAGAGTAAAATATCATATATATAAATTATAATTGAGAACAATTTCAATTCCGAGTGGACAAATTCGGTAATGCTGATTCTAATCTATGAAATACAAAGTCAATATTACAAATTGTAATTGATCGTAATATACAATTTCAAATAGTAGATTAAATCGTAATTAATCACGATTTCAATGATAAGAATACAATTTCAATTATATGGTTTAATTGTAATAGATCATACTTTTAATGAGAGAAATAATGCAATTTTAACATAAATAGTAAATCTATTGGATGCACATTTAAGATTCACTCGTAAAAATAAATATTTATTTTTTAAAATTAATATTACTTTGATAATTAATGATATATTTTATGAAAGGGATAATTACCTACATATCACATAATTTAGTTTTATTTATGTCTTACCTATCCATTTTTAGTTAATTACGTTATGCACACTCAGAATATTATAAAATCTTACATACACACAGTTTAATTTGTTTCTATTATAATGAGTAATCATAATTTTTCAATAACCTAACTATAGTTAAATTACAAAAACTCTGAGCTGTTCATCATATTATTTTAAAGATATTTAAATATATTTTGAGTAAAAATCCTAAAACCTTAATGTTTGGGTGACGGCAAAGAAAAGAGACATCTACGATTTGAATTAATTTTAGGACAAATCAGCACTTTAGTGTGAGCAGTATCATTAAAAGTAAAAATATAACTTTAATGATTTACTAACAGTTTTTTTTTTCAAATAGATTTTGAATAAGTTTCAACTCAAATGTATGTATATAAGATTTTAAAATGTTTTGAGTGTGCATAGCGTAATTAACTAAGAATAGATGGGTAAGGCATAAATAAAACTAAATTATGTGACATGCAGATAATTTTTTTTTTATAAAATATAAATATTATTTTCAAATTTTCAATTACGTTGTGCTCAGTATTTTGTTTGTAGATTTAAACGATTAATTTCGTTCTCTCGACAATGAATTAGTAAAATAAGTAAGATCTAGAATTTTTTATTTTATAATTGCTCACCGAAATGTCATAAAATTATTTTCAGTTAATAAATAATTAATATTTCAAAATTAATTATAAAACAACTTTGATTTTTATTTCTCATTTTTCATGTGAATACGATGCTTTATTTATATTAACATAAGTTTTTTGAAACTTTATTACATATGATTTTGAAAGAGGGTTTTCATAATTTACCTTATAAATAAAAGCATGTGACTTTAATAAAATATTATATTATATAATTAAAATAACATAATTTATTATAGATCTTATCTAGCAAATTAAATACTTGTCTAAAGACCATTTGAGAAGTGAGAAATATTCTCATAAAAAATAATAAATATAAATTGTACAATAAATTAGAAAAAAAAGAAATAAATGATTATAACTCATCATGATTTCTGCTATTTAATATGTCATAATTTCTTTTCTCTTTTTATGAGTAACGTAACGTCAAAAAGTTATAACCAATTACAATATTCATTTTTAAATCACCAGAAACTAACCTATTATTCATAGTTTATAGTAAAAATATATATTAAATTTAATTGATTTTTTAGATGATTAAATAGATACCTTGCACATATATATATATATATTTATTATATATATATTAGAAATATTTAGATCTCATTTAATTGGTGTGTATTTTTAAAAATTTAAAATTTTTTTAAATAAAAAATATTTTAGTGTCATCATATAAAATAAAATTATTTAAAAATTAAGTTTTATTTAAAATATTAAATATAATTAATTTATAATATTTAAATTTATATAAAATGTGAATATATGTATATATGTAATATTAATGAAATTATTTGTAGTGACCGGTTTTTGTTTAGCTCCTAAAATTAGATTAGAGTTGCGGGCCCCCTTTGGTCTTATTAATTGCCAATTAATGAAAATTTGGAAAATTCAAAAGATAATGTAATGAACGCTCTCTCTTTCTCTCTCCCCGCTGAAGTTCTCCTTAGAGGTGGAAATTGAATATTATATGAAGGGAATTTAGTTTATAATTTTCGTTTGCTGGCTTTCGCTCCGTCCGGCAGTTCCCCACGCCTCCACTCTCCAATACCTAGGGTTTCTTTAAGTATTCTAGGGCTTGGGGGAGGCAAGCTAGCATCCAAGAGCTGGATTGCGCCGCGTTTCTGCGCAGGATCTCCATGCGCCGCTGGTCGAGCGGCTTCGTCGACTAGACGCTTGCGATCGGGGAAGAGGCAGGAGGACGAGGCCTGAGGAGCTTCGGTAGGGTTAGCTTGGTGGCGGCGGATGGCGGCGGCGAGGCTTGGGCCGGGGTAAGGGTCGCCAGGGGGTTTGAATGGCATTAGGGGATGTGATGACTTCGCGATTCTCCCAGTCTTCGGCGTCGGTGTCCAGCCACCTCGATGAGTTCTCGGGCCGGGAGGACGCGGATTCTATCGGGCAGGGAAGGGAGTCTGAGTTGGCGGCGGGGGTTAATTCAGCGACGGCCGCGACGGCGACAAGCTTGGCGTACTTGCCGCAGACGGTTTTTCTCTGCGACTCTAGGCACGAGGATTTCGAGAATTGCGTTCCCTTGGGTCCTTCTGACAGTGGATTGGTCTCTAAATGGCGGCCCAAGGACAGAGTAAGATTTAGTAGTCTTATTTTTTCTCCTAAGCCTTTCTTTTCTCGTCTTGCTTTTAAAGCTAGCGCTGTATGGTTATATGTGTTGCTGAATGGAAAATAAATAATAGCTTTACCTCTACCGCCTGCAATCAATACTTTCTTGAGAAGGAAATTCTTCCCGTGATATATACATAATTGAGTAATTTTTTGCCTTGCCTGTTTGTGAGTCTTCTACCTTGTAATACTTATAGGGAGCTGTTGGCATTCCCGTGGGGCCAATTGAATTCCAGCTATTTTTTGAGCGAAGAGATTATCTGCGTCTGATGGTATTCATTCTTTGTCTGAAGGATGCTGGATACTAGCTTATACAGTGATCTGCAGACAAATCTGTTTTTGTGCATTTTCTGTGCAAGACTTGTTAGACTTGATTGCTTGCATGCTGTTAACTGTAGTTGTCTATTGTAATTAAAAAGCATGAGAAACTAAGGGAAGAATACTATCAGAGTATGCATTGAAACTTTCTCTGGTTTATAAACCTTATATATTTTTCGGTTTAGAAATCACGTTTAAAATAACTTTGATTGTTATTTTTGAGCAACGTATAGCAAGTTATGGGTTTAAATTTGTTTTTTTTTTCTCTGGTCAGCTATTTTCAACATCTTTCTATACTTGAAAATGTAAGAAAATGTATTATTTGAGGGTCTTAACATTCCCATTGTAACGAATAGTGTTGCTCTTTCCTATTCAACACTGCCATGATAATCTAGGAATTATTGACACTTTTGTACATCTCAACATATTGTGTCGTGTCATGTCCAGATGTTTGTCTTATTTTTTAGGTGCTTCTATAATATTGAAAAAAAAGGACTATTGTAAAATTACATAATCGCATGGAAGTATGCTATATTATTTGGTATGTCTTATTGTGTCCATATCTTGTAATTTGGGAAGTTGCTGTGTTGACGTTTTGTGTTATATCTCGGTATCCCCGTGTTGTGTTCATGCTTCCTAGGTGGCAACACCTAGGCTGAGGTTTTGTCATATTTTTATCATGTATCACATAGGTCTTCAATGAAGTATGTGGTTTGATCTTTGAATTGGTCTTTTAAGCAAATGATATTTAGATGATTCAGGATTTCTACAATCTGTTCAAACAATCTAGCTAGTGTCTGTACATTTAGTCATCGACTTTTCTGCTGCCCTATATCATGGTTTCCTTTCACATAACATGAAATTTTGTAACTGTGGTTGTATACCTATTGTATAAATGCTCCTGGTTTCTAATCTTAAATGCTAGGAGGACCATTCAGAACTTGCTGCTTTCAAACCATAATGACATTACAAACTGCTGTCTTTCCAGGCTTCTAGCTTTCATTGTAGTTTGTATGACAAGAAGTTTTGCAATGCAGATGAAGACAGGATGTGTGGCACTTGTACTGTGTTTGAACATTGGTGTTGACCCTCCAGATGTAATAAAAATTTCTCCTTGTGCAAGAATGGAGTGCTGGATAGGTAAAGTTTGCCTTGATGTGGTGTTTCTCTCTTGTTGTGTTATGAAATCTATCAATATATAATTTGAAACTTTTTATGGAAAATGACAAAAGTTTTCCATATCATGCTTGCTAAACTCTGGCGGGTTCTTCCCTTAATTGTTTCTCCATAATATGTTTAGGTACTGGTAATTTTTACTATGATAGAGCCTCATTGTCATGTTTACCGGAGCTGCAGTTATTCAAATAACTTTTTTTGTTAATTAGTTTTTCCAAGCTGCAAACCTTATCAGTGAGATCTATTTCAGAGTTGCTTTACTATATATCTCAAAATGCTTCCATTCTAGCTTTGCAATGCTGAACTTGTGATTTCAAATCTACAAACTTGCTATGTGAATATCCCATATCAGAATTGCTTTTTCTATTCAAGCGATTAAGAGTGAATTGGACATACTTCTTTATTTCTTTGCTTTGAAGTTTGCTATAGTACAATAGCTATTCGGCTTAAATTATTTTTTAAGAAATGTATGGTAGATATTTCCCGAAATGTTTTTTCCCTAAAAAGTACATGGTTGGAAATTTTGGTCATTGAGAAAATACCTTGTGGAAAATGTTGGTTTGAAAATATTATGATGGGGACATCAAGATGATAGACGGTCCAGATCGGATCATGACCCGGGTTGCCATGAATGGATAGAGGTTGATGTGATTCTATTTATTTTATTTTATTTTATTTTAAGAAGTTTATTTCAGATTTAAATTAATTGAGTTTATCCAAATTGATTTAGTCTAATTAGTTTAAATTAGTTAGAATTATTCAATTTGGATAATTTTCTCGAGTCGTGATTATCTAGTTCATTTATTTATTTTTGTTTATTTGCATATAAATAGGTTGGAGTCTGTACATAAGTTTTGCTAGAGAAGAGAATTTTTGTGTGCAAGTGACTTTGGAATGAGTTCGTCTAGAGATTTCAGAAGGGATTCTTATCCCGGAAAGGAAGGGTAGGGAAACTTTATATGAAAACTCTAGAAATTCTAGTTATTATCTATTTTCTCATATTTTTCTCCATCATTTAAATCATCAATGCCTCATCTTTGCGGTCCTGCATCAGGTTTGTTATCAGAACGTGTTGTCCTACGTCAGTTTTAGTATGAGAGCACATTGTCCCACATTTGTTTTGGTATTAGAACGCTTTATTCTGTATCAGTTTTCAGAGCGTGCCATTCCGCATTAATTTTAGTATCAGAGCGTGCCATCCCGCATCAATTTTAGTATCAAGGTGCATTGTCCCGGATCATATTCAACAACCGTTAAAGTTAAAGAAGAGAGCGTAGAAGCTATCCAGATTGAATTACCTCATCTTTTTTGTGAATTGATGCATAATAGAAATCAAAGTTGGTTGCTGTGATGTATTATGAAATATATTTTTTTGATATTCATTATTCTTTTTGTGATTTCACCCAGTAGTTATTTATTTCTGTTTTGAATTGATGATTCTGTTTTGAATTGATTTACTCTTGGGCGAACTTCTCTTATACTTCATTCCCACTCTATCAAGCACAAATGAAAGGGAAATGTAATGCAGTTCTCCACGGTAGTTATTTTTATTAGTTGTTACAGGACATATATTTGGTTTTTGTGTATTGTTTGATTGAAGGATATATATTTATAAATGTATGTGATTTTTGTATCAGTGCAAACTATTTCCCTCCATAATTCTGAAAATTCTTGATGGTAAGATCAAATGCAACCTTTTTGTGAAAAAAGAAATAAATTGGTGATGAATAAAATTAATAACATTATAAGTAATTATATTAACGAAGGGTAATGTGGCCGTTGTGTTCTTTATGACTTGACTATGGATATTTATGTTGGCTCTGTGCAATTAATAGCAGGTACTTTCATTTTCCTTGTTTTATGGTGTTTCCATTTACTTCGAAAGCTGTATACTGGCCTTTTAGTAAGCTCTTCTTTGATGATGATAAGTTTCTTGAGGTGTTTGTCATGTTTGGTTGCTTATTTTGTAGGTATGATACTATGATTTTGGTTTTTGCTTATTTGAGGACTTGTAACATGGTCCAATTTTATGTTCACTTTATGTTTGTTTAAAGGATATATCTTTTATAGTGATTCGTTCATTTTGTTCTTTATTGCCTCGCTTGCACATGGATCCCCATTTGTTGAAGGAAAAGATTCTGTCAGGAACTTTCATCTCATTTGCAAAGTATAATTCTCTATCAATTCTTTATTTTTTAAACTTTGAACAAAGAAGAGATTAAAAATTTGGAATTTAGACATCTTCCTTCATAGATGATCAGTCATTCCAAGAATAAATATAATTAATCAGGTAATGTATTTGCAAATAATCAATCTAATTTAAGAGTATGATCAAATTTGATTAGTGAATCTAGACATAGAGAATGCATTGGATGTGATCAGATGATAAAAGAAGTTGAGGTATGCTCAAATAGTCATTCTGACATTGGTTAAACAAATTAATTGTGCAGAGCTCCAGTTAAATATCATTAGAAATCTTGATTAATGAGCTTATATTCACAGTGGTTTTGACTTCAAGTGATTATTGTTCATTAAGGGGGCCTAGAATTTGAATCTAGTGCTTCAAATTTGTCCAATACAGATGCTTGATTTAAGGCACTTAAAAAAGGGTTGTTTAGAAAGTGGAGGTTGTTATACTTATTATGGAGGAAATTGGCTTTCACTTTACTGGATTGCATGCACCAGATTGTGGTGGAATGTCAACATAATTTAACACTTGTGGTAAACAATTGGCACCTGATTATCCGATATGAGAAGTTTTGGAATGCTAAAAAAATCATTTGACAGGTCTTTGCACCCTTCGAGCTTTGCCTACCTTCCCCTTTGGAGTCCTTCCGCCATAGAGGAAAATTTCAGGATCTTGATTACATACATTTAATGCTAGTCCAAATAAAGCAGGTAGTGGGAATTTATTTCTCTTCTTCTTTCAATCTTTTTTTAAGGTAGTTGCTGGTTGTAAAGTGATTCATATTTTTGTGGTCGACCTTTGGATTGAGTTTATTGGGTACTCTTTACACGGATGAAATTGCAATCAAATGAATGTCAACTGTGTAAATAGCTAATTTCCCTCTAAATGATGGAATAATTGTAGTAATATTCCACTAATTATTTTCATTTACAAGCAATAAACCAACAATAACTATACTTTTGTCCCACTAAGTTGGGTTGACTACATGAATTCTTTGTTTTCATTACACTCAATCAAATAATAAATTCTTATTTAGTTCTAAATATGTAAAATCATTTTTTATAATTTTATTCATGCTTTTGTAGCCTAACTCTTCCTTTTTTAATATGAGCAAGATCTAATAATTGAACTTTCCTTGCTGCAGTTTTTATCGGCTTACAATTTATATGTCAAAAACATCTAAATAGATTTTCTCTGAGCTTATCCTCAATTAAGGCTACTCCAATCTTCTTACGAATATACTCATTTCTCATCTTATTCTTTTGCATATACTCATTCATGTATTTTAGTATCCTCATTTTTTGCGATATTTATCTTATTTATTTGTTTCTGCTTTAGGCTAGCATTCAACATCATATAATATTGCTAGTCTTACAACTGTTCTATAAAATTTAGTTTTAAGTCTGAGTGAATTTGTTTTTAGGGTAAATAGCATCTGGGTCCCTCTAGTTTACTCGTATGAGCAAATAGGTCCCTCGAATATTAAAATCTAGCAAACAGGTCCCTCTAGTTTGATGAAATATGCATATAGGTCCTTGGGCCGTAACAGACGTTAGAAATCACCCTCTCTCTCTCCTCTCCGCATCTCTCTCCTCCCGATCGTCGCGCACGGGCGAATCCGCCGGAGCCAAGCGGAGTGTGCGATTCACCGGCGGCCGCGCGGCCGCCGGCAGGTCACGCCGGTGTCGCCCGTGCGCCGGGATCGAGAGACGCTCATGGGCGACGACGGGGCAGCCGCCTCTCTCTGCTCAGGACCCGCCGACGATCGGAGGAGAGAGGGAGGCGCCTCTCTCTTTCCTCCAGATCCCTGCGCACGGGAGACGCTGCGCGGCCGCCGGGCCCGCTGGCGGCTGCGCGACGTCGTCGGCGGGTTTTGAGCAGAGAGAGGCGGCTGCCCCGTCATCGCCCATGAGCGTCTCTCTCTCAATCCCGGCGCACGAGCAACAACGGCGTGACCCGCCGGCGGCCGCGCGGCCGCCGGTGAGTCGCACACGCCACTTGGGTCCGGCGGCGTCGCCCGTGCGCGACGATCGGGAGGAGAGAGATGCAGAGAGTAGAGAGATGGTGATTTCTAACGTCTGTTACGGCCCAATGACCTATATGCATATTTCATCAAACTAGAGGGACCTGTTTGCTAGATTTTAATATTCGAGGGACCTATTTGCTCATACGAGTAAACTAGAGGGACCCAGATGCTATTTACCCTTGTTTTTATTACTGATACACTAGATGCATTTCTTTACTTTATCCATCCTTTTGGATCCTACTAATTACATTACTATCTATTTCACTATCATTTTATATGACTGATCTAAGGTATCGAAAGCGCTCACTTTTCCTGATAATTTGTTTACTAATTATTACATTGCCAATGTAAGTATTTCTTATTTAACTAAATGTGCAATATATATATTTAGTTTTTGATCTACTAAGATGAAAACTTTTAAACTTTGAAGTATTCTTTCACAAGTCGAGTTTCGTCTTAGTCTCTTTTTTGGTCTTATCCATAAGGAGAATATCATCTGCGAAAAGCATACACTAAGACAGCTCATCTTAAATGTATCCGGTTAGGATTTTCATAACTATTGAAAAAAGATACACACTTAAAGATGAGCTTTAGTGTAATCCAACTAGAAAAACTCTTAGTCAAATCAATGTGTATGAATATGTGTAATAATTCTTTTATATATGTTTTTAATAACTTGAATATAAGCAGTGTAAATTCCTCTTTTTAAAAATTTTTCAGAGTACCTTTCTTAGGGCTTTATTATAGGTTTTTCTAAATTAATAGCAGATCTGCTTTTCTCTCTCTAAACATCCCTATTAAATCTCTCAACGAATAAATAGCTGCCATAGTAGATTTAAGGGTGAAAATTCTCCAATCAAAAATAGCTGGAGTGAAGGTGAATTGATAGCTTATCAAACAAAAATGGATGGTTTTGTAAGAAATAATAGTAAGCAAAGATGAAATTGAAATATGATCAAGCTGACCTAATTGAAGCAGCATTAGTATGATGGTAAAAATGATTTTGGTCAAATCCAGTCCCTAATGTGGTCTAGCCGCCAGGCTCTTAAATCATATGTAACATCATTATGTTTATGCTTTTGTTTTGTGAAATTTTCTACATGTATTATGTCCTAGCCCAAGTTTATAATATTCTTTTACATTCTTAGATTGATATAAGTGTTGATTGTTTGTTAATCAGGGGCCTTTCTAAAGGTATATTTAAGAACATTTGTTTATATCATGTTTTATTGATATTTATAATTTGCACTGCACACATTGCAACTGTTACTATGCGTATGTGCTTGGTTAGTTGTTACAGTTATCTTGATGAGCCATTTATTTAAGTTAGTATAAATGATATATTAGAGAGGTAAAATGAGCCATTCTGAAGGATGTCCTTTCAGGGGATGCTTGACTTGACTTAGCAAACAATACCCCTCGCCACTTTCTTAATGCATATGCCTAATCTTTTTATACGTAAGCTTAAATTTTATTTTATGTATTTTTTGATTGGAGTAATTGTGGTGTTGCCTTGTCTGTAATGCATGAGAAATGTATTTGTAATCGTTTCTCAACTGTTTTTTGTCTAGTGGTTTAATTACTTTCATAAATTTATTAGTTTTACCTTTTTATCCATTGGTTTTACGGTTATCATCATGCGTACGTGGTATTTGCTTGCAAGTTACTTCTTTGTTTTTTCTTCTTCACTGCAGTCATAACCATTCATGATAATGGTTGCATTATTGAGTGTTTTTATGGATGCAAGGTACCCTTTCAGTCCTTATTTGCCTTGATTTTTCCTTTTATGTTCGATGTGATAATTATTTCTACCTACAGAGGGAAGAATTCTGTTTTTGATGTTTCTGTTTTGGAAGTAGAGATTGCAGGTGAACTTGTTAATGCAATTTGCATGCCAGTGTAGGGAAAACATCCTTTGATGTGCTCTTATTGCTAGTTTTTGTAGTGTGCTTGGCTTTTTATGGTGCTATATCAACGATGTTGTAGTTTATGCATATGGCGTTAAAGTTTTTAGTCTTGTATGATATCCTTTTTTTTGGGATATACCAAACATTTAGTTGCGTCAGGTGAGGCATTTTGAAAGAAAGATTCTTTGCACCTTGTATAATTAGTTATTTTAATTTTCGCTGAACCAACACTTATTGACAATTTCCTGGTTTAATGCATTTATTTTGCGGCAATGATAGATCCATTCTCTATGACGGCTCCAAAAGCTCTTGACACAATTGGCAAAAGTTTGCATGCTCAATATGAACGATGGCAGCCTCGGGTAAGAACCATTATACCTAGCATTGTTCTTGGTTGACTTATTTTGCATAAACAAACCGCTTGAAACTTACAAATCATGGCAGGCTCGGTATAGACTTCAACTTGATCCTACAGTTGAGGAAGTGAAAAAGCTTTGCAGTAGCTGTCGTAAGAATGCTAGGTCAGAGAGAGTACTCTTCCACTATAATGGTCATGGAGTACCAAAACCCACTGCTAATGGTGAAATTTGGGTTTTTAATAAGGTAAAATTTTGAACCTATTGTCATTGGGTTTGTTTAATCTTTTTGGCACGTTTCTTGATAGTATTTATTATTTATGCACAGAGCTATACCCAATATATTCCGCTGCCTATAAGTGAACTTGATTCCTGGCTAAAAACACCATCAATATATGTTTTTGACTGCTCAGCTGCCGGGTTGATTGTCAATGCTTTTACAGAGGTAAAAGGATGCCATTGGTTAATTGGTTATTAATTCATTTCTTCAAATGGTTCAATCTTCCATAGATAAGTCCTCTCTATTATTACTCAACCAAAAAAATTTGTTTTAGCCTCAAGAATGTAATGCTTCTGGTGCCTCTGGCTCGTCAAAGGACTGTATTCTGCTTGCAGCCTGTGAAGCACATGAGACTCTTCCACAAAGTGCTGAATTTCCCGCTGATGTGTTCACTTCTTGTTTGACTACTCCGATTAAAATGGCGCTGCGCTGGTAAGTGTTTTGCTTATCTATCTTCTTGTGACAGTTATCTTTTTTAGGAGCATGTGAGAGAGTTCTTTTTCCCCTTGCGTTTGGCTATGACCCAATTTTGTCCTTAAAATGTTCTGATTGAAGGTGGTAAACAAAACATATTTTGCAAGTATTATTATTTTTCTACTACGATTGAGAACCTTATTGATTTAACAATGGATTTGCTTCCTTGTTCGCACTTTTAAGCTTTGGAGATGCTACCATTGTCTGTTTATGTTCCAAGTGTTACTTTTCAAAGAGAGAAATGGTGATTTTGCATTGACTACATATGAATTATTTCACAAAGTAAAGCTTATTTAGAATTTCACTCTTGATAAGTATTGTTGTGAGAGTTAAAAATGTGATATGTGTTGATTATATTTGTAGGTGTGTCAGTTGGTGATTTGATGCATTGCTACAGAAGTTTTTAATGTAATACACATCATTTGGAAGATATGCTAATGAGATACCTCCTTAGAAGTTATCCATGCTTGCGCTTACTATCTCTTTAGGGATGACAATTCTTGAACTTGTTGAACTAGGCCTAGCTAGAACATGTTTAATGTGATTCCGAAGAAACTTTATAATTAATATTACGGATAATTACGTACATAACACTCCATATTACCATAATTATGTGTATCACATCCATTTTCAAAAAATTACACTACAGCTTTCGAAAAAGTGTGTGGGGTGTAAGAAAAGTGTGTGGTGTTTAATTTTTAGGTGTAGTGTGTAATTTTTAGAAAGAAATATTTTATATGTAAATATGGTGATATGAAGTGTTATGTATGTAAATGTCCCTTAATATTATCACTCGGTAGATTCACAAACATTGGTTGTATGTACACTTATTTTTGGACCAAAGTTTTGGTTTCTATTTTATGTCAATGATTTATGTTAATCTTATCACATATTTAGATGGTAAAAATTTGCATGTTTTAGCTTAATTGAGTTGGATTGGGTGGTTAGGGGTGAGAATAATTTAAGTTTGACTCGAGCCAGATATGTCTCAAGCTTGGCTCATTGATTTACAGTTCGGCTTGAGCTCGAATTGCTTGGACACTTTGAATTCGAGCAATCTCAAATCTTAATCAGGCTAGTTTGAGTTCCTTGAGGACTATATTATTATTGTAGGAAAAAAAATTTAAGTTGTGATCACTTGGTTTCAAACTTTGGGCGGCCATACCCATAGGCCACTAGGCCATACATTTGTGAAAATGATCAACAATTATATTATGTAAACAAGTTGTATAATTTGTATTTTTTTTAAAAAAAAGCTGAGCCCAGTTCAGTGTAGATCAATTTGATCCTATTCAACCACAGATTGAACTTGGCTCGAGCAAATTTTTAGCTGTAAATATGACTTGTGGCTTGGTTCAACATATTTGACTTGAGCTTGATTCGAGCTTATTATCGATTCAAACATCAAGCGATTATTGACCTTTGGGCCAAACTCTCATCCCTAATTAGGGTGAGAATCAAGGTGAGAATTGGTAAGGCTATGGTTTTGTCAATACCATGTAAGGGTATATGTTCAGTTGGGAAGTTGTGAAAGATAATGAGATGGGTTCAGAGTTTGACCGTCCCACCTTTTTCCAATCCCTAATAACCGCCATAATTGTGCTACAGGCTTTCTGATTTTGTTGTGCTGTTAGAAGTTGTTCCTTGTTTATAATGTGCAAAATTTTGTGGTTATTCTGAGGTTCTTTGTTTCTCTCCCTGGATGACTGATTCATTGTGTGGCTGGAAGTTTAGTTTTACTTTTCATGTGCTTGCCATTCGGCATTCATCAGATTTTAGACATTTGTGTTTTTTTGAAATTATTTAGTTCAAACTGTATATGGGTTATTTTGAGGAATTTTTTATTCGAAGACTTTTAATATTTGTATGCTCAAGTGTATGTTTGATTGTTTGTGCATCGATAGATATGGCTTCTTTCATTCACATAAACAGGAATGTTCACGTGTAGCATGGACAAATTGGACAGTATATGACAAATTAATATTTACGGAAAAACACCATCTTGTTTTTTCTCTGTTCAAATTGATCATTATCATGTAGTTGGTGGTTTTCCCAAAATTTGAAATTTAACAAGTAGCTAAAATCGAGATTGTGATTGGTGTCCTCATTGCTTTAGGGCATAGAATTGCTTAGTCTGAGAAATTGAACTGGAGCTGTGATTTTTAATCTGCCATGAGTGAGTCAATTCCTTCTTGCATATAGTTCTTAACTAGAAATGTATCAGTTCTTTTGATTAACCATTCCACAACATGTTATTTTTCTCTAAATATTGAGATGAACTAATAGAAACAATGAGGGGAATTTTATTGCACATATAATTCAATTTGTACTTTTATTGATATGGATTCATTTATGGTAGCTTAAATCTTAGTAGTGTTTGTGCACTTGCATTTACTGTGCTTGTAGCTGAAAGTGCACGTACCAAGTTAAACCTGTCTGTTGAAAATCTGTTTTTATGGTACTATGATTGCAGCTATTTCTTATTACATGAGAAAGTTTAGGCATTGTAACTTGAAATAGGGTTTGGCTAGCTGTTAAGATTTTCATGTAGTAATAGAATTAGAGTATGTTTTATTTCTCTTGCACAGATGGCCTGTGAAATCAGGTATGTTAAGTAGTTGTTGGTGGCATCATGTGTTTGGATGTGTTGAATTGTGTTGCAGCTTTGTTGGCTGGTCAAAACTGTATTCACATAGTTGTTTTCTCATGATATCCTTGCTTAGTTACTGCTATATGCTTATGATAAAAAAAAGTTACTGCTGTTTGTTACACTCAATTACTGGTTTAATTTTGATTTCATATAGTATTTCCTTCCTTTTTTCCTTTACCCCATTCGCCTTGATGGCAATTCATATAATCATATTATTCTTGAAGTGCTTGACAGAATTAATAAGTTTGAAAGGTCACTTATCTTATGGAAACCCTTTTGAATATTCTTTTTTTTTCTTAATTAAATATTGTAGCAAGCATCATGCTATTTGTGACAATATTAGCTACTAATTATCCATCCTCCGGAGGTTTAGTTTGAGGGGTTAAATTTTGTTCTTGGCCTAATTCACTTGAAGTTTCTCGTTTCTTTTGTGATCTGGCAGATGATGACATTCTTTATACAGGTTTTGTTCTCGCTCACTACTTCATGATTCTATTGACCATTCTCTTGTTGACAAAATCCCTGGCCGCCAAAATGATCGGAAAACACTTTTAGGGGAGTTAAACTGGATTTTTACAGCTGTCACTGACACAATTGCGTGGAATGTTTTGCCTCACGGTATCTTATTTTGTGGTTAATTACTTCATTTGATGCTGTTTATGTGCCATTTCATTTATTGAATAGCTTTGTTAAGTATTTGTGAATTAACATTTTGCAGATCTTTTTCAAAGACTGTTTAGACAAGATTTACTAGTTGCTAGCTTGTTCAGAAACTTTCTACTTGCTGAAAGAATTATGAGAACTGCAAATTGTTCCCCAAGATCATATCCTCAATTACCTTTAACTCATCAGCATCATATGTGGTAATTTCTAATATTTCTGCTGTCTTTAGAACTTTATATACGAGTATGCATGTCATGTAACAGCATATCATGTAACATCTAGGGATGCATGGGACATGGCTGCTGAGATTTGTCTTTCTAAGCTGCCACAGCTAATTGCTGATCCAAATGCTGAATTTCAGGTTTGTTGCATATCAAGCAGTTATGATTAAGTTTTCCCTTGTACTTGGCTATTTTGTGGACATTGTCTACCGCAGTGCAATGCAGTTGAAAATGATAATCATTTTTTTCTGTCAGCCAAGCCCATTTTTCTCTGAACAGTTGACGGCATTTGAAGTGTGGCTTGACCATGGCTCTGAACATAAGAAACCACCCGAGCAGTTGCCAATAGTTTTACAGGTGAGACTATTGTGACTGTGCTTGCAGCTTTCATGTATGTCTTTCCTACATAATCTTATGTTTATACAGTCACATGCTTGCTTCTTCAATCATCTACTTCTGCAATATCATTCAAACAGATATGAATGTTGTCAACTTTTTTTATCGGATGTATGACGTTGGTTGTTTTGTGGCAAGTTGATAATTTTTTGATAGAAAGGCAAGTTGATGATACTGTGTACTACTTTGTTGAATGATTATTATATTTTGAACTCAGACCTGGTAACTCAGATTGGTCAGCATCATTTCTATGCCATATTTTCACGTGTGAATTAATAAATGGAAGGCTGAAATAGCGAGGTCTTGGGATCCATTGAGAGAAGGATACAAATACAAGATGGATGTGAGTTAACGGCTACCAGAATAGAAGAGGGATGATCCCAGATTGAAAGAGAGAACTTGGGACCCTTAGGAACGATGAATTGCACAGAATGGACGAGTCACATAGCAGACACCACAATAAATGTATGTGCAGTTGTGCAAAGTTGCCTGTTATTTCACTATTTTTAGTGTTGGTAGAACATGGGATGAGTGAGCGTAGAGAGTTAGAACCCAATGGTAATGTGGTCTATTTGGAGCATTTGTGTCTGTTTGATGATGTGTTCTAAGGGATAATTATTTTTGACTTCACCTTCATTATTTATGAGAATGACACGAGGTAACAAAATCCATGTGGGGAGTGAGTACTTTCTGGCGTTGAAGGTGGGAGAGGATGCGATGAATGAAAGGGCATTGGTTATTAAATATTGGTCTTTTTATTTGAACTGGAATGGCCTTTTTTTTTATAAATTTTGATAAGTTTTGACACCGTTAGTTTTGCATTATAAAACCTAGGAATTTTATAGTTTTGTGTGTTTGATTTGGATGGGGGTGACACCTCATGTCTGACTCGAGTCTGCCTTTTGATGGGTCCTTATGCTTCAAAACATGATTAACGAATTGGCTTTAAAGATTACCTTTACTCATCTCAGTACGGTTAATTGGGTTAAACATCTTTGGGCCCACATTTTGACCATTTGTATGATTTCAATACGTTCCTGATGGCCCATAAAATAGTGCAATTTTGATTTTCATTCATTTCTATACCTTAATAGGCTGCAAAATGATTTTTGACAGTACTTACTGGGAATGTGCACTGCTTTGCACTTCATAAGCTTGTTACTGTTGCAATTTTTGGAACTTGAAATTTTGTATGCCAGTGCAATGATCTTCATAAGTCTTTAAATTTGAAATTCTTTCATATACTTGCGAGCTTGTACTTGTAATTTGTGAATGTTAAAGATAAAATCATAACTGAGTTTACTAAGGATCTTATGTCATAAGGAAAGAATGCCCATATTGTTCTGGTTTTTTCTCACTAGAGTCAACAATCCCTTGGAATTGACACAGTATGTTTCATTTTTCACACTGCTACTGTGGTATCTTCACCACAAAGTCCATTTGGAATAGGTTTTTGAAAGTGCATTTGATAAGGTTTTAGGTGTATCACTTTGTAGCTTACCCTGAGGATGTTTGCTTTAGTGCCCTCAGTGGTTGGAACCTAGTTTTGAAATTGCAGGTGCAGTCCTCTATTGAACTGGATTGTCAAGCACATGCTAGTCCGTAAATCTTGGGGCTTTGAATCCATTGGTTGCCATTGGAGGAAGCTTACTTTGATGTCTGAGGATTGGGCGTCATTGTTGTCATTTAAAATGCTTGTTATTCCTGCTGTCAGGCGTGCTTATGAATAGTATCTTGTTAATTTTGAGATAGATGTTATCAACTGATTTTATTCATTATCACTGTATTGTTGAATTTACGGACAATTGCCCAATAATATGCATAGAAGTGCTTTCTCTTGGATGTGATAGTTGAATATATGAATCTTTTGTTGTTCAGGAATTAGTTATATGATGATGAAGCGTCATTTTTTTTTACATTTGAAAGTTTTAATAAATGAAATCTAAGAGAGTACTTGTGACTTCTCGTGTGACATGGTATTAGAAGGCAGAGCATTCATGCTCTTTAGTCATGTTCACCTTTCAATCTGTTTATGCTTATCAAAAAACTTTCTACTGAGTTTGCATGAACCCGTTCATACTCATGAAGTTTGTGCACTGGGTTGATATTCAATATCAAGCAGTTTCATGAGTTATTTGTGATCATAGCACTGTAAATACGGTTATTGAAGTTGCTTGCATCAGTATGATCCCTACGATGTCTAGCTCCATTATCTAGCTCTTTAACAGCTGGGTAAAAATCCAATGGTACCAGAATGGATGTTTATTAATGTACTTGTGTTGTTCTGTACTAGTGAAATGCTATGTGGTGGTTTTGCAACAGTATGCTTAATGTGCTAGCTATTAATTTCCAGATTGTACAGCTGTGGTATTTTAACCCATCACCCGATTACAGAAAATCATATGTTAGCTCTCCATTGATTGCAATACTCAAATTTGAGGGTAGGATGTAGCTTTGCTATACAACTTATTGGATGGTTATGGACTGATATGATAGTTGAGTTGAATGTAACATAAGAGATGCTTCTAGCGCTGTACAATTTATTCGATAGTTATGGACTGACATGATAGTTGGGTTGGATGAAATGTAAGAGATGCATGTAGCTTGCTTTAATACATCGTCAAAGTTGTTCCTTATCAATTTTTCAGTATGTTGAATTGCTGTATCAGAGCCTCAATGTAGCTTTAATTGGTCAAGTCCCAAGGGTGAGGGCATCACTACAAGCTGCATGCCATATCAGCACTCGTAGATTGTATAAATTGGCATGTGTTCCCACATTTTAATGGACCAGGTTAAAACCTAATTCAAGAGATTAAAATTAGATATTTGAAGTTGGAATATTAGTAGAGAAGGCAATGGAGTTGGTAGATACTATGCAGAGGAGAGTTAATGTGATTTATCTTCAAAAAACGAATGTATTGTTGAGAATGCCGGAGATATTCGAAAATCAGGATATAATTTTAGTTGCATAGGCTTGTACAGCAATCGTAGTATTATGAATGAAAATCTAAAATTTAATAGATAAATGATAGAATAATTTCTTGTGGAATTTTTGACTAATTTTATTAGTGCTTTTATTCTACAAGTAAGTTTAATAGGAAGCATTGAGTGCTAGCTTTTGGAGGGAGCGAATGAGTTTATTAAATGGTTAACTAACAAGGAAAGGATGCTTATTTTTTGGAGATTAAATGGACATGCATGTGTATTAAGAATGGTTTGACATTGTGCATGTAAACAATGGATTTGAAATTGCAAATGAATATGGAGAAGTGATTTTAAAGTATAAGTTTTTCTATTATATAGTTATATAATACATTTTCTTAAAAATAGTACCTCTCATGTGATTTCATTCAAAACTAAGAGAAATAGTAGTCTGGTAGGCAACTTTCTAATGGTAAGAGGTGATAGAAGATATGTAGTCTGATGGTAACGTAAATTGTGTGTCTAAAAGTATATGTCTTTATGTATGTATATGTTAGCTTAAAAAAATCAATGTTTGAATCATGCGTGATGTATTAAGAATGTTTCTGTGAAAGTTGATATTCATAAGAAATAAAGATATGTTTTGATAAGCTCTTTAATGAAAAACATTAGAGTGATTTTGAGATCTAAATATTTGGAGTGAAGGAAGCTTTAAAAAAGATGATGTTCAATGAAGCTTTTGTGCTTGTTGGGACCCCGTATTTAAGTGTAATTGTGTAGGTTACTTTGGTGTCAATCGCTTACAAAACTGTTTAACTAGATAGTGAAAACTTAGAGAATGCTTGATGAGTGTGAGAAGAATATTAGGCCTTGTTTGACTGGAGGCTTTTTTTGAGTTGCAGAGAAAAGATGTGTTGGTATTTGTATATGATGTGAAATAGAATTAGGGGTAATTCCACTTGGACTTTTGAGGTTTGCCCATTTTGCAATGGAGGTCCACAAATGTCAAATTATGCCAAATAGGTTTGTAAAAATCATTGCACTGATCATCATGATTCTTAATATTTATGAAAAGCTTCCAATTAAGTTCAATTGCATGTATTCCATTTAATATTCTGTTAAATCATTAATTGTAAGATTTTTAATTAGAAATGAATATTTTCACTTAATGTGAATTACTATCCTGCCCAGGCCTCGTTGGACTTCTGTAGTGCAAGCCCCTTGGATCTTAATGTCCGCCACTACGGCGCAACTTGCATGCAAGTAGGCCGAGCGTGCAGCGGCCTGTGCGCAAGCACGCTAAGTGTGCGATGGTCTGCGCTCAAGCAGGCAACGTCGTGACGGCTGTGTGCACGGTGGCAGATAGTCGCCTCGCGCTCAGCTTGCTTGCGTTCAGGCATCGCTGCAATGGCGGATGATGAGATTCGGCGGTTGCATGAGTCCAACTAGATGGAAAGAAGTGGTAGCGCGCTCTGAAAGTTGATAGAGTAAGGATATTTTTGTCATCTTGAAAACACTTAATAGATTTTGTCACGGTGGGCCAGGATGACCTATGCTGTAATTTTTATGGATCTGTATGGCATGTTTTGTCATTTGTGGACCTTCGTGGTAGGTGGACAAACTTCAGGAACCTAAGTGCAAATGAGCAGTTGATTTTTAATGTTGAGATTTGTGTATGAAGTAAAATAAAGTTTGAATTTGGAAGTTGTGTTTTATGTGAAATATAATTATTTTTTAATTAAAGTTTATGTAGATGTGAAATAAAGTTGATTTTTAATGTTGAGATTTGTATATGAAGTGAAATAAAGTTTTTTTTTGAGAATTTATGTTTGATGTAAAACAATTTCAAAAGAATAGTTATAAGATTAACAATGTTATATGATGCAGAATGGTGGCGCACATAAAGCAAAAACACACATGTAAAATAAGTATCACAGAGATGAAGATTCTAAGGTGGATAAGTATATCTAGAAAGATATGATAAGAAGTGAGTATATTAGAGTAAAGGTTGGGGTAGTTTCAGTTGAGGATAAGCTCATGGAGAGTCAGCTAAGATGGTTTGGACATATAACCGTAGGCCAATAGAAGCTCCGGTAAAGAGAGTTGAGTTATTGGATTTTACTTAAGTTAAAGGAGGAAGAGGAAGACCAAATAAGACATCGAAAGAAACTATCAGAAAGAATCTTACATATTTGGAGATAAATGAGAACTTATTATTTGATAGAGCGCAATAGAAATAAAGAATTCATATAGTCGACACTACCTAGTGGGATAAAGTCTTGGTTGTTGTTGTTGTTGTGAAACAATTTTAAAAAATTGATGAGATCATTTGGTTTAATGTCTATTTTCATGATCAAGGAATATATACAGAATTGTAGAAATTGTAGAGGTATGAAAGTTTTGAGCCATACTATGGAATTTTGGGTGGGGGTTATAGAATAGTGATCAAAAGAGGGGGACCATACTATCTGGTATCCAATTTGATTTTACACCTGATAAATCAACTTGCTTTTTTTAAAAAAAAGATCGACACAGAAGTATAACAATGTAGAAAAGGACTTGCATATTTTTTTATTCATCTTTCAAATGCATGTGACTGAGAGTGAGGGAGGTTTTTTGGTGGACATAGAAGTAAGTTGTCTAATCAGATTTATTAATCAGTAAAGATTTTTTTCGATAGCTGTTAGTGTGAGGATTGTTGCCTGCAAAAGGTGCTTCCCATTACGATTTGACTATGCCAAATGTCTACTTTGAATCTTTATCTTTCTTGTGGGTGATACATTAGTTGACTGAGCATTTTCAAGCTGAGATTTCAGAGATTTCATTTTGAATGTTTTTTCTTGTTGATATAGTGCTAGTAAGGTGTACTTTGTGAAGAGATTAGTTAGAAAGTAGAATATTGGAGGAGTTCTTTAAGAAGATAAAGGATCTAAATTTAGTAGAAGGCAATACATACATTTGTAAGTTTCATTCTTCTAAAGAAATAGGTGCTTAATTTTGTGACATTTGATGAGGCAATAGACCAATATACTAAAATTTCTTGTACTTTTGGTATCCACAAGATGGGATTATAATGATGGGTTTGATCACCGAGTTAAGGTGCAATGATTGAGATGGAGGTGTGGGCCGGGATTTGTATGTAATAAGGATATATGCCTATCAAGTTGAAGAGTAAAATATTATTTGATTGCTATTTGGGACTAACTGGTGGTTACAATGGATTTGATGCAAATTTTTACATGGATGAGTTTATCTGCTTAATTGGACAGTAGTAAAAATGGTTGTAAATGAGAGAAGGTTGGCATGAACGACTATAAAGGATAATATGAGAGATGGATTGGATGCATAAGGTAATTTGCCCATATCCATTGTAGACCCTTAGATGCCTTTGTGCATAAATGTGGAGGTTGTAAGTAATGATATTAAAAATAAAGAAGGAAAGACTAAAAATGACTTAAGACTCACTAATGCTTAAAGAGTTTAATGGTGAAGATAAATCTATCATATGCTAAGCTCAATTATTTTGGGATAATAGGTTTTCTTTTTTATGCATTTTTGTTGTTTGTTTTATTCATATTTGCTATGCTATGTAGGAGTCTGGCCGTCAATATGGGGTTTTATATGTGGTTTCTACGTATTTTAGTTTAAACAGGAATTCTGTAAATTAGTTTTGCAATCAGTTACCGCAATGGATATGCAGAAATACCTTTTAAGGTTAACCGTGGTACTGGCATCATTTGCTTATGGACTTATCTCTTGGGGTATCACATAAACCTAATTTTGTGTTCATTTATTGGGTTATGAAATCTGCTAGTATTTTATTTCTTCATAATCTTTTGAAATGTTCCAGGTTTTGCTAAGCCAATCTCATCGATTTCGAGCTCTAGTCCTCCTTGGAAGATTTCTTGACATGGGTTCTTGGGCCGTAGATTTGGTAATCTATCATATTGTTAACATAATATTTTTATTTGGAAAATAAGGGAAGCGTGTATGTTGTACCTTCTGCAGGCCTTGTCTGTTGGAATCTTCCCTTATGTGCTCAAACTACTGCAAACGACTGCACTGGAGCTACGCCAGATTCTTGTTTTTATTTGGACCAAAATTCTTGCCCTTGACAAGGTACTTCCTGATATTTGCTTTGATTTAGTTGCTTTCTTCTGCCTTTGTATTTGTGGAGTTGTGGTGATCATAAAGTTCACAACTGCTATGTAGGAAGACTTCTGGAAGTTGTGATGTGAGCATTTATTTACTGTTGTGGATAGCATTTTGAGATTATTTACCTGTAACATACTTTTTGTTTTTTGGGAAAACTAGTCTTGCCAGGTTGATCTGGTGAAAGATGGCGGCCATTCTTATTTCATTAAATTTCTTGATAGTATGGATGCTTATGCAGAGCAGCGTGCAATGGCTGCTTTTATTTTAGCGGTTATCGTAGATGGACATAGGCGGGGACAAGAAGCATGTATCCAAGCAAATTTGATTCATGTGTGCTTGAGGCATTTGCAACTTGCAAACCCTCATGAATTCCAGACAGAGCCTCTGCTACTTCAATGGCTATGCCTTTGTCTGGGGAAATTGTGGGAGGATTACCGCGAAGCACAACTGATAGGTTTACAAGCAGGTGCACCAGCTATATTTTTGCCTTTGTTGTCAGAGCCCCAACCAGAGGTGTATTCCTCTTAACTGAATTGACCCCCTTGTGATTGTACAAATTTGTACGGAATTATGTATTCATAGATGTTCCTATTTCAGGTCAGAGCTGCTGCTGTTTTTGCTTTAGGTACTCTTTTAGAAGTTGGATCCAACTCATTCAGAGATGGACATGGAGGTGATGAAGATATTGATGAAGACGAACAAACAAAAGCTGACGTCTGTGTTGTGAAGAGCTTGCTGCAAGTTCTTGGAGATGGAAGCCCTTTGGTTAGGGCTGAGATTGCTGTGGGTATGTATGATTTTTTTCATCACTTGAGTTGATCAACTAAGTAGTTTTTATCATACAGTTATAATTTCCCACATTGGATTGAAAATGTACATGCGGCTATGCCATAAATCGGCTTTAGAATAATTGGTTATGTGTTGACATTCTTGAAGCATGAATCCAGCCCTTTGTCATGTGACAATTGATAAAAAAATATAGGAGTAAAGGCTTGATGAAGTTAAAAACAGATTCTTTATTCTAGGGCAAAGTTGAATGTTTAGCATTAGATTGATTCTCTCTTATGTTGGGGCTGTCTTATTCTCATGATACCATCTTTTATCCTCTGGGCTTTTCACGCTTTCATCAATTTCGTGATTTACCCAGAGAATTCTCCCGCCGTTACCCTGTGGTCTTTATAGGATGGTATCTGATGGTGATCCATCTGAGGGAATAAAAGACTCTTGGCCTTGGTAATTATTATTAGTTATTGTTATAAAAATTTTAAAAGATAATGATAGTGTTTTTAAATTTGAAATATTTTATTATTTAAAATTTAAACAAATTTAAAATTTTCAGAGTTTACCTTATTTTTAATTATTAGCCTAAATGTTTTCTAGATAGTTGTTGCAAATTGGTTTATAAGTAAGTTATATTATTGTATTCTAACACTTTTCTAACACTTTTGATAATGGGATGTGCTTTTTATCTACTTTTTTCCATTTCTTCTCTGTTTCTCACCTTTTTTTGTAATTCGTCTCTTTTTTCTCCATCTTGTTCTACATCAATTTTAGTATTAGAGCCTTAGTATTTTCGTTTGAAAACAATCCTCTATTGCATGCTCACCTTTTATTTGTTAGTATTCTTTTTCTTGTAATTTTTATTTACTTAAAAAGAATATTTTATTTTATAGAGTTGATTGAAAAAAAAATTATTTAATATTTTATAAGGAGAAAGCATAAAAATAAAATAAATGCTACAGAAATTAGAATGTTAAGGTGAATGAGTGAGTATTCACAAAATAATATGATGAGAAATGAGTATATCCGTGAGAAAGAGTAACATCAATCTCACGTAGACTAAGAGAAAGTTAGCTTATATTATTTGGACTTATAAATCCTAAGTCAATTGAAGCTCCAATAATGAAAGTTAAGTTATCGGACCTTGTTCATGTTAAAAGGGAGACTAAAAAAGACGTGACAAGAAGCTATAAGGAATGATCTTTTATATTTCAAGTTAAATGAAAATTTATTGATATATAGAGTGCAGTGAAAACCAAAAAATTCGTGTAGTCGTTGACAACTTGACGCCATCTAGCGGAGTAAAGACTTGGTTGTTGTTGTTGTTGTAACAATGAATTAGAACTTTCCATTTCTGTGCATGTGTAACTACCATGTCTAGCCATTTGTCCATTTGCAAAGATTAACCTAAGATATTTCTATGAAAAAATTACATATTAATCCCCCAATTTGTCATTGATTAATTTTAGGTTCTAATTTTTTACAATAAAATTCTAATTTAGTCTTCTATTTTTTCTTAATTTTGGTTTTAGGACTTGAAAAAGTATAATTTAGTCGGTTATGTTCTCTTATACTTGGTCATAAGAACAAAATTTATAAGTTGGTCCCTCAATTTCCTTTAATATTTAAGTTCTCAGAAATTATAATTTGGTTTCCAGTTTTCTCTTAGGCTTCATTTTAGGTCTTAGTTTATTATAATAAAAATTTTAATTTTGCCTCGTGACTTCTATGAATCTTAGTTTTAAGTACTGAGAAATTATAATTTAGTCCCTTTATTTCTCTTAGGCATGGTTATAAATTCTAATTTCTTATGATGAAAATTTTAAGTTAGATATCTATAATATATATAAACGTTTTTTTAGAATTTGTCTTATGTCCTAATTCTTTATAGTAAAAATCCTACTATGGTCTCCCAACTTCTCTAAATCTTAATCTTAGGTCTTGAGAAATAGTTTAGTCTATTGATTTTTATAGGACTTGATTATAGGTCTTAATTCATTGCAACGAAAATCATAAGGTAGATATCTATGTCTATGCTTTATATAAAGTATGAGTTTGGAGAGTTAAAAAATATTGCCATCTATGTATTTTTTAAATTTATAAGTTATCAGTTCCAATGTTTTGACGAAAAATTATAATATAGTTTCCTTTTTTGATTCAGTAATTTTTAAGCAATTATTTATAACTTTAATTATAATTTAGTCACCTGATTGCTATTAGTCTTAATTTTAATTTTTTATAACAAAACTGGTAATTTGGTCTCTCAATACTTTTTTTTGTCTTGATCTTAGGTCTTAAGAAGTTACAATTTGGCCTTTGATTTGTTTTAGACATTGTTTTATATCCTAATTCATTATAATAGAAATAATAATTTGGTCCTCTGATTTCTCGACCTTAATCTATTGTCCTAACTTCTTACAACGTAAATAATAAGTCTTTTGATTTCTTTTAGTTCTGATACCAAGCTGATGCCGCGACAGAATCGCTAAAGCAATTCTCACGACCAATATAGGACACGTGCTTAGGTAATAATGCTATTAAAGGCTATAATCATGATAATTAAATCCAAGACACATAAATGCAATGTTATGCTGCTAATTTGAGGAGATTAAACTAAGTCGAACAAATTATACTATTTAGCAGCCACCACATATTCACATAAACTTTTAATAGGTTTTCCAGTGAAAATTAAGATGTTCCAGGCAACTTCAAAGAAACATAGACAAAAATGAAAATAGGAACTATCAAATTCATAGAGATTAACCATCATACATTAAACTTAATTCCTTAAATTTTGAGAATAAAAAAAAAGTTTCAACCCGAAAGATCATTCAACTAATTTCAGCCACTTTAAAATGGGGATTCAGAACAAGCTCATGGAATATGACATAGAAGCTTTAATATAAATATTACTTAATTGAATGGCAGCAGAATGGGTCAAAAGCATAAACATTCATGGAGGAAAATGGATTGCAAAAGTAAACCAGCAAGAATTGACAGATTTTAGATCCAAAGTTCAAGTTCAACTAGGAATGGAGTGACAAAAATTTCAAAAAATACTAGTGGACCAAAGGAAACCTTGAATAGGGAAAACCCAAAATCAAATAAACCAAAAGTACTAATGGGAAACCTGCAGCCCCTCTGCGTTCCCGATCCAAATCCGCGCCGCCTGCGCAGATCAACAGGGGAAGAAAGCTTACTTGACTTAGCTATGGTGGAAATCTCATCAACATCTTGCTCAACTCCAACTTTCCCCGTTTTATAGAAGAGGAGAATGGATTGGAAGTTGCCGGCCAAGCGCGAAGACATGGACGACGTACCGAGAAACTTGCGGAATCTGTTGGACGTGGACACGACTGGGTGAGGCAGGAGCGGCCGAACGACGCAAAGCCTCGTGTGGCTCGGCGCGACGCAGCATCGACGGAGATCGCGGAATCTGTTAGGCTTGGACGCGGCGGGGCGAGGCAGTAGCGGCCAAGTCAAGAAAGTCTCCGTCTGGCTCGACGCGTTGTGGGAGAAACTGGAGGGAAGCAGGGCGCTCGAGGTGCGTCGTGGGTGACAACCGGCGAAGCAATGAGGCCCCGATCCAATTTTGGGACTGATTTTCCTTTAATTAAAGGAAAATTACGTCCTGGTCCTCATATTACATTCTGCATCATAAATAAGTCCCAAGCTTGCCTAACTTGAATCAAATCGATTCAAAGTGAACTATTTTTGAACCCAATTTGATCCAACCCATACATAAGATTCAGACTAACCACAATATATACATGACACCAAAGTGGACATTCCCACCGACATAAACATAGTATATAACTCAATAACGACCTAAATGAACTGTACGAAAATAAAGATAACTATACACAAGGTAATAAATTGTTATAGTCTACGCTCGAGGTCGTAGATTGTAATGAAGTCGCTGGCGTTGGTGATCTGGCCCTACATCAAGATTCTAATTGTTTATAATGAAAATTATAATTTTGTTTTTTTATTTTTTTTAGTTTAGGTCTTAGGTACAAATTACAAATTTCTTTTGTATTATTATTTTTATATGTATTTTGTCCCCATGTTTTCTCTGTCTTTTATCTTTGGTTCTAAAAATTTATAATTTTGTTCTCTGGTTTCTATTTGCCTTGGTCATAGGTGCTAATTTCCTATAACAAAAATAGTAATTTAGTCCAACAATTTTTCTTAAGGGCATTTGTCTTGATGTTATGTTCATGTTATTTAGAAAAAATAATTGTTTGGTTTAATGATTTGTGTAAATAACTTTATAAAAATTATAGGATTGTCACTCAAAAATAACAACCAAATATCCGAACATTTAGATAATATGACATAATATCAAGTAATATTGAACCAATCTCCTTCTAAGTCTTGGTCTTATGTCTTAAATTCTTATAATATAAGTCACTTTATGGTCTCTTAATTTGCAGTCTTAGTTTTAGATCTTAGCTCTTTACAGTAAAAATTATAATTTGGGTCCCTGATTTTTCTTAGTTTAGGTCTTAGGTCCTAAGAATTTTAATTTAGTCTCTCAATTTTTCTTAACCATAGTCTTAGATAAATTTCTTACAATAGAAATTATAATTTTATCTCCTAATTTTTTGTAGGCTTGGTTTTAAATCTTAAGAAATTTGAATTTAATCTTCAGATTTTCTTTATTCTTGGTCTTAGGTTCAAAGTTTTTACAATTGAAATTATTATTCCGATCCCCGGATTTCTCTTAGGTCTTAGGTCTTAAGAAATTATAATTTGGTTCTTTATTCCTCTAATTCTTAGTCTTAAGTTCTAATTTCTCACAACAGATATTATACTTTGATCCTTTGATTTCTCTTAGTATTGACGTTTGGTTCCAATTTCTTTTAATGAAAATTACTATTTGGTCTCTTGGTTTTTTCGACTCTTAGTTTAAATGTATGTTTCTAATATATTTATGATAATAATTATTAATATATTTTTGTAAAAAAGCTGGTGCAACACGTGTATAAACTAGTATCTATAAAGAATGGATCCTCATATTAACAAAACCCTCAAAATTATGTGATTTGACCGAGAGGTGGGGGTCTAAGCAAGTGGGGGTGGTGTCTGACTGAGATGAGGGTTAGATCGTTCTTTGACTGGACTCCTCATGCTCATTGTGGATAATCGGATGTAGTTGTTATGTGCTTTTTTTTTTAGGATTTTGATTGACAGAGTGCATATATTCTTTCTGTTGTTTTTTCTGCATAGATCCACTTTTGCTTGCATTTATTCATGATTGCAGTCTCTTCTTTTGATGCTTGTTTAGAGTGATGGAAGAGTGTAAAGTATGATGCAAGGGCATATTAGTACATTGCTGTCATGTCGTCATGGTCTTTGCATCTGAGCAAAAATCGTGTTATCATCTAGATGTATTTTTATATAATTTTAGTTTGTCAGATTGGTTATGTCGGTAGTTACAATTTAGGTCAGGTTTTGTTCAATTTGAATGAACGTGGACTCAAAGTCAATACGGTTTGGATTTGTTTATAAAGAGCCTAAAATCACAAACCTAGAAGCAATTTCTCCATTAGATTTTAACAACCCTAATGTTTGACCAAACCTTTCTCCTTGCTGCACGCACATAACTTCCTTTGCAAGGATCAACCATTCACATTCAGTTCAGTTTTGCATGTTGCCACTATGCTCATTGCCCCGTTCCACTTTGTCAGAAGTTTTGGCTTGTACGTGATCTCTCCACTTCGCTCGAAGTACAATGCTGGCTCTACTTTATTAGGAAAGATGCCACCAACACTTTGTAGAGGGCACATTTTGATGATTTTCATTGCAAAGTTAAGAAGAGTGGTTTCTTTCTTCGATTGATTGATCCTTATGTAGGTGAGGTCAAATAGTTGCCATGGTAGTAGGGGGATGCTACTGGTCTCCTTTCAAATCGTCAATTCCGGATGGGTAGCCGCAGGTTTGATGTAGGAGCTGCAGTTCTTAAGTTGTTGGCTTGATGTTCTTTTGGTCTTATGGCTTCTTAAGTTCCTATTATTTCTGAGCTTTCTTATTTATTGTAGTTTGTTTGGACATTTCTTTCTTCTAGTTAAATTCTTGACTTCTGAGTTTAGTTTTGATCTTGTTTCCTCGGTTAGTTTAGATTTGGTTTCTAGTCTATAATTTAGGCAGTAAATTTTAGTTCTAAATGCTGTCACTGCTAGGTTTATCCTGTTAAATTGACCTTCAGATTCAGAACTATGTACCATTCCCTAACTTTTTTGTGTGAAGCTCCATATCTACTGAGTGGAGTTTTGATCATGAAGTTCATTTAACTGTTTCTGAAATTCCATTGAGCCTACATTTTTCTTTAGTGAGATTACTATTAAAAATAATTAATCTAGATTTCTATATTTGCTGAGAACTGAAGGCCTTATGTACTGCGTTGTGTCTGTTTTCTTTAGTGGAATTGCTTCTGTGGTTCGTTAACTTTTTTTTTTTAAGGTTAACGCTTTGTTTATATGCGTTGTGTCTGTTTTCTTAGAACTTTATATAATTCTTATCTGGAATGCATCATGTAGGCCTGTCAATGGATCGGATCATGACCCGATCCGATCCGAGTTCCGATCCGATTAAACCCCCAAATGAATTTTTTTTGACCCGTCGATCCGCCCCATTTACTGACCCGATCCATTTACAAATAAATGGATCGGATATGGATCACCATTGATCCGATCCGTTTATATAATCTAATTTGTAGTTCATACAATGATATATTGTGGCTAATAATCTTTTTGTTGGAAGGCTCAAGTAAAGAGTGTTACTATAATTAATTAATAAAAAATTCTCACAAATTTTATTAGTAGATTATAGTTTATAGTACTCACTTTATATTTCACAATATATATATATATATTACAAATACTGATTTTTATATTAAAATATTTAATTAATTCATAAAAATATAACATTTTTTTTTATTTTTTTCAATAAATTTAATATTATTTTAAATTTGATTATGAAAATTACTTAAAAATAACTACTTTTATTGTAAATGGATTAAATCCGAAAACCCGAATTCCGAACCGATTCGATTTCCGACCCGAGAGGATATGGATCGACCATGACCCGATCCGATATATAACCTGATCCGGCATATATGGATTTGGATCCGGGTTGAAGTCAACCCGACCCGAATCCGATCCATTGACAGGCCTAAATGCATGGGTTCACTGGTTTTTCACAGAGCATTAATAATATCCTGAGAAACTCCATCAAACTTTATGTGAAATTGAAAAGTTACAAATTTAAAATTAATTTAAGTATAATCACCTCTTGCATCACATATCTATGTGTCTTTGTGTCCATCAAGTTAGGTCATCTTTACTATATGATGTATGGCTTTTTGGGTCCATTTGCTGTCTCCTGCTTTCTTGTTACTTTCGGTCTGTTTTGTTATTCATATTTTTATAATGTGTTTTATCTGTCAGCTCTTGCTCGATTTGGCTTTGGCCACAACAAATACCTGAAATCTATTGCTGCTGCATATTGGAAGCCTCACCCTAGTTCAGTTCTTAGTTCATTACCATCACTTGCAAACATTGGCAGTGCAATTAGTGGTTGTACAAGCTCAAAACAGTATATGCACCAAGGGAGCTCCTTCGCTTCACAAATTGGGCCTGTGTTGAGAGTTGGAAGTGACTGTATGGCTAGTAGTCGAGATGGAAGGATCTCAACAAGCAGCCCTATCGCATCTACTGGGATCATGCATGGTTCGCCAGTGTCAGATGATTCATCTCAACACTCAGATTCTGGTATTTTGCTAAAAGAAAGTACCAGCAATGGAGTCATTGGTCATCCCAGAACAAGGCCTCTAGATAGTGCTGTGTATTCCCAATGTGTTCTTGCTATGTCTACTTTGGCAAAAGACCCTTCTCCTAGAATTGCTAGTTTGGGAAGAAGAGCACTTGCTATTATTGGTATTGAGCGTGTTGTTCAAAAGGCAGCAAAATATAATGGTACTGGAGTTAACCAAGGAGACGTGTCGGCGCAGGCTGCATCTCCTTGTTTTGTTGGATTAGCTCGTTCTTCTTCCTGGTTTGACATGCATGCTGGTATTCAAACTTAGATGCATATTATTTTCTACACTGACAGTCAAGGGGAACTTCATAAAAAGCTTTAACTGATGATTATTCTGTTATCATGCATGCAGGTCATTTACCAATGACGTTTAGGACACCTCCTGTAAGTCCGCCCAAGCAAAATTACCTAGCTGGATTGAGACGAGTGTACTCTCTAGAATTTAGGCCGCACCAACTAGGTTCTCCAGACTCAGGTTTAGCTGATCCAGTTTTAGCCTCTACGGCAAATGGGACTTCTGAACGCAGTTTACTTCCTCAGTCAACAATTTATAACTGGAGTTGTGGGCATTTTTCTCGACCTCTTCTTACTGCTTCCATTGATAATGAAGAAATCATGGCTAGAAGGGAAGAAAGGGAAAAAAATGCACTTGATCGTATAGCTAAGTGCCAGCATTCCTGTATGTTTTATGATGCCCACAGTTCTATCAATGCTATCTTTATATATTATTTTTTCTTGTGTTAATGACTTTTTCTTTTTTTTATATTCATGCAGCTGTTAGTAAACTTAGCAATCAAATTGCTAGTTGGGATACCAGGTTTGAGACTGGTACAAAGGCCACTCTGCTGTTGCCCTTCACCCCTATAGTTGTTGCTGCTGATGAGAATGAGAGGATCAGGTACTGCAGCATCGAGATTTTCAGTCACTTTTTTTTTATTCTTACTTTTTGTCTTGCTGAATAACTGTTTTGCTTTTATGTCCTTTTTGGTTTTGTGATTAAGTTTCTGTCAGGGTCAAACTCTTAAAGGTTTTGGGGGTTAAGTTCTGCTGTTAGTCATCTGGTTCTGCACAAATGTTTCCTTTAAACCCTGACGAAGGTTGTTATCCCTTTAAAAATAGCCCAACAGTCAATTTTCTCCACCTAAACGTTTATCAGATTTCCAGTCTTTCACTTTTCCTTAATTTGTGAAAGGGGATTGGGGATGATTCGGTGAAGCTCATGGTGCCAGGCATTTGTGCTTTGTTAGGTGGTGTAAGGCTTAAAAAATCTTATGCCATATGTCATATTGTAATATTTTTGTGTGCTATCTGACTTACACTGCTTCTTTTGAGTATCTCACTCTCTTTATGTATTTCCGTTCTATTTTACTGAAATTTGTATATGGGACCTAGTGATGCTTGTGATTGGGCACTTTTTACTGTGAACTTACTTTCTGAGTATTTTTTCGCTTCATAACTCTTGGATGCTTTTCCTGATTCTTGTTTTGAACTTGTAGGGTGTGGAACTATGAAGAAGGAACACCTTTGAATAGCTTTGACAACCACAGTGCACCAGATACTGGAGTTTCAAAGCTTTGCCTCATGAATGAACTTGACGATAATCTACTTCTAGTTGCTTCGTGTAAGTTTTCACATTTTTTGTGTAGTGACAATGTCATTAATGATCTTTACAGTTTCATTGGTTGTTGTATTGTTGCCTGAATGCAGTTGATGGAAATATCCGGATTTGGAAAGATTACACCCTGAAGGGCAGTCAGAAGCTTGTGACCGCATTCTCATCTATTCAAGGTCATAGAGCAGGTGTTCGGGCTTCAAATGTTGTAGTAGACTGGCAGCAGCAATCTGGTTACTTGGTAGTAGTTCATATTTATGCTGACGTTATATATTCTGCATTTTGCACAATTTTCTTGCTTTTTCCTTTTGTCGTGTTTATTAATTATTTTTTCACCTGGTGTCATTTTATTCCTCATCAGTATGCCTCTGGGGATATATCTTCTATCCTTCTCTGGGATCTTGATAAGGAGCAAAATGTTAGTGCTATTTCATCTTCTTCAGACAGTGGTGTATCTGCACTGGTATCTTCTTTTTCCTAGCAGTTGTGCAACTTTAAGCTTGAATTTTGATGGCTTGATTGCAAATCTGCTCTGAAGAGTTTATTCAAACTTTCTTTGAATTGCATCACAACTTAGAGCTATGTGGACAATCCTTTTTTTCCTTTTTTTTTTAACGCTGGGGAGGAGGTTAGTTTGAGTTATTTTATGGATGTCTGTTCAGCAATTCCACTCTAAATAATTGAAAGCATTCGTTATGTCGTGTTAGATATATATTATGGAATATCAAAAAGGCAAATGACACTGCAGTAAATGGTATGTCATTTATTGAATATATAGGATGATTGCCTCTTATCCCACCCACCTCCCAGTCCTTTATCCTGTCTCTCCTTGATTTGGCACCAACTGAGTGGATCTATTCACAAGAAGAAAACATGATTTTATCTTGTATGCCATTTTGTTTTTCACATTCTCATGCTGACTTGTTCAACATCATCATCTATTTCATCACTAACCTTGTCTCAGCTAATTGTGTTCTCCTCGTATGTTGCTTTTGTTGCTGTTTGAAGTATGGAGTATATAATATCAAGTTCTAGGCATAGTTTTAAAATCCTTTAGTTGGTTAGTCCTATTGGACCTATGGAAGCTGTTCTACAACGTTTTTCATCTTGAGGTCTGGCTAGACGTCTTAAGAAACTTTGATTTGGAACTTTGGAACTTTTTGTTTTAATGGGCTGCTTTTATGTTTAATTTGACTGGGCTATATTTAGTTAGGTGGTGGTGGTGTGGTAAAAGGGCTTGCATTCATTTAACATGGTTTGGATCTTGACGGTGTCCAATTTTAATTACCAGTTATCATTGTCATCTTTATTTAGCATTTGGCCTTTATATTCACAATTTTCCTGAACATTATAATTTTTAAAAATGATTGCTTCAAAAAGTTTTTCTGTGAAGACTGTAACCACTAGAAATGAATTTTGTAAGTATGAATATTTCATATTAAAATGTGGCTTAACGTTGGTGATTATGGGAAAGGAAATTAGGACAAAGAATGGCTTACCGAAATGAGGCTTGATTATAGTAATAGCCAAATATATTTGTTATTAAAGGAGCATGCGGGTGATGTCATATAGTTTTTATTGATCTTGAAAAGGAAACTTTGTAGAATGGCAATTGTTTGTGGGTCTTGTGGAGAAAATGTGCTTTTTTGGTGGTATGTTAGCTTATAGAACAGTATTTTTGGGGTGCTTACTGATGCTAGAAGTTGTTGAGTGAACCTAGATTGTTGACTTGAGAAATGTTCAACTAATTATAATCATTGATGCAGTATTGTTCATATCATACATGGTTGTTTTACTATAAATTTTTGAAATGAAAAATGATTGTGTATGCTATTTACAAAAACGTTGTTTCATTCTTGTTTTTTTGAAGGTTGGCCAAGGCTTTTAGATTAAACCAAATGGAAATACAATGATACATCAACTTGGATCCCAATTGTGATGTTGCAAAAATCTATGGAAAGGGCCATACCTTTTTTCCAATTAAAATCTCATATTATAGCGTTGTGTGCCAAAAATAATCGGCTACATTGTTTACATTGTGTTGTGCGCGTGAGAATTTAAATAATCAAAACAAAAAATCTCTATTATATGCTTCAACAATAGGTCTTCATTGCTAGATTGATTGGCCAGAGACATAATTGAGTTATGTTACTCTAAGTGAGTTGCATGATTTTTCTTTAGATTCCACCCTATAGGAAATAGAAGGAAGTAGATGGTCTGTTATTGTAGACCACATCGTCTAATTCCCTTTGGTGCTTCAATTAGCAGTTGCTCGCTTATGTAGGCAGTGGGCTTAGTAGGTTCTTCATGAAGTTGCCCTCTAACTAAACTCTAGTTGCATGTCTTGCTGTAGCCGCCACGTCTTGCAACTCTTCTAAGTGCTGTCGACTTCTTTGCTATGGGGACAACACTTGTAATGAGATGCTTATTGCCTCCTTTGATAAACACAGCTGTGTGGTCCTTGATGATGAAGCTCGCATTGGTAATGCCACTGCTTGTACTAAGCCATCAAAGTTAACTTTAAACCAGTTGGGAGGTTGGGGAATCCATGTGTCTTCAGTGGAGATGCATGGCCCCAATGGGGCGATTCGGTTCCACTGACTCCCAGGATGATTCAAGTCATTAATCGTGATGTTCAACATCATTGTTACAATAGGTGTAGTTGATGAGACTGGTTCTCCATGTACCTTAACATTGTTGGCATGTCAACAATAATAAAGAGCTTCAGCTTCAACTTGGAGTTGCTTGTCCCTTTTATTATAGCTAATAGTCTTAGCAATCATCACCGACCTTATTTGCGAGGAAGTGGTTAGTAGAAATAATATTTTGTTTCGTTGAAGAGTGCTTCTCACTTCATTATAGAGTATACACTTGCTCCCTAAGTGATGAATACTCTCCTCCACTTCGTATCCCAAAGGACTGAGATTTTGATTCCACTGAACCTCTTGGGTGCAACCATTCCATGGTAAGAATGACATTCTTACATAACCTCCACAAGAACCTGGATCGTCGGAGGAGTTGAATCTTCCCACACCATTTTTTTCAAGCAACCCAGAATCATCACTGAATTAGCTTGAGTAGGGCATGACTGTAGGGATCTTCATAGACTCAGTAGTTGCCTAAATATGTTTATCACGTCCAGAGTTGTACACCTTTCTAATAGATATAACTCTTTTCTAACTCCACCTTGAATAGTTTTTGGTTTCTTCTATTGTCCCAATCAAGTTCAATAGTGACATGCCTCATAGGATGTCACATCATTACCTATATTTTTAAATGTAGGCCATTTGCTCAAAGAAGGGTTATTCCAAAAGGAAACTGCATCTCCATTCTAAATCAGTGAAATCATGTGGTCCTTGACCACTTTATCTGTAACGTTCAGGTATCTCTTTTTCATATTTTGGTTCTAGTGTGAATATGACTTTTTGGACATTACATAGGAGGTATGAGTTAGGCATAATCTCGTGAACGATGTTATGTATATGAGTTAGGCGTAACGTCGTGCACGATGAACATGAAACCTCAGGTTAAGGCGTACCGTCGTGCGCGAGGAACGTGAAACCTCGGGTTAGGCATAACCTTGTGAACGATGTTATGTAGTGTGGATTTTTGGTGCCACGTGTATAGCTAATTCTGAAGTCAGGTGTTGGGATAGTATGCAGTTGGTGGAAAAGTTCTAAGAGTTGGTGTGAGCTAGCTTATAGTCGTGCCAAGTGTTGAGTTAATCGTGCTAAGTGTCGAGTTGTATGAAAACATGCAAGAGAATAATATATATTCTCTGATTCTGTCCTTTTCTCTCTCATTAACTCTTTCTAATATTCTGGTTTTCTGAAAAATTGGGTGAAATAGCCCAGCGAACAGGACGAACTTGAAGTATGGGAGGCTCCAAGCTAATATTCATTTATTACCTTGGAAATGACAGACACAAGGTAGGCAAATTTCATGCATATAAATATAAAAGAGATAGAGCTATGAATCTTTTACTTTGTACGTAAAGGTATGAATGTTTTTCCTGGTTTGTACTGAATGTTTATGTGAAGTAATTCCGTGATTGCTCTGTTACTTTCTTGTTAACTGAGTAAGATAACATTGCGGAGAGTAACTGGAAAGTCAAGTCTAGAGGACTTGTGTTAAAGAAATGAACTGTGAAAGAAAGGGGAAGAAAAGGTGGTTTCCGATTTCCCGTCGTATAGGTGTCTGCCCAAACTGAAAAAGTGATGATGTTGATACTGTAAGTCCAGCCTACCGCTGAGGGTAGTATTGACAAAGATGATGCTGTAAGTTCAGTCTACCTCTGAGGATAGTATTGACAAAGATGATACTGTAAGTCCAGTCTACCGCTGAGTGTAGTATTGACAAAGATGATGCTGTAAGCTCAGTCTACTGCTGAGAGTAGTATTGACAAAGATGATGCTGTAGCCTGTAAGTCTAGTCTACCGCTGAGGGTAGTATTGACAATGATGATAATGACGTAAAACCAATCTATTGCTGAAGATAGTATTGACAGTGAGCTGGAATATGTGGTACTATGGGTGGTCGTTGAGGACTATTCCAATGAGTTTGGGCAGAGAGGCAATACACCGAGAAATTAGATCCCAATGTTTGGTGCTATGTTTGGTAAGACAATCATCGTCCCCAATGTTTGGTGGGACTGATGTTTGGTGAGACAATCATCGTTTCCAATGTTTGATGAGACTGATATGTTGAGTGGTACTATCACGAAAACACGAATGTTATAATGTACCGATGTTATGGGTAAAACAGATAACGCGATGTTATGGAGAAACGATGTTTGACTAATTGTGGTTTGACGATCCGATGTTCGGCAGCTGAGGATTGTCGGTGCACGTATCGTGGCCGAGGTTTGTGCACACATCGTGTCCGAGATTTCATATTTTTATAACATCGTGAATGGTGTTATGGAATTTATCTGTGTGGTACAATGAACCTTGTTAAGAGATATTGATATGAACTCTGTACTTTCATACGATGTTAAGGTAATCAATGTTAGGGTGGTTTCTTAACGTCGTGATCGAAGGTTGATAATGAATTTGTTGAGCTAATCTACTGATATTGTGTTCTGATGAAAAGTTTCTTTTAGTATGAGCTTTGTCTACTCAGTATTTTGAGACTGATGCCTTTTTGGCAGGTATTCTTTCACTTGGTCAAACACGGGACAAGGGCAAGGGGATTGGCGAGGCTTGAACTGTCATTTTTTTTTTCTATTTTTAAAATTGTAATAATCATCGTGTACGATGTTTGTTGAGTGAGCAGATAAGTGCTGTAATAGATGTTTTATTTTATGCTGAATTTTGATATCGTCAAACTCGATGTTTCCTTGCCAAAAGAATTTTTGGTCACACCTCCACTACCATCGAGAGTAAGATATTAAAAAAATCCTGACACTCGGACATGTTGAAATATAGAAAGACAACTATTTCTTATTAAGGAAATGTGTTTAAAGGGTGTTATAGTTGTCTCCGATGGGTGGTCTGATGTTCAAAGAAGACCTCTAATCAATTTTATGGCAGTTTGTAATGGTTTTCCTATGTTTCTTACTGTTGTAAATTGTGAAGGAAAGTGTAAGGACAAACACTTTATTGCTTCTTTAATGAGATCTATTATTATGGAGGTTGGGCCAGAAAAAGTTGTTCAAATCATTACTAATAATGCTCCTGTGTTGAATGCTGCTAGAGCATTAATAGAGGAACAATTTCCTCATATCTTTTGGACTCCTTGTATTATCCATACTCTAAATTTGGCACTGAAAAATATATGTTTTGCAAAAAATATTGAAGGCAATGAGATCACATTTGACGAGTACTATTGGATCACAGAGGTAGCAAATGATACAATTTTTATAAAATTTTTTATCATGAATCATGCTATGAGGTTAAACATGTTCAGTGAACATGTGAAGTTGAAAATACTGGTTATTGCAGAAACTTGTTTTGCATTAGTAATTGTAATGCTCAAGAGGTTTAAAAGAATAAAATAAAGATTAATCAATATGGTTGTCTGTGATAAGTGGAGTCTTTATAGAGAGGATGATGTTGAGAGAGCAAGATTCATTATGGAGAAGATCTTGGATGATATTTGGTGGGATACATTTAATAACATTCTTGACTTGACTGAGCCCATATATGAGATGTTGAGAGCTGCTGACAATGATGTGCCATGTCTTTATCTAATATATGATATGTGGGAACTATGATAGAAAAAGTGAAATAATCATTTTTAGACATAAAGGAAAAAGAGATATAGAGAATTCTTCTTTCTTCAATGTTTATGACATTTTGATTGAAAGATGGACAAAAAGCAACGCTCCACTAAACTGTTTAGCGCATTTGTTGAATTCAAGGTAAATAAAACAATTAAAGTTTTTATATTGTCACTCCACTACATTAATTGTCATTGTTATATATTTATATAAATTCTGCAGCCAAAAATAGCTTTTCGAGGCTTCCAATAGAGTTGCTCTCAATAATGATCCTGAAATACAACAAGAAAGAATTAAATGCTTAAAGAAACTCTTCCCCGATAATAAAGAACAAAAACTTGTCAATGTCGAATTTGTAAGATATTTTCTACAACAAGGAATATTTGGTGATGTGGATTGTATGGCGGATAGAGCAATATTAGATCCTCTTGTATGGTGGACCATTTATGGTGCTAATGCCCAATATCTACGAAAGCTGGCTATAAGATTACTTAGCCAACCTTCTTCATCTTCTTGTTGTGAAAGGGATTGAGGCATGTATTAGTTCATACATTCAATAAGAAGGAATAAGATTAACCCACAATGTGCTCAAGATTTAGTGTATGTTCATAACAATTTGCGTCTTCTATCTAGAAGGAACTAGCATTATATGGAAGAGACTTCTAAAATGTGAGATGTTGCTCTAGATACAATATCATCAGTGGAGGATATATGTATGTTTGAAGTGGCTGAATTATCACTTGATGAGCCTGAGCTTGAGGTGATGTTAGATGATGATGAAGAGGAATGAGATGAAAAAATTGGTGATGAAGAAAATACTCGTGGGAATATCAGACTATGAAAATTGATGATAATTTTGTAATGTCATACACTTGCTTATTTTAGCATTTGGGTGTATTATCTTATGGTAGTTCTACAATAACATTTTTAATTTCTATTTTTTTGATTAGTGAATACAATTAAACTGAATATGATTTTGCTTGTTCTCTTTTGGTGTTTATTTGTTGTGTATAATGTTGTTGTGGGAAGGCAATTTTGGGCCACTCTCCTACCGGTGGTTGTGAGTTGACCATTCTAACTTTAAGATCAATGCTTTATAAATTTTATTTATTATGAATTGTTGTTATTGAATATATAAATTTTTTTGAAAGATAAAAATAATGGAGATGCGGGGGAGCGAACCTCGTGCCTTTTGCATGCGAAGCGAGCACTCTACCAATTGAGCTACATCCCCTTTTATTTTTTGAGTTCTACATATAAGTTTTGTTATCATATATCTGGCATGTTTTGTCGTGTCTGTGTTTTATATTTTAAAAATTTGTTGTATCGCCGTGTTGTGTCCGTGCTTTATAGCTGAGAATTGCCTTCATTGGCTTGCTCTTAGTGAGAATAATGCCTAGGTTGTGTTGTTGTTGCTCCTCTTGCATTCTAAGTGTTATATTATCAATCTTCCTTGTTTTGGTGGTGGTACGACTACAGATGGAGTACTCAGAGTCCACCAGTTGTCATAAGCTGCATAGGAACTGTCTTACACCCTCTTCACACAATCCTCTTTTGAGGTATTAGCTTAGGCAACGAAGAGTAAGTCATCAGCAAATATAAGGTGTGAGGGAAGTGGCCATCTAGATGTGATTCTTCTGCCGAACATAGTGCCTCTTAGCACCTCCCTATGGATCAATGTGGAAAGAAGCTTCGAGTAGGGGATAAAGATGTACAGAACCCCTTCAGGCCATGATCCGAGGTGATCTTTTCCCATTGATTAGCAAAGCAAACTTTGGGCCACTTACACAGATGTTAGTCCATCTCCTCTAGTGATCAGGGAACCCCATCAAAGCAAGCACACTATCTGGAAAGCCCCAATTGATTCTATCATAAGATTGGTCTATATCGTCTTTAGTTAGCATATAGCCATCCGCTGACTTAGTAGTCCGTGCTTTGTGCGTCACCTCTTGTGTCAAGAGGCGATTGTTCATAATGTGGCGGCATTGAACTAGTAATATGATCTTTGACCCTATTCTTGAGTACTTTAGTAATCGCCTTATTAACAGTGATGCATAGACTTATAGGTCTAAATTGTTTAGGTTGTTCAACCTTACTAATCTTGGGAATCAAAACCACAACTGTCTTTTCACATCCATGACATGACCCTGATGCAGAAGGTATGTTGAACTGCTTTGTCACCTTATCTATTCAAGAATGTCTTGTGATGCCATCAATCCTTGGCACTTTATTATTGTCTAGGGAGAATATCGTTGCTCTGATCTCATTGTTGGTGGCTTGTTGGACCATACGTCTTGCTACCATCAAAGAGAGTTGTCGGTTGCAAGTCTTGAGGCATAGGACTGATTCTATCATTCGTACCCCATTTATGAAAAGTCCCATCATAGTAGAGAGATTACGTTCTGCCTTCTTAATTCTACTCTCAGAATTGTCAGCGATAGCTCAAATTTGGTTCTGCTTCTTCCTACTGGTAGTCATCTTATGGAAGCAAGTAGTGTTCCTAACCCTTTTGGCCATCTTGTGTTCTTGGCCCTTTGCCACTGCTATTTTGTAAGCGACAATTAGCTATATCTTTTCATGTTCTTCAAAAGTTAGACCCCCCATGGCTTCCTTGATCTGTAGTAAGAGGACAAACTGGTCAAACTCCTTGGACCTAGCAATGGTTCCCCACCTTTTTGCTTTACTTTCATCAAGGCGTTCAAAATTTTTGCACCTTTTTTAGGAAGCACCGTAGTTGTTCCTTCCCTAATTGGGTGTCTCCAACTAGCATGTAGCGACATCCTCATATGACAACCACAAATCCTTGAACTTAATCCCTTACTGAGGCTTGAAATTATTGGATCCACAACTTAGTAGTGAAGGGTAGTGATCTGTTCCAATGCAAGCTAGGTGTGCAACCTGTAAACCAGGGATCTGTACAAGAGCAGTAATATTGAGTAACACTGTTCAATCTCTCCCGGTTCCTCTTGCCTCTCTCCTTGTTATTGCACCAAGTATAGATAAACATCTTGTAATATTATAGACATCTTGTAAGTTTAAATCGTTCATAAACTTAAAGAACTCTTCTTGTATGCCTGATCTGAAGGGTCCCCCCATTTCTTATCCCATTGATCGAGTATACAATTGAAGTCTCACTTCATCACCATTAGCAAAGCCTGGTTCAAAAGCAGCATTAAAATATTATAGAACTCCCTCTTGGCATATACATCTTTTGAAGCATAAACTCCAACTAGACATTTTCCATCTTATAGCTACAACCTCTAACAAGAAAATCTGTCTATGCTGAAGCAAAATCTGATTAGATACCATACTTTCATCCCAAACTAAAATGATTCCATTAGAATTATCCTGCATGGAGATAACTACAAAACTCTATCTTCGCACAATCAATCTATTCATAAATCGTCTATCTACATGGGACTGATGCGTTTTTTAAAAAACATATAAGGATTGTAATCTCTATCTATGTTGTTAAGGTAGTTGCAAGAGCTTTTCTTTCCAGCTCCCTTACAATTCCAAAAGACTGACTTATTAGAAAGACCGCATCACCCCTTGAAGTCCAACACCTGTGTGTTGTCCTCCCATCAATCCTTTTGTTTGTAGAGATATCATCAACAAATTCATTGATCTCTGAAAGGATAACTGAGAGTTGGATGATTCCTTGGTAATGTTCTTTTTCTTATTGCTGGGCTTAGGGTTGGGGTGTTCCCTCACTTTTCCATTGCTACCTGTCTATCTGCTATGAAAATCAAAGTGTTTCCATCTTTAGGAATCATGGTTTCAGAGTTCACATGTATCAAACAGTTCGGTTTTGGGGATCAAGTGGTGACTTCTTGCAGGATAGAACTGTTTGGTTTTGGACCGGATTCCTAAGCTGTAGATCTGACCATCTGGTTCCCTAGACCGTACTACTTGATTCAAGCCTAGAAGGAGAGCTTGGATCAACGATGAAGCTTGATCTCTTCTGTTGAGCAACTCTTCTCCTCCTCCGTGTTACTAGACTTGATCTGCCACCTTTTTATATCTCTCCTTTTGTGGTTCAAGTTTACCAGTTTATTATCAAATTGTGTGTCCTTACTATCTTTAGATTAAGTGGTTCTCCTATTATTGGAATCCTTTCTTTGATCCGAAAGTCTTAGAGCTTTAGGCCCCCTTCTTCTGCTAGATGTAAGTGTCTACGGCTCAACTTGTCCTTGCTTTAACGTTTTTTCTTCTTTATCATCAAGGGGATTGCTAGCCTTTTTTTTGCTGTGGCTACGTCATGTATAGGTTGTGGCAATGCCAATGGCCCTTTTCCTCTGAAGCTTGCTTGGGTTTTGGTTGTTCTATTGTCGACTTACTCCGCAAGGGGCACAAAGTATTTGTGGCCATTTTTTGCATTCAAAACATAAACATAGTGATACCCTCATACCCAAATCATTAAAAAATTCCTCCTTTAGGCCATCAATCCATACTCTCGTCACTAGTGGTTTGCTTTGAGCAACTCTAACACATGTTTGAGTTACTTAAACATGCTAAAGGGAGGTATGGTAGTTTGATTCACATCGGGATGACAGGTGTAGCTTCTAGTGACAATTTAAAGAAAGGCATCCAGTAGTCAAATCCAATTTGTTTCGTTACCATCTAAGAGCCACCTAACCAAACATGTTTATGATTACCCTTACAGTCGAAGTTGATAATAAAAAACCTCCGCTCCACAACAATAATACCCTTCTATTTTACCCCATCTCTTATGTACGTACCGCTGTCATAATGTGAAAATGAATTCTTTTGTCGAGCAGTCTTCCTACTAGGGTAAAATGCCACTTTTGAGACATTCTGCTACCCCTTGCACATCAAGAGAAACTCTCCCAGATTTTAGCTGCTTAGCTTTATTAACCACATCTCGGGATTGCATGATATTGCCAATAAGGTTCATTGCCGACTTTTGGGTTCCCTTAGTTATGTTTTTTTTGAAATCTATGCCCTATCCTCGTGTAAAATCATATTTTGCGAACCCTCCCCACTAACCATAGCTTGATGGATGTGATTTGACCTATTTGTCTCGAGCTCACTATAGCATATATTTCAGTACCTCTATATTTCCGTTTGGTTTTTCTAGTGGTTAGCATTTCTTTTTGTTTAATTTTCTTGATTTGTTTTATGTGGTATGCTCTTATTCATGTAATTTCATTTTGAATAGTCTGCTTCTCAAGTTCATGGGGGCTAGTTTGCAGTTGGTAAAAATTTCTTTGTAATTCCAAAAATGTATTTATCAACCATGATCATGATCAATATGTTTTGCGGTTTCTTAGATTTATTATTAAAGCACTTTGGGATGTAGATGATATCTTTACTAGCGTTGAAGAAGGGTGTTTGTATTGCTTAACAAATATGACTTATGTGAGTATTATCTGATAGAAGGGTTTCATGTAGAATTAAAAAACAATTTACTGAACCAATAATAAGACTAATTTATCGAGGAAATAAATAACTTATTAGAAAATAAAAATAAAATTTTTAGTCAGTAAAGAATCACCTAGGATAGAAATGAGGCTTTCAATGTAAGCTTCAAATGGATTTGTACTGGTACTGTATATGTCAGAATATAAAAAGTCAATGTGAAGGATGGAGCTATGTAAAAGCTGTGGAGAAACCTTTGTAGAAAATATATTTAGGTAGTTTGAAATGTACTTCTAAGAACGACGTGGAGATATTTATCCCGTCAGGTAAATATTAATAAAGTGGATTGACAGAAAGTTATTTACCTTGTTTAATATTAGAAATTATGGGCTAAGGAATATAAAGCCAATCCCAAAGAGATTGGATAGAACTTTGATGATGATGGTTGAACTGCTATCGGTATTTCCGTTTGGTTTTTCTATTGGTTAGCATTTCTTTTTGTTTAATTTCCTGATTTGTTTTATGTGGTATGCTCTTATTCATGTAATTTTATTTTGAATAGTCTGCTTCTCAAGTTCATGGGGGCCAGTTTGCAGCTGGTTTTGTCGATGGATCAGTTAGAATATTCGATATCAGAACTCCAGACATGTAAGCTCCACTTGTAAATGTTATCCAAAGGAAGCTTTTAAAGTTCTCAATCCTTTAATGGGGAGTTTGGCTTAATGTTATCTAGATATTTATGTTATTTCTAAATTGTTATTTGTTTTGTTCAATGTCATTATATTAAATCAATTTAACTTTACTTTCCTCTATTAATTACTATTAGGGTAACATTTAGATGCCATCTAATTTTCAAAAATTTCTAGATGCCATTTTGAAGGTATTGTAATTTTTTGCATTGCTATCAAAACATTTTTTCACCTTTAAAAAAATATTTTTTAATAAAATAATCAATTTCTCCGCATAACATGACATAATATGACAATAACATCGAACCAAACACCTGCCAAGGCAAATTTCTATTGTAAATTATTTCCACTGTTTTCTTGTGGTTGACTCCAATTCTTGGATTTGTTTTTGTTCTTTAAATTAAGATTTTTTTTATTTTTGCTCACAATTACTTCTTTAGACCTGTTTGTGCAACAAGATTACATACTCAACGGGTGGAGAAAGTTGTTGGGATTGGCTTTCAACCTGGGTTTGATCCAACTAAGGTGATTTATTATGAATCTAACATTGCCGTGCATCTTCTCTATATTGCTTGTTCACTTTGTAGGATGTGCTTACTTCAAGATTTGCTTTTCTAAGTATATAATTCATTCAGGTAGTTGCAAATTGTACCTTTTTTTGGATACAAAGAATTTTGTGCAAAATTTGTGGTCCTGCACATCTTCTAATCACCTTGCATTTGTCCAGTTGCTATACCTTTTGTTGTGCAGTTTATTTACTAGGAAGAATTGGAAGACCTTGACGTTTCCTTTATGAATTTGATGTTATAAAGCTTTTAGAGAAGATCCTACTCAGCTGGACAGTCTCACTTACACCATTTGATGTTGTTTAATTCTCTTCCACGCTAGTTCTGCTTTATCATTCTTTGGTGGTCATATGTTTTTGTTCATGGGCTGCTTTTATAAGCCTTTTTTATTGATATTGTAGTTAATTCTGTTTCTTAATTCTTAATAATACAGTTGACACTAAATTTAGTTATTTCACATTGTTGTTTACAAAGTTATCCTAAATGTATGCTTGTTGTTCTATTATTTTTAAATAATTTTGATTTGCTATTCTGCTGTTATGTCGGGATTTTTTTCCGTGTCCTTTGTGTTGGACGATGGAGTATAATAATTGTTTAAGCATGGAAGCTGACTTAAGTTGTTGTAGAACGTTGATATCTTGTTGAGGTATTTAAGTTTTTTTATTGCTGTGGGTTGGCGAAGCTTATATATAAGCCAAGCCTGATCTTGTTAACAATCAAAGCGCTATTTGTGGGTGTTATAGTAATATTAGATGTTTTACTAATGTTAAATATAATTTAATTAACTTGAAATGGACCTGGACAAGCTTATATTTTGATTCTGGACAGGATTTCCATCTAACGAATGGGCAAGCTTAATTCAAGGTTTTAAGGAGTTCTTTTCTCTCTGTCTGTTCTATCATACCGAGATTATTTCATTGCTTTGAAGGTCTTGAGAAAATTTCCATATTGTTTCTCATCTTATTGCTAGCCATGCTCCATTTGCATATAAAAGGAACATCTGATAGGGAAAAAGGAAAGTAGGGACATGCGGAGGGAACGACTGTTACTTGCTATGAAGCAATGGGATGGCATTAGGTCATGAGCACCCTTGTTTGTTAGAAGCCCAAAGCTGTCCCCAAGTTGGGGCTGAATTTGATATAGAGGTCTAATAAGAGCTCTTGCCAATTTAACTCTAATGCATATGTATTTTCTGGCATCATGTAGCTTCATTTTTAACTGCAGAATCATTTATGCTAAAATCACCCTGTTCTACTTGTATGGTTTCGTTTTCTGCATTGAACAATAAAAAATTATACTTCTCTGGTGTCAATAAATTTCATGACGGATAACTGCAATGCCCCTTCATTTCCGCTTTATTGCAGATTGTCAGCGCTTCTCAAGCTGGGGATATACAGTTTTTGGACGTTAGAAATTACTCTGAAGCGTATCTCACAATTGATGCCCACAGGGGCTCTTTAACAGCCTTAGCCATTCATCGGCATGCTCCCGTTATAGCAAGTGGATCTGCCAAGCAGATAGTTAAAGTCTTCAGCTTAGAAGGAGAGCAGCTGAGCATCATCAGATATTATCCCACTTTCATGGCTCAAAGAATCGGTTCTGTGAGCTGCCTCATTTTCCATCCTTACAGGGTTCTCCTAGCTGCTGGTGCTGCAGATGCTTGTGTATCCATATATGCTGACGACAACTATCAAGCAAGATAAATTTCCGACTATGGTTTCTTCATACATTTGATCTCGATTCGAATTGTCAGCGTGGCTGAGGAAATCCAGGATTTGAAGCGGAGAGCCAAGGCCACTCCGCTCCGTATCGATCTCTGGGATTTGCATACCTTTACATATTCATTAGCCCCTGCTGGAGAAAGTTGCATGTTGTCAGGGGTTGCTGCTATGCTGTGGGAGGCTCACAAAATTAATTATATCTCTAGGTAAAATTTGTACATATTTTCTTTTTCTTCTTTTACCTTGTTTTATTCACTATTTCTTTTTTCCTTGTTCGATTTGTAATAGTATCATTCTCTTATTATAAATCATTATGGGCCCTAGTGCAGCACAGGGTGGTTGTTAGTAATTGTTGGCAATTTGCATCGTTTTTTTTTTCCCTCTAAAGTAATCTCCATGTTCGGGTCATTTGGGTTCAGGATAATGGTATTCAGTTGTAATGCTGAACTTCTTGTTCAGTGATAGAAGTCTTGTATATATTGCTTTGAGAAATATATATGCTTTAATTGTTCAGCCTGATCTGCTCCCAAGTTGTAGAGTGTACACATTTTTCTTCTTCTTCTTGATATTTTTATATAGTAGTTTAACAAATAACTGGTGTATTCTTTGTTTTATTAACTGCTAGAAATGTAAATATACTTTTCATTTTCCACTTCATTTTATTAAATGTGCAGCTGAAATGTAATGATAGCTGCGTTCTTTTTTCTGCCTCCGGCTACAATTAGCACCTCTAAAACTGTCATTTGGCACTCTACAACAATAACAAATTAAGCTTTTATTTTATTACACTGATTGGGGTTTGTCATTTGGCACTTTGTGGTGCCCTCTCTTGGGTGATACTATTTTTTTTTTTTCAAGTATTGTGTGTTGAAATTATGGATTTTCAGGTGGTGTTTTTTTTTTGCCAAAAGTGGGTCTGAGATCATTGCAGAACAAGTGAAATGCTAATAAGCTGATATTAATTCGATGACAGTTTGAGCTAAAACTTTTGTTGATTTTGATTCCGACGAGATGAGTAATCTAGAGACTTTCAACATGTCAAAGAATTATATATATAAAATTATATATTTGTTTGCATCACAGTTTTAAAAAAAATTTAAACTGAGTAAAAATGTGTTCTTATATATGTATATCTAGTATTTTTTTTATATATTTTGTTACCTTGAGATTTATTAATGGGTGTCACAAACTTCTAAACAATAAATATTTTATGAATTTTCATCAATTTTGTAGCTAAACACTCACATGCTTCTCTAATCATCTCTAATATGAATTTTAAAATTATTTTATAATTTTTCAAATAAATGAAGCATTAATTATTACACTGGTTTATGTGTTTTACAAGCATTAAATTGTCTCACGTGGAAAGTATTTATAGTGGATTAGCTGTTGTATATAGTAACGAAATATTTCCCCGTTGCTTCTTTGGGTGAAAGTGGGGGGCAAATTTCGAAAAGAACATGAGTCCTGAAATAGGAAGTGATCCCTTGAAAGGAATTGACAGTTTTAAATAAATCTTATAAGTTTTGTTTGACAGTAGATTTGAATTCAGAATTAGTGAAATTGGATTCAGCTCTTGAAGTTGCTTTGAATAAGTGAAGCGGCTTCACTTGAAATCATGTTGTAGATGGATTTAGCTTCATAGGTTTAAGATTGGTTTGAAGTTGTTTTTTAATATTCAGTTTCTTTGATAAAATTTTTTTTTTTCTGTGGATTCACTTAAATAAATTTGCTTCAAAAAAAGCTAAAACCGTTTTATTTTGCATACCACACAACCCCATATTGATAAAACACGAGAATGATATTATCTTTATATGAGAATATATATTTATTTCATGAATGTATTCTAAAATTATGAGACTCATAATCATTAGACAAAGTGAACAATATCTTTGGATATCAACTTTAGTTAAATTAGTCGCATTCTCTTAGTTTGATGGAGGATTATCTTAAAAGGAAATAAAAAAAGTCTAAAATTTAAATCATACTTTCACTACAATTTTAAGTAGGTTAGGGACAATTGGTGTTCATGATGAATAAAAAAAATAAATAAAGTTGAATTTATAATTAATTTAAATAATGATTGTAATAAGATTTAAAATATCAAATAAATGAAAGCAAATATAGAAATAATTCTATTACAATAAAATAAAATCAGCTCCAAATACGGTGAGTCTTCAAATCTCCTAAATATACTCTGAAACAAATCAAATCAAATCAAAATAAAGCTAATATGAAAATTTCTAATAACTCTAATTAATTTGAATTTAAATTTTGGTTCAGCAGATGATGTCATCTTAGTCATCCAATTCAATGTTGATTCTGTGTCCGCACCAGCATGTGATCATAAAACTATATTTGAAAATTTGTCACCATTGTTAATGACAATCTTGGGCTTTTGGTAATAACATAGCTTTCAATCTATTGATGGTTAATTTGGATTGAGGATGTGCGGAATTTGTCAAATTAATCTGTTAAAAAAATTGTTTACCTATTCTTGAAGTTATATAAAACTAGAGCTGTGACTGACTTGATTGCTTCGATCTAGGAAGCTGCCTTTTGCAGTATGGCTGAAACAATCAACGCAAACAATTAAGCTCAGTTGTAGCTTGAAAAGTATGCTTGTATTTTTTTAATTCTTCATATGCAAAATTCTCATCCTTTCCCACTGAAGCACTAACTCAGTTCTAATTGTTTTGATTACGTACAGTTTGAAATGTCATGTTTATCTTTCAACTTCTTTTGAAGATTCCAAAAATTGGGAACGGTTATTCCGACGGATGTGATCTCTTTATGCGGGTGATGATGTATGCGATAGTAAAGAAGAAAAAAAATGAAGAGCGGGATCTTTTTATATGAAAAATCTAGTTGGAAAAAGCATATTATAAGGATTCAGTACAAGAGGTGGAGCCTCGAGCTTTATAAGAGAAGTAGCTAGAGATTTCGGGATATGGCCCCACACCATAGTGGCGTTTGCCCGCTTCTAGATGTTTTTCAATCGGCCTTAGTGGTCGTTACAAGAAGTGAGGATTTGGCCATTTGAAAATCTTGGTCGCAATGATTGGTAGTTGATGTCCATTGAGCTATGTATTGTTGGGACTTTGTAACCGTTGTACGATGCGTTACTGGTGACTGGAGCTGGCGCTGTGATTCGTGTTTGTTTGAAATTGTTCTTGGTCAACGAAGACTTGGTCATATATAGTTTTAGGTCTTCATCTAAGGAGTGTGCGTGAAGGTGTTCACTTTGCCATTGGTTTTTTCTCCTATGCTGATCTTTGCTATGCTACATGTTCGGTGTTGATGATGTACATCGTAGATTCCGCGACTTTTTCTCAATCACATACCATGACATCGACAACTGACGTTCGAACCTAACTTTCAAACAAGTGATCTTGAGAGCAAACGGTTGTTCGAATGGATGGAATTCTTTTTCGAATCTCTTTTATTTTCAGTTCGTCTTCAGCAGGTAAGAGGGACAAATGGAACTCACAGAGAGATGCTTGTTGGAATCACTTCTTCCTCTGGTTATGCTATAATTTTATGTGGATTTCTCTATCATTTATGATCTGCTTTGTCTACATCGGCTGAAAAGACTATTGTTTGCTTGTTAGAAGAATATAAAGTTAGTTTTGAAGATTGAATAAGTTTCCCTTGACCAGATCTTTTCTTCTGTTATTACTTGGTCAGCAGTACAAGAGAGATGCCGGCAACCTTGACTTTTCTCAAATTTCCTCTTCATTGATGAACACTAACTATACAGAATGCTTGGGCTAACATCTGAAACAGTAATTTTGATCTTTGAGGTTATAAAAATTAAAAACATTATAGTTTTGGTCTCACTTTTATAATCTCGCCTTTTTAATTTCTCTTTTTTGATAAAAAATATGAAATGTGATTAATTTTTGACTAATTTGAGTAATTTATATATTTTAATAATTTAATATACTCTTTTATTCTCTCGCATTTAAAAATTTAAAATTTAATTTATTTACTGCTTTACTTTCTCTATTTTAAAATTTTAAAATTAAAAAATATAGATATTAATATTTTAAAATTATATTTTTTAAAAGTAAAAAAATAATAATATGATGTAACGATAGAAGATTAATAATTATGTTTTAATTTAAATTAGATGGTAGTACTTTTACAATTTTAGGAATTTAAATTAAATTTTTAAAAAAATAAAGTTAATTTGTATTATCTACAAAATTTTTATATTACTGATTTAATATTTTTTTATTATTTATCATATTTTTTTTAAAAATAATTATTTAAAATTATTAATTAAAAAATGTTATAATATTTAAATTACAAAACATAATATTGAAATTATCTCTTTAAGTTTTTTTTAATTATGGATTTAACACTTTTTTGCGAGATAAGAAAAAAAATTGCTTTGTCAATAATATATTTACAATTAGGTCCTTTATGTTAGGCTTGATTTTCACCCAAGTTCGTATATTTTGAATGATTTCATACAGGTTTGTGGTTCCTCAAGCAGATGATTTGTAGTCAATATTTTTTTTTATCAATTTGCTATTTTTTATTCACTTTTTTCCCTTTCAATTAAGTTTCTTGTTTACAGTTAGGAGTGATCACCGGATTTACCTTGACTCGGTAGGAAGGTAGAGCAAACTCGCACAAAATTCATTGGAATTTTGTGCGATTCGAAATTGACTCAATTTATTTTCTACTCAAAGTTAGCTTACTCAAAATAAAATCGATTCTACTTGTAATCGATTCGATATATGTATAAACATAAATATTTATAATCTTTTAAAATAATAAATTTATAATATTAATTTAATATATTAAATATAATTAATGAATATTTAAAAAAAATATAGTTTACAATTAAATTTAATTTAACTTGAAAATTAATTTAAAATAAAAAATTTTAATTTTGAGAGTCTCGCTAGAAATCAACTCAAAGTTACTCTGGATTGGATCGATTGAACTGGTACTTTTATTAATGAAAAGGGAATATGAAAATGGTGTTAATATGGATTGAAAATCGATAAAAATTTGAATCGATTTTAAATCGAATAAAAATTGAGTTGAGTTAAATAAGCCGATTAGCAAGTCAAAAGTTAGTGATGATTTCGAGCCAAGGTAGGCTCGGCTCGATCCGGCTCAAGATTAGCTTGATTTTAAAAAATATATTATTTATATAATACATATATATAATATAATATAATATAATATAATATAATATAATATAATATATATATGTTATATAATATATATATATATATATTAAGCCGAGCAGATATCGAGTGAAATTGAGTCAAGCCTACCTTGTTGAGATTGGCTCGAAAAAATAACTTTTTTTTTGAGCCAGCTCGAAATAGACTCGAGTCGACGATTGGGATCGACTCGAGTCGGCTCGAAATCGAACCCAATCGAATTCGAGTCAATTTCAAGTCAATCGAAATTTGATCAATTCAATTTTATGCCAGTATTGACTCGGCTCAAATCGGATCGATAACGGCTCATTTTCATTTATTCCTTTGGCTATGTGAGGGGTTTTGTACTTTTAAAAGGGAAGTTCTTGATATATCTTAAGTCAGGAGATTTAAAGGTAATTAATAAACTTTTTCTTTCATTTTTCTTCGATATATAAATTATGCTTTCCTATATCACATTATTATAACTACTTAAGTCATAATAAAAAGATTTTTTTGCTCCAAATAAAATAAAATAAGAAAGTTTTTCTCAATACAATATCTTTTGGATAAAGATGAAAGTAGAGAAGAAAAGATGGAGATAAATAAAATCGTAAAAAAAGAAAATAAGAAAAAGAAAGATCAATTCGATGATAAGTTTTTAAATTAATCAAATTGTAATGAAAATTTAAAAACTAATTATTGGCTTGAGAGACAAAAAAATTGACAGGCTAGATGAGACGGATCTAAAAAGTGAACTTATATATTAGAGGTCGTAAACTTTAGGGACCATGGTAAAAAAATTAAAATATAAAAAATACTAAAATGTTAATAAATATAATTTATTGAGTTTGTGATTGTGATGCACTGGAGAATATATCTCATGTACCATTATTATAAGGGTAGATCAAGCAAGGTTTTAAAAATAGGATCGGACCGGCCGGTTCAACCGGTCAAACCGTGAACCGGTCAGCCAACCGGTCCGGTTTAATTTTATAATCGAATCCACTTAAAAAAGGCCAGAACCGGTCTAAACTGCGGTTCAACTGGTCAACCGGTAAACCGATACGGTTGGACCGGTTGAGTTTAAAATTTAAAAAAAAAACTTTCCTAAACTCTGGAACCCTAACTCAGCCTCCGTTTTGCGGCCTCTACTCGCGCGACAGTCACGAACTCGCGATTTCTCTTGCCTCGCACTCTTCTCTCCAGCCCCCATCCTTTCGAAATGATTTAGTATTTTAGTATTTTAGTAATATGAAATGATGAAATAATTTAGTATTTTAATATTGATAAAGCATACATTTGTTCAGATCTTTTAATGATGTACTAAATATTATACTCAATTTGTGATTTGCAAATATTTTATTGGGTTATTGTTATTTTGATTTGCTTGGAATTGTTTTTTGGGTTATTGACATAAGATATTATTCATTAAATTCAATTATTAAACATTCATTTTATGTCTAATTATTGTGTTGATGTGTGAATAATATATATCTTAACTATATTTATATTATATTTTATTAGTTTTTTTAATTTTTACTTCATCCCGGTTCGACCCCGGTTCGACCCCGGTTCGACCATTGAACCTTGAACATTTCAGTCTACCGATTTTGAAGCCGGTCAGGTTTTAAAACCTTGGGGTAGATCGTAAATTGCTCTCAAATTTTGTAAAATTTTGATTTTTAGTTTTGAAATTATAAAAATACTCTCATTTGGTCCTCTTGTCAGAATTTTGATGATTGCTTCTGAAGGAAATTAAATGTGACATTTCAATTATTTTGTAATTTGATTTTTTTATATATTTTAAATAACTATTATACTTATTATTCTCATATTATTTTTTAAAAAATTTAAAAATTTAAAATAAAAAATCTGAACATTTTAAAATGGACAGCTTAATTTCCCGTACATATTACGTACTAAATCCTTTCTATAAAATTAAAATTAAAAAGTAAATATTAACGTTGATATTTGGTTTAAATAAAGAATTTTTAATAATAGTTGAACTTTATAAAAACTCAATTTTATGTTTATATTTTTTAACATTAGTTATGAAGCTTGACTAGATATATCTAAAAAAGAGACTTTAGTATATATTTTTTATAGATGATATTTTTCTTATTCATAGGAGTAGAGAACAGGCTAAGGCAAAACTCAAGTTATAGAGAAACACATTAAAATTTAAGATTTTCATATTAGTTGATCAAAAATAGAATATATAAAATATAAATTTAGTCAAGATAGAAGCACTTATATAAGTGAGAAAGCAATTGATGATCAAGTTATCAGAAAGAGAGTGATTTAAATACCTTACATCAATTATACAAATAATAGTGAAATAGATTGGAGTGTTATTAACAGAGTTTAAGTAAGATGACTAAAATGAAAAATAATTCAAACTTATTGTGTGATAAAAATGAAAGAGGAAAACAAAATATGTAAGACATAATAAGAAAACATCAGAAAGAATCTTACATGTTGTGAAAATAATACGCAGCAAAAAATTCGAATCGTTGGACGTGTAATTAGCCAAATAAATCGCGTCGGATAAGTATGAGAAATAATAATAATAAAAGAATAAATCAACAATCAGAATACCAAATTTATATGATTCGGAGGTATTCCTCCTACATTCATGGAGAGAGCAGAGAGAGACTTTATTATGTAGAAAATCAGATAGAGAGAGAACCTTACACCAATCACCTGGTTCTCGATCTCAAACGGGTTCAGCTTACCAGATCATCCCGTATTTATAATAGTAACCTATAACAAATCTTGTATCTGATTCCCATAAAAATCTCGACAACCTAACAAATAATTCTTATACTTAGGATAATTTAACTATTATTTAAATCACATTTTAACAATCTCCACCTTAATTTGATTAAAGTTAATACTCTTAACCAGGCAACATAATCTCTCTAAGTAGAAACACCCCCTCTCCCTGGGGCCTTCATACCTTAGCTCCTCTAAATGTTAGCCAAGTCTAAGTAGTATAAAAACTTGGCTACTGGTAAAAATTTAGTAAGCATATCTGTAAAATTATCTTGAGTTGAAACTTTTACAAGCTTAATATCATCGCTTGACACAAGCTCTCTGAGTTTATGATATCTGATGTCAATATATTTTGTTCTTGCATGAAAAATAGGATCTTTTACAAGATAAATTGCACTTTGACTGTCACAATGTAAACTAATAATCTTTTGTGAAATACTAAGTTCTTTGACTAAATCTTTTAACCAAGCAACTTTCTTTGCAGCTTCAACTGCAGTAATATACTCTACCTCTATTATCGATAAAGCTACAATATTCTGTAAAGTAGCTTTCCAACTGATGGGACCTTCACCTAAAGTAAAGATGAATTCTGTAGTGGATCTTCTCTTATCAAGGTCACCTGCATAATCAGAATCGACATAACCAACCAAAAGATCAGAATTTAAATTTTTCTCAAATAACAGACCACAATCTGAAGTGCCTTTTAAGTAACGTAGAATCCATTTTAAAGCATTCCAACGCTCTTTTCCTGAGTTAGCCATATACCTGCTAACAACACTAACAGCATGTGATAGCATACATTAGACATCCAACCGCATTAGCATACGGTACATTATGCATTCCTTAAAATTCTTTATCTAACTTTGGGCATTGTTGCGAAGAAAGTTTAAAATGCTGAGCTAGAGGTGTACTGACAGTTTTGACATTCTTCATATTAAATTTTGCCAATACCTTCTCTATGTAACTTTTTTGAGTCAATCATAGCTTACCTTTATGACGATCTCGATGAATCTCCATACCTAGAATCTTTTTAGCACTGCCTAGGTCCTTCATCTCAATTTCTGAATTGAGCACTCTTTTCAGCTCACTAATCTCATGTATATGTTTACAAGCTATGAGTATGTCATCAACATAGAGCATTAGTAGAATAATAGAATCATCACTAAAAAAATAAAATAAACACAACTATTAAACTTGCTCTTTATATAACCATGTGTTATTATAAAGATATCAAACCTTTTATACCATTGACATGGAGCTTGCTTTAACTCATAAAGAGATCTTTTTAGCTTGCATACTATCTTCTCACTGTCTTGTTGAATAAAACCTTCTGGTTGCACCATATAAATCTCTTCATCTAGATTGCCATGTAAAAACGCTGTCTTCACATCAAGATGCTCCAACCCTAAATCCTGCATAGCTACTATAGCAAGTAAAATTCTGATAGAATAATGTTTGACTACTATAAAAAAAATCTCATTGAAGTTTATTCCTTCTTTTTGACTGGAACTTTTAGCAATCAATCTTGTTTTATACTTTTCTAGTTCTCCTGAGAATAAAGCTTCTTTCTTCATGTACACCCACTTGCAACCGATTGCCTTTTTACTTTAGGAAGTGCCACCAACTCCCAAGTTTGATTTTTCTGAAGTGAGTTCATCTCTTCCTGCATAGCTTCTAGCCATTGCTTGCTATCTTTTCTCTCTATTGCATCCTGAAAAGACAAGGGATCAGAAGAAATAACGGGAAATGCATAAGCCACAGTATCTCTGAATTTTAGAGGTTTTTGCACTTCTTTTCTAGCCCTCCCTATAGCAGCAGGGTAAGGCTTATCCTGAGGCAGATGTACTAAAACTTCATCCTAATGTGAATTATCTGACCTGCTGTCAATTTCACTTGAATTTTTCTCAAACTCTACTTGAACAACATTATCGATCTTTCGTTCATCCTGAATCTTCTCTGAAAATTTCTTAAACATAGAAGTTTTATCAAATCAGATATCTCTGCAAAGCTCTGACTTTTTTGTGTTAGGGTCCCAAACTTTATACACCAGAAGCATACCCCATGAAATTATACCTTTTGGACATAGAACCTAGTTTAGTCCCCTCTGTATCTTGTAGCAAAACATAAACAGGACAATAAAAAATATGCAAGTTAGAATAATCAACTTGTTTACCTAATCATACCTCCTCTAGTGACTTGAGCTCCAATGCCAATGAAGGTGACCTGTTCACCAAGTAACAAGATGTATTAAATGACTCAGCTTAAAATGGTTTTGACAAGCCTACAAATAATCTCATACATCGCGCTCTCTCAAGTAATGTCCTATTCATCCTTTCTACTACACTATTCTGTTGTAGCGTATTTGGGATAATAAAATGCCGAGTACTTCCTTCCTTTAAGTAGAAATCTTGGAACTCTTTGGAGGTGTACTCTCCACCATTATCTGTACAGAGAACTTTAATGTGTTTGCTAGTAATTTTTTTCATACTTGTCTTCCAGTATTTGAATTTCTCAAATGCTTCTGATTTATACTGCAAGAAGTAAACCCAGACTTTCCTTGAATAATCATTAATGAAAGTAACAAAATACTTGACTCCTCCGAGCGAAATAACTAGAAATGGACCCCATACATCTAAATGCACATACTTAAGAATGTTCTTTCTTCTTTTATTAGAAGTAATAAATTTTACCCTGAACTATTTGCCAAGAACACAAGATTCACAGAAATCAATCTTATATGATTTAATCCCCTTAAGTAACTTTCTGTTGTGCAACTCTAACAATCCTCTCTCACTCATATGACCCAACCTAGCATGTCATCTAAAGAGAATGTAACAGCAGCATCTCCTATAATAGTTTTCCCAATCAATCTGTATAATGATCCAATTTTCCTTCCCTTCATTACAACTAGAGCACCTTTCTTCACTTTTATAATGTCATCTGAACCAGTAAAAGTGCATCTACTAGCATCAAGGGTACCTAGGGAGATCAAGCCTTTCCTAAGGTCTAGAACATGCCTGATTTCTGTCAAAGTTCTTATCACTCCATCAAACATTTTTATTTTTATTGTCCCTATCCCAACTAATTTACACTCAGAATAAACCCTTTTGTCCATATTATATTGGCCTTCACTTTATTACCCATTATAACTCTACCATCATCATGTATAAAATAAGTAGAAAATTAATCTCTGAATGGGTATATGTGATAGGAATAATTAGAATCTAAAATCCATGAATCAGAAGAATCTATACCTGAGAAGGTGCATAACGTTTCACTTTCCTTCTCTAATCCTGAAGTAACACTAGCCTCATCACTTGGTTTCTTCTATTGCTGCTGCTTAGATTTTTTGGGGCAATCTTTTTTCTAATGACTTTCTTTTTTGCAGTAGTGACACCTGTTATCCTTTTCGTTCGAATTGGAACTATACCTGTACTGATTGCCAAATTTGCTCTTTGACCTGCCTCTGTCTTGACTAGTTTTTACTGTCAAACTTTCACCTATACTTTGCTTATTCTGTAACTCATTTGATAATAAAGTTGTATTGACTTCCTCCACTTTAAGGATATCTTTGTCATACAGAATAGTCGTTACCAAATGGTCATAAGACTTGGGTAATAATGAAAGAAGAAGTAAAGCCTTATCCTCTTCTTCTAATTTTACGTCAATACTGCAAGCTGTGAGATCATTTTACTGAAAACATTCATATGTTCTAATAGATCAGCGCCCTCAGACTAGCAAACTATAAAGTTGCCTTTTCATATGAAGTTTATTTGTGAGTGACTTTGACATATAAAATTTTTCTAACTTTTTCCATAAATCAACAGAAGTCTCAGCATCAGAAATATTATATAGTACCTCATCCGCCAGGCGTAATTGAATTGTACTTGATGCTTTCAAATCTAACTCCTCCCATTCTTCATCTACTTTTTTTTTTTGCTTTTTCTCTTCCGAGAAGAGCATGCTGAAGGTCATTCTGAACTAAAATAGCCTTCACTCTTCGTTGCCAAATACCGAAGTTTTTTTTACCATCAAATTTTTCTACTTCAAACTTTGTAATCGGCATATCTGCAGCACCAGAATGACAAAGTACACAAAAATTCGCTCTGATATCAAATATTGTGAAAATAATACGCAACGGAAAATTCAGATTGTCGGACGTGTAGTTAGCCAAATAAATCATGCCAGATGAGTATGAGAAATAATGATAGTAAAAGAACGAATTAACTACAAGAACATCAGATTTACGTGGTTCGGAGGTATTCCTCCTATATCCACGGGGACAGCAGAGAGAGACTTTATTATATAGAAAATTAGATAGAAAGAGAACTTATACCATCACCTGGTTCTCGATCTCAGACGGGATACAGAAATTGGATCTTTTCTTCTTTCAGATTAGACAATCCAATCGCTCCTTGAGCCTCAGATTATTGCCTCTAGATTCCTACAAAATCACCTCTGTAGCCGATGAAAAAGATCCAAGATAAATCACTGCTAAAAATATCCAAGTGAATCACCTATTCACGTTTCCCAAGAAAAAACTTGAGAATTTGCAGCCTTCCACCAGAAATACTAATAATCCCATTTAATTTTCAGCTTACCAGATTATTCCGTATTTATAATAGTAGCCTATAATAAATCTTGTATCTGATTCCCATAAAAATCTCAATAGCCTAACAAATAATTCTTATAATTAGGATTATTTAAATATTATTCAAATCACATTTTAAAACTTACATAGATATTTGGATATACATGTAAACTTGTTATTTGATAGAGCTTAATGAAAACAAAAATTTCATATAATTGATCTCAACTAATGGGATAAATGCTTAGTAGTAATAGTAACAGCTGTTATATTAATATTTTAAAAAATCAAAAAATTAATAGCCTTGTCTTTATTGGGATTAAATGACAGCTCTTTTTAAAAGTCAGGATCAGTTATCATCACCCCCTTCTAACCTCAGAACCTCGATGCAATTTACCCTTACTACAATTAAAACTTTTAGTTTGTCTCAGTCTGACTCTTTTTTTTTTAATTTTTTTTGAGAATAGTCTGACTCAGTGCACTGATCGCTTGCTAAGGAATATCAAGATCATTTAATTTTTTTCATAAATTTATAAAATAAAATGTTGCCACAAAACAGGTTATTTTTAACAGTAAAAATTATTATTTGTGGACTAAATAGAATCAATTTTTATCTTAAACAAATTTCATGAAAATGATAAAACTACTATCTTCATATCTATTTTTTGTTTTCTTCTTCGTTTTCATTGATGAGCAAAATCTTCCTCAGGCAATCTGAGGGTCCTCAAAGCCTACTCCTTGACTTATTATCTATCCCAAATTCGAGATTAGTTGTGCATTTATAGACTCGAGAGTTAACTACAATATATATCTCCCAGTGTGTCTATTTACAAACGTTAATTTAAATAATTTTTTTTAATTTATTGAAAGTTATATATAATATGAAATAAAGTTAATTATTATATTAAAATATCTGATGAATATGATATAAATTAATTATTAAAATATTATATATATGTGTGGGATGAAAATTAACTTGGGGCAAACAAACACACAAGTGATATGTGATAGGAAAATTTGAGTTGAGGTCTACATGATGGTTTTTGCTAGTAATTGAGAAGAGATGATGTAGTTAAGAACATAATTATTGATGGAGTTAATTTATGGCTCAATCGAGTTTGAAGAGCATGCATGAATGATTTTAGGTTCTCAACTAAAGGCCCTGTTTGGCAATGGACTAAAAATCATGGCTAAAATTACCCATGGCCAAAATCTTAAATTTATTTTAAAAAAACTTAAAAAATTATTTTATATCTCATCTCACACAAATTCCAACATTAAACAATCACTTTATTTCACATCCAACACAATTCTCAATAAATCAATCAACTTTATTTCACATCATACATAATTTTTAATATAACCAACTTACTTTATTTTACATCATACACATTTTTCAAAAATCACTAAAAATTTCAACCAAATCTTCTTTTTTTTATTATTACCAAACAGAAGTTTGTAAAGGAGCTATTCACTGGATTTCTTAGCTAATATCCTCTTTTTACTTCTATTGCCACTCCCCTCTTAATTTCTCTCTATTCCACACTCTTATTTATCCTCCTACAATTATCTTTGAGTGAAAATCTAATGAATTTTTAGATCATCTATTTTGACATATTTTTGATGATTTTATGCTGAAAACATAAATATGATATTAGTGAATAAAAAATTATTGAGTACTAAGTTAAAATATGTTGGCATAGAATAAATCAATATTAAAATGTTAGTATTCATTTCAATATATTTAAAAAAAAATTAAATAGTTGTAGAATTGTTAGTATTCAGTTTAAAAAACGAACGGTTGCCTTAATGCTTGTATATATTTAGCTTAGATTTATTGATATAGTAATGAACTATTCTAAAATTGCTACTGTTTAGTTTAAATATATTGATATCATGTACGTAACAACACAATATCTTAAAATATCTTCTAAATTTAAAATACATTGATATATTTTCTAGAAGATGTATAACTACTGATATTATATTAAAATTCAATCATATGCATCGATTTAATTGCCAAATTTATATTTGTTGAACAACGTGCATGGTCCAAACATCATGCACGATGTTTGGAAGGCTCCAAATTTTGTCAATTTTTTTTTCTCTTATCTAACTCTACATTATGCTCGCAACTGTCTTTGGGGAATGATTAAAAGTAATCGAAGAAGTTGAGTTCAAATTAAGAAGAAGAGGAGGAATGATCATTCATGTAGTTTAGTTTCATATTATAATGTATGGATGATCATATAATTTGAGTTAATTTAAAACTATCATTGGATATGTTCAGATAAATATTTGTTATATAATACTTATAAAAAAAAAAATATATTTGTTATACAGTTTCATGTGCAATGCATTATAATATTTAAGTTTCACAAAAAAACATTCTTAAATATTTTGTTATACTTTCATCTTATGGTCTATATAGCTATATTAGCTAGCAACTTGAGTGTTGTTATAATAAGGAAAAGGTGAAAATTTATTAGGGACAAAGAATGATCAATCTAATTAACAACAGAAACTATATATAGCTCTTTTATCAAAAAATTAATTTGGAGAAAAAGAAAATAATTATTTTTAATATGAGATAAATTAAAAAAACGAGGGATATTCTAAATATGATAAAATACACTAAGGAGGCGTTTGGTTTGTTGTTATCTTGGTGTTATGTTATATAATCTAGATGTCATGATATTTAAATGTTATTTTTTAACTAATAATTTTATAATCAAATAGAAGAGTATTTGTAAATGTCATTAAATCAAACAATTATCTTCAATAGATAACATAACATAACATAACATCAAGATAACTTTGTACCAAACGCCCCCTTAGTGTCATCAAATTTAAGATTCATAATATTTTGCTTTCTCAATTTTCACGGACTATCAATTTTGTTCCTCCAATTTAAGTTTTTTAGCATGTACCTTGATTGTTTTTACAAAAATATTTTTTTAAACAGATCAAATATCAAACTTTAAAATTTTCTTTAATCATTTTAGAAAGATTATATATATGCTATAAAAAAAATTTAAATATTATTTTTTTATTAAAAAATTCTAAATATTATTTACATGTCATTTTTTCATAAAATTAATTTAAATTATAAAGAGGTATGTATTTGTATTAGAGTGACATATTTAAAGTTTTTTTAACATGTTCTTAAATGAAAAAAATAACTTTAATAACGTTCATCATGTGTATAATAATTAAGATGAAATAATAATGCTTAACTCATCCCAAAACCATAATAGGTTGTTCCCTTTTAGTTAAGTTAATTAAATGTTAATGACTTGCAAAATATAGACATCAAATTTGGTGCTTCTGCAAAATTGAGAAAAATAAATTCATTTTATCCCTGCACACACACACAATATATAAAGATTTGATAAAAAAAAATTATAGAATCATTGGTTAAAACATTATCTAGTGATTTGCTATTTTGTGAATAATATATTTTTCTACTGATTAATGCTTTTGTTGTTATTATTATTATTATAAAGATTATTATTATGATTATGATTATTATTCTTACTATGATGATTATGATTATATTATGACAATAATAATAATAGAATGGGCTGGGGAGAGAGAAACAAATTCCCCCTGCACAACGCTACTACAAACAATAAATATATTTAAAAAAAAAAAAAACGATGACCGAGCCGCCTGCTGACCAGTCAAATCCATGTGCCCTGACCGTGTGATTTCCACGGTCAAAGTCTCTTATATTACAAATATGCCCTCTCTTCTCTTCCAATTTCCATCTCTCTCTCTCTCTCTCTCTCTCTCTCCCTCTCTCTTCCCACTTGCGTGAACCCCGTTCTTTTCTTCCGTGCACAATTCGTACATAAAAGTCCCTTCTTTCCACCTCCCAATTAGCAAAACCATAGCTTTCCATGGCTTCATCTACAGCGAGCTTCGGAACCTCGGCAAACTCCCTTCAGGCCGGCTTCTCCTTCCCGGTGGCTTCCTCTTCCTCCACCTTCTTGGACGTCAGAGATGCCGCCGGAGACGAACGATCTCCGCTGGGAGCAGGAAGCCACGTCTTTGCCGCGGACCCCGCAGCCACCGGTTTAGCGAAGTTCAAGTCTACTCCTCCTTCCCTCTTCCCCCTCTCCCCATCTCCCATCTCTCCTTCCTCCTTCCTCGCCTTCCCCGGCGGCCTCAGCCCCGCCGAGCTGCTCAATTCTCCTATGCTTTTCTCATCAACTGCTGTAAGTAGTTCGGCTTAATTGTTCTCCTTTTGGGAACACGAAATATGCAGCTTTTCTCCTTCTCATGATCTTAGTTTTCCTTCTTTGCTTGTAGATGTTAACACCTCCAACAACAGGAAGTTTCTCTACGCAAGGCTTCAATTGGAGAGGAAATACTACAAGCAGTGGAAGTTTCTCCTTCCAATCCTCCACCCATCCATCATCAGTATTATTAATGCCTTCAGTATGTCGATAATTTTCGCCAAATTAACCATATCAATTCAATTCTCTACACAAGTTTAAACCTTAGGACAATTGGCAACCGGGAATATAACAAAAAAATTTAATTAAAAAATAACGTCGCAAAACAAGATATAGGTTAAAATATAAAAATATTCTTGAATCATAAACTCAAATGATAAACTTAATTTAAGTAAATTGGTTGCTTGAAATTTTAACATATGATGATGATAAATTTATACATTAGTAATAACAACTTTGTTTTCATTTTGGCTAACAGGAGGAAGAAGGCTATAAGGGGCATCGGGATCCATGGAGCTATAAACAGCCAGCTCATATAAGTTCATCTGAGCTTCCGGCATTCCATGCTCCCACCCAAACGTCCCTAAAAGAAAGCAGAAGAATAGATGATGGATATAACTGGAGAAAATATGGACAGAAGCAAGTAAAAGGGAGTGAGAACCCTAGAAGCTACTATAAATGCACTTACCCAAGCTGCCCAACTAAGAAGAAAGTGGAGAGATCATTGGATGGGCAAATAACTGAGATTATATACAAGGGAACCCACAATCACCAAAAGCCCCAGCGCACAAGGAGGAATAACTCTTCTTCATCTTCTTCTTTTCATGGCTTAGCTCAATCAGAAGGGCAGGAGCAACTTGGTGCACTACTGATGGATTCAAACGCGACACCGGAGAACTCATCTGCTTCATTTGGTGATGAAGAACTCGACTTGTCATCTCAGGGTTTTGGTGAAGAGCCGGATGCAAAGAGATGGTGAGATTACTTAATTGTTTCACTTCTTTTAGCATTAGCTTCCTGTGACTCAATAAACTGTGAAGCTTAATTTTCTTTTGTTGTATATATGATTCATATATAGGAGGATGGATGGTGAGAATGAGGAGAACTCTTCCTTCGGCAATAGAGCTGTGAGGGAACCTAAGGTTGTTGTTCAGACGACAAGTGATATCGATATTCTTGATGATGGATATCGGTGGAGAAAGTATGGGCAGAAGGTGGTGAAGGGGAATCCAAACCCTAGGTGAGTTCATTAGCCATCTAACTCTTCCTTCTATGTATATATCATAAACTGATGAGATGTGGAGGCATCATACACTCAAAATTTCATGCATTAGCGATGTAGAGAAAACATCAGAAACGTCATATATACAATTAATCTAAAATAAGAAGCCAACTATATATACTCAAAATTTCATAAACAAGCTGCCAATGTAATCAAACAGTAAGAGGTTATAATTTCTAAAAGTAAGTCGAGTCGAATCGATTCGATAAAGAAAGCATGTGATTATTGATCCAAAGAATACAATTTTCTGCTGAACAAATACAATGACAATCAGATCAAACATACAATACTGAAAACTGAAACTTAAAAGTTGATAACCGTCCAACTTGCAGGAGTTACTACAAGTGCACCACCTCCGGCTGCACGGTGAGGAAGCACGTGGAACGGGCATCGAATGACCTCCGGGCGGTGATCACGACCTACGAAGGAAAGCACAACCACGAAGTTCCGGCTCCTCGTGTAGGCAGCAGCACGATGAACCGATCTTCCGTCGAAGGAAGCAGTAACCAGTTCTCTGCGGTGAATCATCATCACAGTCAAATGGCTTCTCATGATTCTTTCTTTGCCACAAAGAACTATGGATTCGAGAGCAATATGGCTTTCTCTAGATCATATGATCAGAACTCGATGGGATCTTTACTATCTGATCAACAGAAACAGGTCGATTTTCGATCCTCAAAGACAAAGGAGGAGCCAAGGGATGATCATTTGTTTATTGAGTCATGGCTGAGTTGATCATCAGTAATTAGTTTAATTAAGGATCAGGAGATATAGAAGGATGGGCAAGTGGTTGAGGATCAACTTTAAATTTCTGACTGAGTATGATTTACTGGTATTCATTCCTTTATTTGTTTGGGGGTCCTTCCCAACAAAGTCTGTGAGAGAGATGGACTCCTTATAGCTCTTAATTTGTTATCATTACTATTGATGGTAAATTAATATACAAAATGAGAAACGTTATATTATATGCAACCTAAACAAATTAAGGTGTGCCTTAAAAAGTTTCTTGATCTATTGGATAAAAGAATTGCTCAGCGGACGACTTACAATTTTCTATTAGACGACTTATTTATAATTCATTAGTGCATGATAATGTTTTTTGAGCCGCATAGAGAGAGATGAGAGTTCTTGTAGCTCTTTGTAATGTAACTCATTTTTAAATCTCCTTTTTGCTTGTTTACAAGTCCAATATTCCACCATATATATATATATATATATATATCATCATTATTCTTCATAATTTTATGTAAATAGATGCAGTTTCTCTTGTCTCCTCCCTAACATTATATATTTATTTTGTTGTTAATGGTTTTTTATTGTTTCAAATTTAGTTATATATGTAATATAGTAAAGTTGAAGTAATTATTGTTGTCTATGTATATATATTAATATTTATGTGTTCGTGCATCTAGCTATCTAGAGACTTGGTTTTTTCAAATATTGCAATTTGGTCTTTAATATTTTTTTAAAAATATTTTCCTTAGGCTCCTAGAATTTAATTAAAAATATAGAAACTAATTAAAAGTAAAGCAAATTAGAGACGTCCTAATAGATCTCTATAATTTAAATTTAAGGACTTTAAGTGAAATATTTCTAAAAATGTGAACCAAAGTATAATTATAAGTAAACTTTAGGAACCTATCAATAATTTGCTTTAAGTAATATATAAATCTAATTGAGTAATTGGTGCATTATTCCTGCAAATACTAAATTGGTCCTCACTTTTTAATTTCTTTCAATCAAATCACTAAAAAGTAGAAAGGAAGTATTTGTCAAAACAAGAGAAAGAAAATGGGTTCCCCAGGATTGAAAATTCTAGAATGTTCAAGAAATAATCATAAATTCCTCATTACTGTAATTTATTATTTTAATCAATAAATAATATATTTTTATTTGATCATAAATCAATAAATAATATAAATTTGGAACTAATGGAAAGAATATAAATAATCTACAGGGACTTCCTTCGAATGTGAAAATGTGAATTAATTAGTTTGAAAGATACTTTAGCATATTAATATTTCGTTAAATTAATTAACTAAAGACCTTATTTTTCTTAAAGTAATTGCTCGTTATGAATTGAATTAAAACTACAAAAAATCAAAGTTAGTTCTCTCAACCATGGTTCTAAGTTTCACCCAAACTGATCAGTTTCATTAGTTTCATTTCAGTTGTAATCAAAAGTATCGATCCAAGACTCACTAGTTTTGTTTTGGCTAAGACTCTCACGCTTTTAGAATAAAATTTTATAAAAACTTAGATTTTTCAGTTAAAAATATAAATTGTAGTATATATTATATTAAAATTGTCAAAATAGAAAATATTAAAATTATAGAAATCAAAAATATCAAAAATTTAAAGCGGGCTTTTGGTTCAATGTTATCTTGATGTTATATTATGTTATCTAGAAAAAATAATTGTTTAATTTAATGACATGCATATTATTTTATAAATAATATTCTATTAGATTATAAAGTTATTAATCAAAAGATGACATCTAGATTACATAACATAACACTAAGATAATAATGAATCAAATGCTCCCTAAAATTACTGAAATTAATACTTTGAGCAAAATTAAAACCGAAAATGAGTATAAGAAACTTGCTCTCAAAATCACACATAATCAATGGCATAGATAAAGACTTTTCGTTGGTGAAGTCAACGAATTTATCGTGAAGTCAAAGCATCGTTGACAAGTCAACCATAGAGCAAGCCTTTCTGATGAGCAAGATTTGTTATAAGGGAGGAGAGGGAGACAGAGACAATAAGGAGGGATAAATAAGAGTCTTAAAAGGTTCTTTTTAACTGAATTTGATATTGTTTTTTTATTTGATATTATTCTCTGACTTAGAAAACTCAAATAATAAATTTTAAAAATTATAAATTTATTTGATATTACCTTTTAATAATTTCGACAAATCAACTCAAGATTAAAGTCCTCGCTTGAATCAAAGTAAACTCAAACTCAAAAAATTTAATTTTGAGTTGAGCATAACTCGTTTGAAATCGACTTTAAGTTGGACTTAATTAATTGTGTTCTCATAGTTTTTCTTTGAACTACAATTTGGTTGATAATCCTTTATTGGGATAATTACTTACGTGCCACATAATTTTACTTTATTTATGCGTTACTCATTCATTCTTAGTTAATTACGTTATGCACACTCAAAACATTATAAAATCTTACATACATACACTTAAATTAAAACTCAGTCAAAATCTATTTGAAAAAAAATATTTTATTAATAAATCATTAAAATTACATTTTTACTTTTAATAGTACATATTTTTTTCTTCCTCGATGTCATACTAAAGCACTGATCTGTCCTAAAATCAATTCACGTCGCGGATGTCTCCTTCCCTTGCCACTACCTAAACATCAAAGTTTAAGATTTTCAATCAAAATATATTTAAATATCTTTAAAATAATATGATGAACAGTTCAGATTTTTTGTAACCTAACTATAGTTAGGTCATTAGAAAATTATAATTGTTCATTATAATGTAAACAAGTGAAAGTGTGTGTATGTAAGATTTTATAATGTTTTGAGTGTGCATAGCGTAATTAATTAAAAATGGATGGGTAACACATAAATAAAGTAAAATAATGTGACATGTAGGTAATTATCCCTTATTTATTATACACAAATTAACCTTTCCCGTTTGCGTTAAGCCCAAGTCACTTTAAATTTTTTAGTTTCTTAAGTTATCGTCCTTGTTTAATTTATGCGGCAAATAAGCTAACATATATATTTTTTTAATTCTCATATAATTTAATAGGACCCAATATGTATAATTTATAATCAATACTAAGTAAATTCGAAAAATTCTCCGTTTGATTTTCGTGAGTTTAATTAAAATTTTTAATCTTATACTTAAAATTGACTTAATGGCGACTTAATTCAATATTATTTTTCTATAATATCATATTATTTAAATAAAATAATTATGATAAAATATTAAAATAATATTGAATGAAATATCCTTATAATGTATGATTTTTAACAGGTTTTTTTTTTGCTTTAAATTACAGTGTGACTAAAGCAAAAATATTAGATTTTTTTGATAGAAAAATATTAGATATTTTTGCTATATATATATATAATAACTAAAATATCCTCAATTTTCTCTCAATACTCCCCTCATTGGATTGCGATGAAGTCCTCTTTTTTTGAGAGGATAGAAGGCATGCATAAGTTTTAATGAACTAAAATTTTTTTAGAATCATGAATCTACGTGTTATTAAGTTCTTACCTTGAATCTCTCATTAATACTTATATTATCCGAGATAATGTTGGGAGTCAAACAAGTTTACTTTCTGGCCAGGAGAGAATCTAAGACAAAACACTTGGCTTAATTTGAATGAGTTTATCACCTTACAAGTTGGAGAGGGTGAGATCCCATTCGCAAGTGTAACTAAAAATTTAGTTCTTGCAATTAGATCTCTAATGTTTCTTTCTTTTTCTAGTTAGGTCTGGCCGATCATAAGATTTTAATTCGTTCGATGTTGCAAGCCTATCTTCCTGGTCTATGACATGAATCTATTTTTAGCCAAGTTGAGCTTTGAGAGAAACCCTTCCATCGTGCATAGTAATCAACGAGTGGAGGCGAATTTCGCTGCAATTTAAGTGCTTCGATCATGTTTTGATTTTTGTATTCCCTTGAGAAAAATGAAATGGAGAATAAAATTCAGTTAGGTTAATGACAAAGAAGACAATGTTTTGTTTGGGACATGATTGTAAATTGGATAGGGCAATAGGTACCTTCATGTAATTTTTCCTCTATTAAAATTATGACAAAATATTTTAATGATTTTGTTATTGCAATTAATATTATTTGTCATTTACACAATCTCATCTTCACAGTATGATTCCAATGAAGGAGTGGGAATCCACATCAATTTTATATGAACTCCTAGTCTGATCTCACATATAATATAATTTGAATTATTTCTTCATGCTAGGCATAAAGTATAAACTACATGATGTTAATTTGTGGTATGTGAAAATTTTTAATTATATGAAATATATTTTGCTTAAATAAGATGTGCTCAGCTTAAATTTTTTCAATTAAATTAACTTAATTTTGATCAAGTAAATTAAATGATAAAAGATGGTCAAAATTTGAGCTGTCTTAGAGTAATTAATATATATTTAGGAGTATATTTGTAATATTATGTGATTCAAATATAGTGGTATTATCTATTTTGACTTTAGAGAATTATATGACTTGAGTACTTTTCAAAAGGACACCCATCCAGTTACTATTTCATCCCAAATTCGCTTATTTGAGATAACGTTATTTATTTATACAGTTCAGAATCTTCCCTTATTTTCAAAACAGGTCGATTCATTTCTGTGATCTTCTTACCAGTATTTATCGGCCTAAAAGTACGATGATATTAAGATAATATTCAATCAAATTTCTATAAAAAATCTAATATCTATTTAAAACATAATGTATAAATATGAATTTAGAAAAAATTATGAAATTGATATGAAATTATAGATTTTCTTTATATCAAGCAAACTATTTATAAGAGTGATGTGATTTTTGAATTCGCTAAACATTAATTTTAACATAAACATTTATCTTGGTCAACCAAAGAAATTAATTGGAAAATCAATGTGATAGTCAAAAAGAAATGTAAATTACCTATAAATTCTTACAGTTTAATTATTTTAAATAAGGTTTTAAAATTTTGAAATGTGAACTTAAAAATAAAGTAAAATAGATATCTATTAAATTTTTATAATTTTAATTTAAAGATTTAAATAAAAAATTTTAAAAATATAAATTAGAGTAAAATTATGGTGATAATGCATTTATGTTTTGACCAGTCGCTATTAAAATATAGTTCACGTTGGTTAGGCATTTAGGCATTTAGTAGGCCTGTCATTTTAATAGTACTCTATAGGGGTGTGCAAATTATGATTTAAATCGAAAAAATTGAATCGAATCGTTTAAATTTAGCGATTTGGTTTAATTTAGAATCTAAGGGTTTGGTGATGGTTTGATATTTTGAGTATTTTGGTTAATTAATTTGGGTTCGGTTTCACATGTTTGGAAACCAAACCGACTGAATTAACCGATTATTAAATAACCCACATATAAATATGATTTTAGGATTGGGTCAGTTCAGTTGTATTATAGTAATTTTTATAGTATTGATTTTGAATTATTAAAGTGATAGTGTATATGTATATTTATGAGTTTTCATAGTGTATTTTAATGATAATTATTTAGTGTATTTTTTTTCAAATGTGATAATTAGGATGAATTCTTATAAGGGAGGCTGTCTGAAAACTTGAAAAAATATTTATTATTTTTTGTAAACAAATGAAATTTTTGTTATATAATTTTGATTATATTGTGATATTGATATAATGATGTGTTGCAATTGATTCTGAATTCTTTCACTTTTTTGTTAGTTTATTTTGATGATGCGATTAAGTTATTAAATTAAATTACTTATTGTGCTAAATTACTTTTATATTAAAGCTATTATCTAGATATTAATATAATAATATTTAATATCATTGTAAGAAAATTAAGAAAATTTTTGAGATAAAAAAAAATGATTTTAACTGAACCAAACCAAACCAAACCAAACCAAATCGATATTTATTTGGTTGGTTTGGTTTGGTTTATAATCTAATTTGATTGGTTTGATTTCATTAAATTTAAAACCGAACTCAATCTTTTTTTTCTATTTGGTCACTAAACCAACCAATTAAACTGAATGCACAGGCTTAGTGCTCTATGTCACAACTAAAATGGGGATAATGCATTTAGGTTTATAAACGGGGCGTGTTCGGATCGAATCAGTTATACATAGAGTCAAATTACACATAGAGTCCAATCGGATTGGATTGATTCTTTGCATAAGTACAAGCAGATTTTCATACATATAACTTCAATTTATTTTAGAATAAATAATTGATATATTAATTAGGAGATTAATATTATATTAATAATTAAAAGTATATTCATTTTTTTTTCAAAATATATCTCAACCTTTTAGTTTATTAATGAATGGTGCAGTAATTAGCGTTTATGAGAACAATAAGGTGCCTTAATAAGAGTAGCGGGATGTACTAGTTGCAATGATTTACTGGTTTTGAGATAATAAACAAAAAATGGTTCTGATATTATAAATATATGATGTCTTATTTTATTTTATTCTGTGGAAGATATTTAAAAAAGCATAGTAGATGAAAAAATTAAATTATTTATGATAACTCAGTTGAGTCAAATACAAACCGTTTGGATCATGATCGATCCATAATTTGACTTGAAAAAAATAACGAATTGGGCTAAATTTCTAATAGAGCAAACGATAAACAAAATAAATTCAATTAATTATATTTTTGGGCATTACATTCAGGTCCTTGAATTTAAGGGTTATTATCACACAATCCACATTTTTTTAATTATAACATCGGGGTTCTTAGGTTTTCAAAAATTATCTGGGTTTTTTTTATTTTTTTATTATTAAAAAAAATTAAAATTACTATTATACCCTTACCCTCCCTCTCTCCACTAGATCCGGCAGCCGCGCCGTCACCGCGCCGCCCCGCGCCGCCTCCGCGCAAGGCCGCTGCGTCGCGCGGCCTCTGAGAGCGCAGCAGCCATGGCGCGCAACGCGGCCGCACAACGCAGCCGGGGGTAGGCGTGAGGCTGTGCGATGACCGCGCGGCTGCCAAATCTGGTGGAGAGAGGGAGGGTAAGGGTATAATGATAATTTTAATATTTTTTAATAACAAAAAAAAATAAAAAAGACCTAGATGATAATTTTTGAAAATCTAGGGACCCCGATGTTATAAATTTAAAAACGTGGACCTGTGTGACATAACACTTAAATTTAGAGACCTAGGTGTAATTTACCCTATATTTTTTGATAGGTCTATTTTTGAATCATATCAGATTAAAATTCAACTCATTTACAATCCTAAATTTCTAACCTATTTAAATATCTAAGCTATCTTTATTATCTAATACTCAATATAAACATTATGTTTGTCTCTAAATTTTGATGAATTATAATGATACATTTTAAATAGGAGGTAAAAAAATGTAATTAACGTAAAGAATGAAATATAACTACTTATTTTAAAAATTAAACGAGTAATAAAAATAATTTTAATTATGATATATACAAATTTGGAAGAAATAAACATGTTTCTCATGCCCCGGTAAATAAAATAAAAAAATATTTTAAAAATTAGTTCTGTCAATTTACCGTACACCTCCACGTATTTTTGAGTTTTTTTAGTTAAAAAAAAGTATTGTTAAAAGTTAATCTTTAAACAAAGCTAGATGAATTTATTATTGAAGCATTTTTTTGGGCAAATTACACCTAGGTCCTTGAGTTTAAGGGTTATTATCATATAAGTCCACGTTTTTTTTAATTATAACATCGGGGTCCCTAGTTTTTCAAAAATTATCATCTGGGTCTTTTTTATTTTTTTATTATTGAAAAATATTAAAATTACCATTATACCCTTACTCTCTCCACCAGATCCGGAGGCGCCGCGAGGCTGTGCGATGACCATGCGGCTGCCAGATCTGGTGGAGAGGGAGAGGTCAAGGGTACAATGGTAATTTTAATATTTTTTAATAAAATAAAAAATAAAAAAGGACCTAGATGATATTTGAAAACCTAGAGACCCCGATGTTATAATTTTAAAAATGTGGATCTGTGTGATAATAATACTTAAACTCAAGAACCTGGATGTAATTTGTCTTTTTTTTTTTTCAGAATCATAATATTCGATCATTTTTTTTTCTTTTTATATCTATTGACTTATATTTAAAATTGTACTTGTCATTTTTTATTAGAGAGAATTATAAAACTATCACTGTAAGAAACTTTTTATTCATTTAATTTTTAAAATTAAATAATATTATCTGATATTTTAAATACGTAATAATCAACTGTCATTATAATATTAGAGCCTTATAAGTTATTTGCAATTAAGTTCCTCTGATTTAAATTTATGTGTAACTGAATCATCTAATTTTTAAATTAATTAAATTGATTCACTAATTTTAGATAATATGTAAATAAATTTTTTAAAATTAATAAAGATACTTAATAAATAATATTATCTCTAATGATCTGGTTAGAAATTATATTTCTCTGAAGTATTGATATAATTTTTTAATTATGTAAATTAGTCTACTAATTAGAAAAATAATTTTTTAAAAAAAAATAATTTTCATCAAGTGGGATATTTACCTATAAGAAATTTGATTGATCCATTTTTCTCTATATTATCATTTTTTGATTTGAACATTTTTTTTTTAATCCAATACAAATTTTAACTATAAAAATAAATTTTATTTTATACAACAATAACAATCAAGCCTTAATCCCACTAAGTAAGGTCGGCTAGATGAATTCTTTATTTTCATTGCATTCTATCAATTACCAAATTCTTATCTAAATCTAAGTAGTTAAGATCACTCCTTATAGTTTATTGTTATGTCTTCTTTGGTCTCCCTCTTTCTCTTTGTACATGAGTAAGATCCAATAACTTAATTTTTCTGACTGGAGCTTCAATCGGTCTACGATCTATATATCCAAATCATCTAAGCTGATTTTTTCTAAGTTTATTCTCAATTGGTACAACACTATTTTCTTTTTGATATACTCATTTCTGTAATATTTATTTTGTTTGTATGTTTTCTCTTTGTAGGCCAGCATTCGCACTATATATCATCGTTGATTTTACTACAGATTATAAAATTTACCCTTAAGTCTGGATATGATTTTTCTATCACACAACACATCAGAAATATTTCTCTATTTTACCCATCCTACTTGAATCTAACTAATAACGTTATTATCTATTTAACCATCATTTTGAATTAACTTTATTTCATATTTTACACGCTTCTGAAAATTAAACTAAATTTCTTACTCATTAAATCTATAAGATAAATATATTTTTTTCTCGTATCTAAAAATTCAACCCTAGAACTAAACAAAATGGTGATATGTTTAATTGGTCCAATTCTCTAAGTTCTCATCCCAAGAGTATTGGTACAGTTGGGCAGTATCTCTGAAGACTAAAAATGCCTTAAGATGACCAAACCCACAAACATTTTTGGGTTCTCTAAACAATGAAGCACTTGGACTATAAAACCTCAAAATAATCTAGAGGTGTCAATGCAATGCATTCAAATAATGTCATAAAATACCCACCACCAATCTAGAAACCAATAGTTGGTCAAAAAACCGAAATAGTCGGATTAATTATCGAATTGATAGTCTAGTTTAATAAACAATTCATTTTGGCATCGAACAGTCAACTAGAATGAGCAGTCTGATCTAATTAATAGCATTTTAGAATGCACATGGAAAGTAAAAAAACACACATGGATGTAAAGATTTTGAAATCGCTTCATTTGGGCCACAACAGCAATTATTTGGCATACAGATAAGATCCACAAGCCTACAAACTGTTCCTTTAGAGAGAGTTTTCAACAGAAACAACCATTGATTTCAATATCTTGTTCTATGAAATAACCCTGAATCGTTTGTACAGTCAACAAAAAAAAAAAAAAAAATCATTTGAAGATATGAATCAACACTTCAACGGAACTGCCGAGAATGGTTTTATAGAGTTTCTCATGTATACAGAGCCGCTAATAAAGCGGCCGATTTTATTGCTTCCTTTTCTTGCTTAGATGATATAGAGTGGCGAAGAGGCATGTCCCTCCCACTCGACTTTTGTGCGATTCTAGACGAGGATCGAATTTTTTGTACCTGATGTATCTTTTTTACTGTTATAGTATTATAGGCTACGGCCGAATTTCAAGGAACTGTCGAGAATGGTTTTAACTGTGATTTTGGTTTTCAAAAGAAACTAAATTATTTGTCTCGTTTCGAATCAGTTTTAGTACTGATTTGACTCCCACATCAACTAAATTCAAATTAATTACAATGTAGGCCCAGAGTTCTCTGATCAACCACTCAAAGCTCACCAAAAAATTAGCTTTGAATCAGTTTCTTTCATTTGCGGTCTCAACTTGGGAGAAAAATCTAGTCTTCATCATCCCACAGTTCAACTGTGCTCTTGAAAGGCCCGTGGGTCTTGTTCACAAAGAGCTCCTCTCCCCCCAGCACTCTCTTCTGCACCAGATAGTTTTGAAATCAGAATGATATTAATTGACTTAAAATACCAACTCGATTCAATTAAATTTTAATAAAGATGACTTAGGAAGCGTTTGGTTTGATATTGGTTAGTTTCATGGCAAGTTTAGATAATATAAAATATAACAGAATTATCACTCACACAACTTTAAGGTGACATCCATCACCTCCCCCTTGAGCAAGTGGCCACAATTTTAAAAGCAAATTATTTTTATACACATTAATCTATAATTCAATGACACCGAACCAAACAAACAAAAGTTCCTAAATAATTTTTAACAATCAAATTACACTAACATATGAAACCAAATACTTCATTAGGTGATAAATTATTCAACCAATTATGATATGAAAATTTTAGTTTAGGTTGGTAGACCATTTTCTTAAAGATAATCTTTCACATAATTTTTTTTTTACATTTATTTTATGTTTGGGCAAAAATAATTTGGTCCATGTTTGTGGAGTCATTTCAATTACAGTCAATGTTGATTTCATGTCTTTGAAAGATCTTTCCAAAATGATTTACATAAAAATTCAAATAGTTTCTTCTATCCTTCAGGGGTTTTATTTTTTTAAATTATTATATTATAATCCTTCTAAAAGCTTTCTGCTCAAAATGTAAACAATTTCAAACTGTCCCTCCCCTAGAAAAGGTGTAAAGGAAAGATGGGTATTTTTCTTTGAATTAACTGAGTTTGTTAACGATGATCAAAATAAGAGAACTCACAAAGAAGGCTAAAAAAAATCAAGATCAATGTGAAAAACCCTCTTAGGCTTAGGGACCTAAGTATAGCCAACCCACTTGTTTTATATTTACTTATATGCATGAGTTACATGGACCTAAAGATCAACTTAATGAAACTGGTTTGGAGGTCAAATTGGTCAACTAAAACTACAACATCCTATTAATCCCTGTTTAATAGCAACAGGGTTTGTGTAAACTCCTTTACGGCTTGTTCCTAACTAACTCTCAACACATCAACTAGTATTATCAAAATTAGGGTGCGTTTGATTCAATGCAATCTAAATGTCAATATTATTTAGATGCTTATATTATCTAAATTATTATTTATTTGAAAGATAGCAATACTTTCAACTAATTTTTAATATCCTAAATTTCATTAACTACTCTAACGCTAAGCCCTATTCTATTATCAAATTATGGTCACATCTAAATGTTATCTAATATTAAGTAATATTTAAATATAATTTTATAATTTTTTAAAATATTATTAGAAAGTATTATCAAACCAAATAACATAATAACATTTAACTAAAGTCATTGTGACTCAACTCACCTGTTCATTGATACTGCTGAGAACTAGGAAATCTTCTTCTGGGATTTGCCAGCCAAACACTTGAGCATTTTCCTGAATTCTTTCGGCATTCGTGGACTTGGGAATTGCACTTGTGCCTCTTTGAATCGCCCATTTGACTAGTATCTGGCCTGGGCTCTTGTTGAGCTTGTTGGCTATCCTATTCACTAGAGGATGATGAATGAGATCCCAATCACTCCCAGACCCGAGAGGTGAGTAGGCCTGCGATACAGAGATGTTCAAAGTTAGAATTTGTGGAGAGGGAAACAAAGTGGGGGACAATGTTCTAATGGACTGCATATATAAATGGCTAGTGATTTGCTGGTTTAATAGATTTTAAGCTAAAGATAAGGAATAACACTTCAAACATCATACATTTATTACCAAATTTAACATTTGGTAATGCTATAGTTGATAGATTTCCAGAAATCAAACACTTTAAAATTCTAGCTTGTGACGGAAGTGTAGATCGAGATAGAAAATCACGCATGAACAAGAAAATGTGAGGCAAGCAATAAAGAAATGATGAAAAAAGTACCCCAACTTACATAAAGAAACCTACATAAGGGAAAAAGCCGATGCAGTAGTAGGAGAAATTATACTATTCTTTAAGAACCTCTAGAAAGAGACTACAAAAGATAGCACTCTTATCCTCTCAAACCTTAAAATAATCTCTCATATCAAGAATCAACCGAAAAATCACATTCAGAACGTACAAGGATCACATTTCAAGAAATATCAAATTTTGGACAAACAAGAATATATTTATACAAAAAACTTCATAACGGACGAATCATCCAAAATATATAAGTTTGTTACGTCGATCAGACAGTCTAATTGACCATCGAATGGTCTGATCGGACATTGGATTGACAAGCGATTTTCCCTATCAGTGTCATCTATCAGCAAATGGATGGTCGGCTGCATAGAACACTGATCGGATGACTTTGACTTGCGAGTCCATGTTGTGTTGATCTCCCAAGCACCTCATCTTATAATATAAAATAGAGCACTGAACAGGTTGATTGGATTCGGATTTTATCGCAAAACACCAACGGTTAGACACCTATTAGTCCATAAGTTTAAGCTCAATTGAAAGATCAGTTTACAGTTTAAAATATGTAAACTGGTTCTGTCAACAAATATCTAATCTGAGTTATAAATGGCTGAGCGAAAAAGAAGTGCTGACATGAAATTATAGAAATCTTCTTAAGGATCAAACAATTACATTGAATTGAGTATATGACTATACTTGTGTCATGTGATAACATCTAACATACTGGGAACTAGCTGTAAGTCCAGTACCTTATGAACGAAATGCTAATATTTAGTAGGTATTAAATGCCAATAAAATGATGAATTTCTTACAGTTATATGGACTCCATTCTTCTTGCAGAAATCCAACATCTTGTCATTCCTCCAACCTGGATGCATCTCCATCTAAAACAAAGAATAGATGTGATCAGTGCCAAGAATATCACCTGCAATAATAATGAGCATATACTTCACCTGACAAACTGAAGGTATTATCTGTGCAAACCCAAGTAGCTTTTGCATCTTCTTGACAGTAAAATTGCAAACACCAATATCCCTAACGAGCCCATCTCTTACCAGCTTCTCCATTTCTTTCCACACGCCTTCCATGTCAAAATGCAGCACATCACCAGGCCTGGGTGGCCTCTGGGCACCTTCTTTGAGTCTAAAAGGCCAATGAATCTCACCCCCAAAATTATATTCAGTTTCTTTTCCACGTCTATCTAATAAGCAACATCTGGAAACTGAAGGCAGAAAGTTCAAATAAATTGAGTACCAGGTAAAGGTCGAGATAATCCAGCTGGAGCTCTCTAAGTGTGTTCTTCAAGGCATTTTGAACTTTTTCAGGAGCGAGCTCAGTGCACCTGAACATATATGGGAACTCAACTCATGATATAATGGTCGCTGAACACTAAATTAGCTTACCTCTATGTAGGACAGTGACATTGAACTGGTACTAAAATCATACATAGCAAGTAAAATAACAGTGCAATTTACACCTGCATTCTCAAGGATCAAGAGGCTAATGCATATAGATACAACTACAATTTGATTCAATTGGGCTTTCGATGTCTACAATTTGTTATAATTGTGTGCGACAATTATAATGTTGTGTCTAACTTCTGCCAAGTTACTTCTTAGACAAAATAACCCCAAAGATTTCAAGATACTTAGACTGCCACTAATTATGCGAGAGAAGCATATGCTTTAGAGTTTTTCCAGACTAATGGTGCTATGGATTTTTAGCTGGAAACTCGAGCGTTTATGTCTAAAAACTTAAGGGCATGGCACAGAATTGTGCAAACAAGAAAACTAGTGGGGCTAACATAAACAACCACCACCACAACAAAAACATACCCTTAAAACCAAACCAGTTGGGGTAAGCTCCATGGATTCCCCTTCTCCATTCACCTCCATTCAAAGCAACAGTCTCGGTGACAGAGTGAATTACTCACAATATTCCAAGACATCTTTGTTCTCTACTACCTCTTTTTACATAACGACAACATCTCGTATTTAAGAGAGATTCCTAAATTTCACATGTGCAAGTTTTTATTTCCTCAATGCTTAAAAGGAGTTTGTGAATATTCCTAAATGTAGAAATAATCTTCTTATAAAACATTTAAATCAAATTCATAAGAAGGAATCAACATGCATTTAGCAAGTGGCATGAAAGAAATAGCATAATTTGATAATAAAAAATTCTATTTTTTGACTGTACCATAACTTGGAAGTGATGAAAAGATCTTTTCTGTCTATCCCTGCTTGTATAGCAGCCTGGAGGCCACGACCCACCTAAAAGTTTCTACAAGCTATCAACATTTTGATGCAAAAGCATATAATTTTCAGAGTACTTTTAGCATTACGACAGCTTTTACGTCTTCTTGGACTTCATATTCAGCTGCGGTGTCAAGATGGCGATATCTGGCCTGCATTTGACGGCCAAGGAATTTAATTGAAAAACCAGAGAAAAGTGTTGCCATGAACAGAATCATTATTTTTTAAAAAAATATGAACAGATGCAAATCTCAAAATTATCATTCTTTTGAAATAACCTACAAGCCTGAGCAAAATTACGTATGTAAAGCTTAAGACCAAAGAGGGTGAGAGTGACTGTCGGAGTGATGTTTCTTAAGAATGGAGAGTCACTCGAAGAGGCTTCTAGTAAGCGTCTATGTGGAGAAGTACAATATGTGAATTATCTCACATTGAAAAGTGGAGGAGAGTTTCTAATCTATATCTATATCTATACATATAAAATCACGACTTTAAGACTTCGATGTGCCAAAAATGTGATACTTGGCATAGGATGGACCAAAATAAACAATACGTCGACAACTATGGTCGAGTCATGACATAATGGTATCAAAGCTAGGTTCCCACAAAATAATATAGTTCAAGGATTAACAAGGCAAAGTTGGTGGGTCTGTGATGCCCAAAACCAAAGCTGGGGAGAGATCACTTGAGTGATGTTTCTTGAGAATGAAGTTGAGGTCACTCGAATAAGAAACTAACTCCTAATAAACTTCTACGTGGAGGTGTATTGCGACAAATGGGCCCACATGCAAAAGTTAAGGGGAGTTCATAGTCTATATAAATAAGATCATGATCTTAAGATATCAAGATGCTTTTTGGAAGATAAGTTCATGAGGCTCAACATGAGCTACCCAAACGGATAGCTCAATATCTATGCCAAATCATGACATGATGGAATCAAAGTTGACTTCCCACCATATGATGTGGCTCGAGAATGAATCAAATAGAAGTCGATGGCCCTGCGACAGCTGGAATCAAATAATAAGAGTGATCATTGGGATGATGTTCCTTAAGTAAACAATTACTTGAAAAAGGAGTGTTCCTAACAAGCTTATACATGGAGAGGAAGGAATCAATTACCCCACATTAAAAAGTGGAAGACTATTTTTAGTTTATATATGGAAAATCATAACTTTATGATGTTGAACCTCCCATTGTGATGCTTAGTATGAGACAGAAAAAACAGATAATATCTCGACATCTAAGGTCAAGTTACGATAGAATAGTATTAGAGCTAGTTTTTGCAGTATGATATAAATTGAGGATGAACTAGGTGGAAGCTCATGATCTGCAACTTAAAGGACTGAAGAAGGTAGGGAGTGATCGCTAGAGATGTTCCTTAAGGTTAGTCATTCGAACAAGTAGTAGTTCTTGACGTACTTCTAGGTGGAGAGATATAAAAATGAATGAATTTATATTGAAAAGTAAAAAAATTTAATATAATTGTAAGGCTCGATATGGGAAAGGCCAAAAAGCACACCACCACCACATCTAAGATTAAGCCATGAAACAATGGTAGCAGAACTAATCTCTCACAATATGATATAGTTTAATTACGGACTAAGCAGAATCTAAGCCAGTGGATGAAGAGGGGTGGGAGATGATTTCAACCCGATGAGGCTTCTATGAATAGTTCCATATCCAAAAATGGAATTGAGTTCCTGGTTTATCTATTGATCTTAAGATATCGAAGAGCCGCATGCCAAATAAAACAATACCTCGTCATGAGAAAAAGTTTTGTATCTCCCACAATTGACCTCAAATTTTGAATCCAACTAAAATTCTAGTGTGACACCTATGTGGCAATGATGCCACATAGACAAAAAGAACTTTTTTGCCTACATGGCACTATTGCCACATAGAAATCCTAATTGAATTCAAAATTTAGGGTCATTTATTGGGGATGTGCAGTATTATTCATCTCGTCCTTTGGGACTTGATCATAACATAATGATATCAAAACCGACCTCCTCTTGCAATACGATGTGGTTCAAAGATGAGCCAAATGAAAATTGGTAGTCATGCGACACTTAGGACTAAAAAGGGAAAGGAGTATTCACTGAAGTGACATGCGCACGTAAGTGTCTGTGTGCGCTCGCGCGTGTGCATGCCCATGCCCATGCCCGCGCTTACGCCTTGTGTGTTTACTTTTAGGAGACACAATAGTGGCGGTTCAATGGAACGTGCAAAAGTGGACAACTTCTCAACGTTTAAGATAGAAGTTGTTGCCCTATGATGCTTGACATAGAAGAAGCTAGATAGTAGGATATTGGAACACCTTTTGGAGTTAAAAACTACAACTTGATATGGGATGGAAAGCTAACAATACCTCGATAACTAAGACTAGGTCATGATAAAATGGTACTAGATCCGACCTTCCACAGTACGATGTAGTTCGCTAATCAGGCTGAATCCAATAGGCTTGTGAAGCCCAGAACCAAAAAGGGCAAGGAGTGCTTGTAGCAGTGATGATCCTTAGGGATGGAGTCAGTCAAACCAACAACCAGCTCTCAGTTGGCTTAGGAGGAGGGGTTCATGGATGACATATGAAAAAATGGAGGAAAGGTTTAGGTCTTTATATATAAGATTGTGACCTTAAAATATCGATGCAGCTTTAAAGGGAAAAATCGTAAGGTTAAGTGTTTGATAGACCAAAGCGAAAAATACCTCGACATCTGGGACCTAGTCATGACAACATTAAACCTCTATTGTTCAAGTCATAATTACCTCAATTTACTGATATTATCTAGCATAAGATTTTAAAAGACAGATTTTATGAGAGTACATAATTCCTTTTTTTGTGTTGGAGATTGTTTACCACAACATTAGTCTGATCTAAATTACTTAATATCATATCTAAACAGCATTCAAGTCTCATGATTGTTATTATAAAAAAGAAAAAAGAACTCACGATCGTTTGATTTGCTCAGTATTTTATATTGTCTAATTGGTAGGCAAGCAGTTTCGATTATGTCTCATAAACCGATTCTCTAATAGCCTGTAAGTTAAGGTATAAGCATCAAATGATCAACATATCAAAAAAGGAACTCAGATTGGAGGCAGATTAGCGAACTCAGCAGGTAATGCAGATTAAGATGCCTTATTCAAACATCATTAACTTAACTCAAAAGCTTTCTGAATCTACAGGAAGAGTAGCAATTGGTTCCTGCCACAACACTTAATCAAACTGAAGCAGATAGCTGAAATGCGACTTGATATCAGTAATCTCAACGTTTTACCTGGGTGATGGCTTTAAATACGGAGTCTGAGGCATGAGATCCAGATCTCCATGTGCCGAGGCCGACGGCAGGGATGTAATGGCCGCTCACCAGCTTGAACTGCCTAGCTTCTTGCAGGGCTTCCGGTGGCGCCGCCTGTGCCATCTTCTCGTCTGCGTTCCCGATTCTTCTCCCTTCTTCGTTGTTGCACAAGGACGAGCGACGGCGTCAGGTGGGAATGAGGCCGGATTTAAAGGCGGGGGTAGAAGGGAACAGAAGAGGTCCCGAGAGCCGAATTTAAAGAGTGCGGCCTCGACACGTGCGAGCTTCGCGCCACCTCTGCACCTCCGCAGCCGATTACGTCACACGTGTCTTTCGACTAGGCTGTTATCGCAATCTGATTTTGAGCCGAGCCAATACCTGCAATCAGATTGATTACATTTCGATTGACTCAAAATTGATTCGAGCTCGATTGAGTTCGACTTCGAGCCAACTCGAGTCAATTCCAATTGACTTCGAGACAATTTCGACTCATTTTCGAGCCGGCTCTACAATAAATTAAATCTCAATTTTTTTGAGCCGATTTCAAGCTAGATAAGCTCGACTCGATCCGACTCGAGATCGGCTTGGTTTATAATATATATGTTATATAACATATATATATATATATTATATACATATATTATATATACGTATTATAACATAAAATGTATTTTTATTCCAGCCGATTTCGAGCTGAATAGAGCTGAGTCTATCCCGGCTCAAAATCGGCTCGAAATATTACTGATATTTAATTTAATATTATTTATTATTATGACATATTATTTAAAAAATATATTTATTTAATTTAATGATATTTTAAAACTAATTTTATAAAAAATATAAAATTTTTATTTAAAAAATAATATTTAGATGTCATAATATTTATAAAAATATAACATAATATCAAGATAATATTAGAACAAAATATTTCTTAAATATATTGAGCAACTGCTTAATCTCCTAATCATTTTATATTAACTAAATTTAAACTAATTTTATTAAATAACATAAACACTTAACTCTCCTATTTGTTTTATTTTTTATTTTTTATGTTAGAGTCTAAGATTTAAAGATCATTTAATACTTAATCTGAAGCTTTAATTTTCAAATCATATGTCTATATTAATAACAGATTTGATTAAAAAAATGGTTTATGAAATTTATATGCAATTATCTCTTTTTAAACTTATCATTGCTTATTCTTTTAAAACTTATCATCACTTATTCCTTCACATAGTAAAAGTATTTAATGATAATTAAAAGGATAAATTGCACCTGACATTAGGTCGAGAGAGAGTCGTAAATTATTCTTAACTTTTAAAAATCTCACTTTCCATAATAGAAAACGCAAAATCTCATTATTTTCAAGTTATTTTGAACTATTTATATATTTTAAATAAGAATCTACAATTTAATTTCATAAAACTATTGGATTTTTCAGTTTTAAAACTTAAAAAATTAAAATATTAATATCAATAATTCAAAAATATATTTTAAAAAATCAAAAATTAAGATTAAAAATAATTTTATGACATAATAATAAAAAAATAACAATTATATCTAAATTAAAATCACATAATAATACTTTTATAATCTCAAAAATTCAAATTAAAATTTTTAATAAAATATTAAAACCAATTTTCAACGTTCTTCTACCTCACAGGCTCATATACAACTTACCCTAATTAAAAAGACCACTTCTTATTCTCTTTTTTTTTTTTTTTGGTTCAAGCTGCCACCTTGCTTGTTCATTATGAACCATCTCTACTTATAACTAACATAACAAATATTGAAAAATGAAAAATACTAGGAGCACAGTAAGTAATCAATCATAATTTAATATTTTAATTTACTAATTAATTTAATTAATTAAAATTTTAAATTTCATCAATTGAGGATATTAATAATTTAAATATCGATAGTAAATTTGAAAATGAGACTGAATTTTCAGAATACTCAAATTCAGATTCTGATAATTCACCAAACAATGATATAAATTATATATTCATGATGCATGATGAAACATATGATGATAATGAAAACATAGAAAAATTAGTTAATACTTCATCTGAGATTCATAATGAACAATTTATTTTTGACAATAATTTATATCAAAAAATAATTAAATTGAAAAACAACACAAAAAGAAAAGATATATATAAAAAAAAATTCGCCTACAATTAATAAAGAAAATAGTACACTTTATCGAATATTTTGAAGGTAATACCGATAGTTCAGAAGAACCGACAGCAATAACAAAATTACAAGTAATAACTAAAAATAAGATTAACGAAATATTAAAAAAATATATTCAATTACTCGTTGAGTTCTATAACAAATATTGAAAAATGAAAAATACTAGGAGCACAGTAAGAAATCAATCATAATTTAATATTTTAATTTACTAATTAATTTAATTAATTAAAATTTTAAATTATACTAGATTAATTTATTAACTAGTTATTGGATACATGTAAAAGGACTTGAATTAATCTGCATGTAAATCAATTCCCCAGTTCATAGGCAATCAAAAGTTAAGGATCTAAACAGAAGCCAAAAAAAAGTTAAAGGATCTATATGCCATTTCATGCCTGCTTGATCATATTAGATGACCAAACTTATATCTTCTTTCTCACACACTCTTTATTTGTCTGAACATATCACATTAGCAATGCATGTGACCTTTTTTTCTTCAAGAGGATTAAAGCGGCTTCAAGTCGTTTAAGATGTGTGAATAGGGGTGTGCATTCGGTTTAAGTGGTTGGTTTGGTGACCAAACCAAAAAAAAAGATTGGATTCAGTTTTAAATTTAATGAAACCAAACCAACCAAATTATATTATAAACCAAACCAAACCAACCAAATAAATATCGGTTCGGTTTGGTTTGGTTTGGTTAAAACTATATTTTTGGTCTGCAACTCTTTGACCTGCAGCGCAAGCCGCGCAAATCGTGCAACCCTGAATAATCTGAAACTTCTTGGTCGGTCGAATCAGCCTTCTTTCTCGCGAACCCTTCTATGAGCGAACTCAAATTGACAAAAAAACTAAACTGACCTAATATAAATAAGTGGGTTATTCGGTTAATTCGGTCGGTTTGGTTTCCAAACATGTGAAACCAAACCCAAACCATTTAACCGAAATATTCAAAATATCAAACCATCACCGAACCGCTAGATTCTAAACCAAACCAAACCGTTAAATTTAAACGGTTCGGTTCGGTTTTTCGGTTTTTCGGTTTAAACCATAGTTTGCACACCCCTATGTGAAGCAGATCAGCTTCGTAATTGAATCCTAAACTCGATGAAACCTCTTCGAATTGCTCTTATGCCGAGTTTAACGTTCCTATTCTCTAAATCCAAAAGTGATTGCAATAATCTAAGACCATTTCAATAACAAGATGAAATTACACACTTATTCTAATGAAAATCATTGAAATTTACTGTAAATCAGGAAGTTAATTATAAATTACAGCTTCCCTACAAAAAAAATTTAAGCTGACAAAACATATATTCAAAGGTGCCTCATTTATCCCTTTCCCTACAAATACAGAAGAACAAAAGAAGACTAGTTTGCTCCCTCAGAACAAGTGTGACCTTTATATGAACACATAACAAAGATCATGTATGATTCATCTGTCAAAATTTTGCATAAATTTGACAACGTAATAGGATTTGTGTGCATTATTTCAATTTCAACATCGTGGAAGGCAAAGAATTACATCAAGATAATCGAAATAAAAATGTAAAAATCTCCAGTAAGATCATGCAGAGCTGTCACCAGACTGAATACTGCTTTCTTCTACAGCTTTTAAGTTAGTAGAGCTGTTGCATTCCAGCAGGGGCAAATCACTAGATTTGGGTATCTCATCATAATTCACGTAGTTCTTCTGTGGTTGCAATCCTGTGAATCGTGCAAGATCAACCCATTGCTGCATATTGAAGTTATGAGAATGAGAAGGAGAGAGAGAACAGCAGTGGTAATGCTGATTTCCACTCAAGTTAAAGGATGATCAACTTACTTGTTATAATAAACTTTTGTATCTACATATGAAACAAACAAACATGATATTTATATTGTACAAACTCAAACTGCACAGATATAACATTCTAAACAACAACATCCACTAGCCGTGTATCCATCTAAAAGACTAATAAACATCACACAAAATTTCAAAGACCGCAAAATTGGAGTAAGAAACCTTTTAAAAAAATGTGCAGAGAGCACTTCCATCTTGAAGAAACCATGTTTATAATGCCAATTGTGCGATTTGGATGTATAATATGAAAAGATGAAAAATGATTGTGATATGTATGTAAATCTCTCAATTTGAAGTGTAAAAAAATGAACCATAAATGATAAGGTGTGATTTGCTGCTACAACAAAAATTAATCATCAAACACAGAAACTCAAATGCTCACAAAATGTTTTTGATTTAATTGTTTTAGCCAGCATGCACTTACTTTTAAGATAATACTGAAAATAAGAAAGTAAATATACATTAATGGACATTTGGTTTAATATTATCTAGATACGTGTTATCAAATATTATCTAGATGAAGATGCTATCTCTAAATTGTTTGTTTGGAAGAAGAGAATAGAAAATCAATCCAATTTCACTTCCCTCCGTTATAATTATGGTGATATCTAAATATCATCCAATTTTGAGTAACACTTAGATATCATTTTATAGTGATAATTTTTGTAATTTTTCACAATATTATCTAAACATGCCATCAAAGAAAAAATCAATATCTCCAAATTACATGACATAATATCACAATAACATTGAACCAAATGCCATAAAGGCATTTAGTTCAATGCAATCTAAATGTTAGTATTATTTAAATTTGAATGTTATTTATATGTCTATGTTATCTATAAATTATTATTTGCTTGATTTGATGATATTATATTGGAAGATGATGCTATTAAATTATTTTTAAAGTAAATTATACTTGGGTTTCTGAATTTAAGGTATATCATCAACAAGTCAATATTTTCAAAATTTTAACATCTGAGTCCTTGAGTTTTAATATAATCATCAAATGAGTCCCCCACTCTCTTATCCTCCCCTGTCTCTCTCTCATCTCCCTCGATTTTCTTTATCGCAAAGCAACCGGCAATGGAGGGGGTCACATACGATAGAGCGAGGGCGGGGACACCCGCCAGTAGAGGTCCCCCTCCCCTCCCTCTCTCCCTCCCTACGCTCTTTTTTTCTCTCACACACAACTCTCTCTCATCCCCCATCTCTCATTTCTCTTGTTTTCTTTCTCTGGCGATTCAGTCGGCGGCGAAAGGGGTTGCTGGCAACGGAGCAAGGGCGGGGGACGCCCTCCCCCTCCTACCGCTTTCTCTCAGTGGCAATTCCGCCGACAGCAGAGCAGGGGCGAGGGACACCCACTGACGGAGGGGGCGGGTAGCCACTCACCCCCTCCTACCTCTTTCTCTCTCTAGATCTCTGCGTAGAGATCTAGAGAGAGAAAAAGGTACAAGGGGAAAATTGATCAAAAATTGAATCGATTTTAGATCGAATCGAAATTGAGTCAATCTAAATGAGCCGACTAACAAGCCAAAAGTTCGGCTCGGTAATAATTTCGAGTCGATTCTGAGCCGGGGTAGGCTCAGCTCGATCCAGCTCGAAATCGGCTCGAATTAAAATACATTTTATATTATAATACATATATATAATATATATATATAATATATATTAAATATAATATATATATATGTTATATAATATATATATATATATTATAAACTGAGCCGATCTCGAGCCAGATCGAGTTGAGCTTACCCGGCTCAAGATCGACCCAAAAAAAATTTGAGATTTGATTCATTTTCGAGCCTGTTCGAAAATGAATCGAAATTGGCTCGAAGTCGAACTCAATCGAGTTCGAGTCGATCGAAATGTGATCAATTCGATTTCGAGCCGATATTGGCTTGGCACGAAATCGGATCGGTAACAGCCCTACCTGCTTCGCTGTCGGCGGAATTGCCACAGGGAGAAAGCGAGAGAAACGAGAGAGGGAGGGAGGGTGGGAGGGGAGGGGGCCGGCGGTCTTCTTTGCCAGCGTGCGTCCCTGTCCTTGCTTAGCCGCCGGCATCGCTAGAGAGAGCGAAAAAAGCGAGAGAGAGGGGGGATGACAAAGAGAGGGGAGGGTAGAAAAGTAATTTTAATAGTAATAAATTTAAAAAAAGACCCACTTGATGATTATATTAATACTCAGAAACCCGAATGTTAAAATTTAAAAACATTGACCTACATGATAATATGCCTTAGACTCAAAAACCCGGGTGTAATTTACCATTATTTTTTTTCTCAATCATCACTAATTACTGTATACCTCACCTTTTTTCATTACCAAGTTAAAGTGATATCTATATATTATTTTAGAGAGATAATTTTATAATTTTTCACAATTTATTTAAACACGGCATTAAACCAAACAATATAATTCTTCAAATAACATATCATATCATTACTAACATTGAACCAAATGCTCCTAAATTATAAGAGAGGCATTGCCAAAGAGAAACTCAACCTGTGTTCCCCAATATGAGTTGACTGTGCGAACGACAAAAGACAAAATATTTGCAAGCAATGGATTATTATAATAGGATAGCAAAAAGTCTGAAAATCTATGCTCCACAATGCCAGCAACAACCTGCAATACATACATTTTCCATTAGAAAAAATTATACAATAATAAGTTATCATCAGTACCCAAAGATGCAAAGACTCGCAAAAAATTGCATTTAGCCAGATTGTCAGAAAGAAAATGTTCCACAATACCAACAACTAAGGAAGGCAACATGTGACTCATCAACATAAGTTTGCCTTCAAAATATTTAAATTACATATTATCCCCAATGTCTGATTTTATGCAGGTGCAACCTAATTTTTAAATAATATAGTTCAACCATAGTTACCACCTATTTGAAAGTAACAAAATAAAAGATGTATTAAAGGGATAATTACCTACTTGCCACAATAAGGCTATTATTTTACATATTACGCATTTATACTTGATAAATTATACTGTACACAATTTGTTACACTATGCACACCATAATCTATTAAAGATGTTCCACTAGACAAATCATAATTGTGACATGAAGGTAATTTTCATATACTTTGCGGTGAAATGCAATTTATCAAATATGAATGTGTGATATATAAAATGACAAATTTACTATGGTAAGTAATTATCTATATTAAATTATCATCCGGCTTATTAGTCCTTACCACCAAAGGTTCCGACATCTGTTTACTACGAGAAGCCACTAAATTCGCTGCGAGCGACAAAATGATACTATACAATGCACTAAGGATGGTTGGAGGGAAGAAAGGGCCGAGCTAACAATGCACTAAGGGGTGGTTGGAGGGAATCAAGTACCAAACAACACTAACAAAGCTTGGCCGCGAGAAGTTGTGGGGATAAGGAGTCAAGTGGTAGAATAGGAAACGATATCGTGGGCTTCCCAAGCTTGTTCAAAGCCTTCCAATAACCTATGTTAATTCTCGTAGTAACACATAATAACAGAAGAGGTAGTATTTAAAAGATTTGTGGGACACGAAGGTAAAATTATAAGTTTTGAGCTTAAATATATAATTTAACATGATTTCAAGGTAAGTTAGAAATTACCTCAAACTTTAATCTGAAACTTAGGGGCATGCAATAAATATCACAAATAACTCGCGTAGATGTAGTAGAATTCAAAAAGTCTAATCTAAATAATCATACATCGCCTATCATAAACTCCAAGGAGTTCATCATATTTATGGAGTCTTGTACCACATTTGAAGGCCATAAAATTATATATTTAGGGGGCAGAAAAATGAAAATTACACACTTGTCCAAATTGTTGTAAAAATTCAACTAGAAAAAATAAAAAATATGCTCTATTTTTATGAGAAAATATATTAATCAAGTCTATGTATTGAGATTTTTGTCCTGAGATCTGATATTTTAAAAAAGAGGGAATAAAAAATGAAAGGAATATTATCAAAGTCCTGGTTAATAAATACTTTATAAAATAAACCTATGGCGAACAATATCCAGCTTTTAAATACAAATGTTGAACAAAGGCCAAAATCTATATTAGGCTTCAAAGAGTAATTAAGTATATTCAAAAAAATTAAGGTATAATAGTACAACCATAGCTTATGACTGATAGATGGTGATCCAAAACTATTCAAGCTCTTTAAAAATCAACCCTCTCAAAGTAAGCTTAACTAAACTGGGGACTTGGAATGGGGTTCCTTCTCTTTTCTTTCCCCAATCCCTAATTTCGCTCAATTGAATTCTCGTATATCCTATTTGAAAATCCATTTGTTTTTTCCCAACTTCAGATACAATCTCTCCTCTTCTTCCCTCAAGCTAAACCGGTTTAGAGGAAGCTAAGGAAGGAGTTGGGATTGAGGCAAGAGAGGCTCTTCCTTAGAGTAGCGTGTCCAAAGGTGCAGGATTTACAAAAGCGGGAGAGAGATGTAACATGACTTCTCTAAACTAAGAATTTTAGCCAAGTCTTGTTGATTCTCCAAATTAGCATTCTTTTTTTTTATGTACACATTGAGTACAAGAAAGAGAATGAAAACATCAAAATTCAAGTGACAGGATAGTTTGTTGAAAGTCCCAAGAAAGAAAAAAGTTGCAAGAAGAGGAGAGTTTCAAGAAGTGAAAATTCTCAAGAAAATGGAGGAAATCTCAAGAAAGAGAGTGTGAGATCCTTGGGGAAGGGGGCCAGTGAGTCCTATGCAAAGAAGTATGGGCACCACTATACATCCCAGCGTGTCATTTCGTGTCCCCATGTAACATTTGTGCTTCCAAAGTACTTTTATAATAGTGAGAAAAAGCTATTAATTATTATGTTATTTGTCATATTTTGTCATGTCTATTGTCTGTAATTTGAAAAGTTCTCATGTCGATATGTCGTGTAAAGTTATATCCCCATGTCTACGTAACCTGTCCATGCTTCCTGGTTCTATGTAGGCTTCCTCAGTAAACGTTTTGGACAATGGTTGAGTTGGCTTGACAAAATTTGGGTTGGGCTAATCAAGTCTAACCCAAATCTAACCCTCTAACCCATGTCATGTTAGCTCAAATCTAACACAAGACTTACCTAAATCTATCCCATGTAGGCCTAGCTGAAGTCTTCCTCAAGTCTGATAGATCATTTTGTTAAATTTGATAATGTGATCAGAAAGAGCAATTAAAAGTGGTGAAAGTCATAACACCTTGTTTTGCTACATATTGACTACCCACTCAATACTATTTTCTTATTGCTAGTTTGACCTTATTTCCTTTATTTGTCCCACCCTACCTACAAGAAACTTCCCGCCTTTCACCACACTCCCTTTAACTATGGAATCTTTCCTCCTTCCCATTCCTTTACACGCAAGGTCATACAAAGGGGAAAGTCAAAAGAGTCCATTACTTCAATGAGGCTTATCAATAGTAGAGACCGCCTATTCAAGTAGATACCACTGATAAGATTTATCATAGGAGTTCCTTGTAAACATTTAAAGTTACATATGAAATGAGAAATGCAAAGTTGATATAACCAAATTCTTCCTATGACTAGTAATTTATAGTACCTGATACCGCAGATTTGCTGATGTCCCAAGAAAACAACCATAAGCTACTGCTGATTTCAAAATAGGAGATCGCTTCCTTTTTTCAGCTATGGAAAAAGAACCTTTTATATACCTACGTATAGCGTACAAGAAATCTGAAGCAGCTCCAGCCCCCACGCTAGAAATAAAACCAACTCCTGCAAGCTTCATTCCACCAAAAAACATCGATGCCAATCTCTGATTAGCAGTCCAGTCCTTGCCAACAATATTTTTTTGGAAGGCATTGTCTGGTAAGGATCCTATAAATCCTTTCAACAATTCCAAGTTATCCATGGGAGAGCCATCTTCACCTTGCACAAGGAAAGACAATGTGGGAGCAGGAAGCCACACGGTGAAAAAATCAACCACAGAACCTCTGATGGTATCAGTGAGGACATAGTCAATTTCTTCAGAAAAATGACCTTTACGCCTTTCATATTGTGCTAAGAGAGTAGTTGTTATTGATATGGTTTCTTCAATTGCCAATCGGTGAAGAAACTTAGGATCTGCTAATAATCTTTCTCGAAAACCCTGTATATAGGCAAATTAAATGCAATCTTGGCATCAAATCCCCTCGGCTAAGTTTCTACTGCTTACTTTTTACATACACAACACTAACAACTACTTGAAACTTGATAATTCAAAAATAAACTGATACTCGGTATGCTGAAACATCTTGCTTTCACTGATAGGAAGAAAGAAGGTGTTTAATGCATACCTTAAATCGGTGGATAAGTTCAGCAATGACAGGATACTGTTCAAGATCAAAGAAGTTCTGCAGTATTTCAGGAGATACAACACCAAGATCGAGTCCTTTTTGGAGATCCTACATAGGAGAAAAAGCATGAATTATGCAAAAGTAAATGCAATAGAAAAACAACAGCAGATAATGAAACAATAGCTATGTGATTTGGAATATAAAACGGCCTAGTCAAAATACAGTACACCGTCAGAATAATGCACACAAGACAGAAATCATATTAAGGCTGCTGGATGCCTCTAGTCCACCAAAAGAGCAGCCACTGGATATTTTATACATATAAAATAAACAAAAATATTAAAATGAGGTGGAATCTGAACTTCATCAAGAACTAACGGATTACACAATTTTGCAGGTCCAACGTTGGTAACTAAAAATTACAACAACAACAACAAAGCCTCATCCCAAACTAACTGAAGTCTGCAAAGTGAAAATAAGGGAATTCTATATACAAAGAAAATTTTAGTTGAAATCTAATCTAACCATGTACAGAATACAAAAAGAAATTAAAAATATATCATGCACATGGTAAAATTCCATAACTTGGGGAACAGTGTTTTGCTGCTTCTTCACACTTCACAATGTATACCATTCGAACCCTTTTCAACCAAAAAAAACCTATCAGTTGAATTGCTTCAACCATTTTCCAACGATGAATGATGTTGAATGCGTCCAACCTAAACACCAAAAGGGTGCTTGCAAATAAAAAGGGTTGAGTAACATATTTGTGATACATCCAAAGATGACAACAAAGTTTAACTAAAGCAGCCAATTCATTATTTCAAAATAGTCTTGTAGTTGCATAAATAACAAGATTATGGTGGCCAAGTGTAATTTTCCTATAATTTTGGGGCATGTATGTAATTCTATGCAAGTGATGCAACAACAATGAATGACTACCTGTGGAAGAGATTCTTGTCCGCGACCAGCTGCATTCATCACCCGTGCTATTTCAGCACGATCAAAGCAATTCCTGCTGCAAGGCTTAGCAGCTGAGTACCACAAGAAATCAGCCATAGGTACTTCTCCTTCTCTGCGGATATCTTGTCTCTCAGGATCAAGCAAAATTACCATTTGGTTTTTCATTTGAAGTTTTCTTGAAATCCTAGCAGGGACACCAGTACCTCTAGATCCATAAATGACATGGCTTGCTCCAGTCACAACTACAAGTAAGCCGGAAGAGCCTCCATCAACTATTGCTTTGATTATACTCTGGGACATTGTATAATCATCAACAACTCTTGCTTGAGCAGATAGGTATGAACTAGGACCAAAAGAAACCGGCTGTTTGGAAGAAAGCTTATCTATCATTGACCTTCCAGAGATTGATGTGAAGCCAGAAATGAACCCCGAACCAACTGGTGGTGCAAAGAGCTTGTGCTGTGCTTTCGACAAGCCTCTTATCCCTTCAGCTTGAACTATTCTCAATACCTAAAACATATAGTATTTCATTTTACAGTGAAACAGTCCAGATGATTCGCATGGTAGTCTCTGGTAGAAACTAAAGTAGTTTTGCAAATAGGATCTATTTAATATACAATTTTGAGAATCGACAAAGCATTTAGCTTTTTTGCCAAAATATATGGAAGCTCCAAAAAGAAAAAACTTGTTGTCAAACTCAAGAAGCATAACAACAGGAGCCACGCAAACACCTTTCCCAAGATTGAATTGGACAGAGTGAAAGCCAGACATTGCATTACCTATCATTTAAGTAAACCTTTGCTTTGTTTGCTAAGAGGCAAATAACAAAAACACAATATTAAGTAATGATAAATACAAGAAAAAAGAACCCAAAAAATGAAGTCTGTGTTTAGTTAAATCATAGATCCTTCACGATATAGTTAAATGATAATCTATAAGAAGAAATGAGCTTTTCTATTTCTTTAATGAACTTTCTCGCATTAGAAACAGGTAGGCTATTACTTGAAAGCATGAAAAGCAACTCTAATAATTTTTTCCTTCAAAAAATCCACAGGTTAATCACCCAACCCCGTAAACTCCAATTTTATGTCCCAATCACTTGCCTCTTTATTGCTGCTATACTTAAATGAGGGTCACCATTAAATGCAATGCCTCCTTGTTTTCTAATCTGAGTCCTCTGATATGCTTCACAACCTTTTGCAAGATGAATTTAATATTAGAATCTCAAGGAGATGTTACCCTAGAGAAGGTGAAAGCAACCTTCTCTGATTTTCTAAAGGAAATCTCCACGTTATGTTCATATGAATATTCTATACTGATATAACATGAAAACCCCAAGGAATATTCTGTTAAAAGGCCACTAGTATGAGCATGCGTATTTGCATCACTATAAGCTGATAAGGACTAACATACTTGTCTATTACCTCAAGCGGAGTACCACAAGCAACAAGCTTAATGCAGTTATCACGACAAAAATTTAAAAGAGGCTCATAATCTTGCCAGCGTCCAGGTGGCCAGTGGGAAGTATAAGAACTTAATCTTTCACCATCAATTCTGCCATCACATAACATATATTGTAAAATAATACTAAAAAAAATTAAATATAGAAATTCTCCAAAAAGGTTCCTTGTTCTGATCATTCATTCAGTTACAAGATTGAGCATCTAGAGACCAACAAAACTACAAATTATAATAGTACATTTCCATGCACTGAACTCCTAATAGAAACTATGTACCCATTAATGAAAACAGTCACTTAATATGAAGACAAAAATTAGGAACACATCCGTTGAAATTTTATGGCCAGAAAGCCTAGATCAATCAAATGTGTAATTAGCTTAACAAACCATTCCAGATAAATCCGAGAAGTAATGATAATAAAAGAACAAAGCTAACATAAAAATACTAGAACTACATAGCTCGAAGGAATCCTCTTAGATAGAAAATATTATACTAATCACCTGATTCTCGATCTTAGATGAGATACCAAAAAATCATATTCTTTTAGATCATATGATTCAATCACTATTAAAGCCTGAGATGATCACCCTAATTTCTTTTAAATCACTTTCGTAGCTAACGAAGAACTAGGAAAAAACCTAATGTGCTTTATTGAGATGATCACCCTGATTTCTTTTAAATCACTTTCGTAGCTAACAAAGAACCGGAAAAATCTAAAGATAAAATTCATTTTTGCATAGTCCAGTTGCCATCTATCCCATGATATGTTACACCAAATAAAATCACCCTTTGTACTGTAAGATCCAAGACACATCTAGATGATGGGTGAATAGATTCATTCAATCTAATAAAAAAACTATGCACATAAAAACTCAAAACATCATCATTAATAACATGGACAGAGAATTATAAGCATGATTTGACACCTGATTGTGCCTACATCCACAACTCAAAAGCAAATCTAGAAAGTTCCACTATAAACTTCTCCTTCACACTAGGTTAATGGAGTAAACCCCTACACCAAGCACTAAGCTTTTTCCTCCACTAGTTTTCACTCACCTAACAACCTTTCTAACTTGAATCACATCGAGCAACATGCTCAACCAATCAAGGTTCTCACACACTACTCTTTTTTCTCACTAAAGTACACGAAAGAAAAACAAGAGAGAGAAAGAGAAAAAATAAAAGAGAATAACACAAATACATTATCACCTTGTTCTCCTAAAGTTGATCATGAATACAAGATGATGGATGGAGGTTCTCGCTTGGAATTAAGCACAAGAGAACTTGATCACTTCTTCGCCACAGGGTATCACTACATACTTTTTCAATCACTTGGATTGATTAAAACGTGATCTGTCAATGATTTTTAGCTATATCTATTGTTACTAGCATATGGGAGAAGACCTCCCAAAATGGCAAAATAAAATAGGCAAAAACATCCCCAAAAAATATCTAAAACAACTAGCTGACAATCATCCAAAATACAACTTAGAGTCGACCTAGAGAAGCCTAGGTTAAACTAATTCAAATTCCTTCCAAAAACACTCCAATGGTAGCCTACAGGGTCAACCCACACTGTTAGGGTCAACCTTGCCTAAAATAGCAAAAGATCCTTGGTTCCTCGTTCTTGTTCACCATTGAGTTGACCTATACAGTCTTTGGTCGACCAACCTCGTGGTAGACTTATATACCTAGGTTGACATAATACCTGGAAACAACCTGGAAACAACACCACTCATTGGCTTGACTCCATATTGATCTAAACTCGAATCTATACACTCCCTAGTCCCTAAGGTGTCTTTAGAGCTCAATAATCCATGTGTCCACTTTCAGGCATCATTTAGATCAACTTTATATATGATTCTACCCGAAATAAATACAAAATAAAAATGCTTAGGCTTTGTCTTGTATTACTTAGCTTTTCAAAAAATATTGCATTTTATAGCTATATAAAAAGCTTCTATTTGAAAAGCTATTTTAAAAACTACTATTGAAAGCAGTATTATTTTATAGAAACGGCTGTATTTTATGGCCAAACTATGTTTTTTACCAAATTAGATATGTAAAAAATAATTTCAATTTTACCTATATTTGATTAAAATAATGATCATATATTAATAATATATTTAATTATGTGTATATTAATTTTTATGGCTGAAATAATTATATGTATATTTCTTATAATATTTATTTAAATTTTAAATATTATTATTATATGCATTTTTATTTATAATTAATAATTAATATTATATTATTAATAAATATTTGAAAAACTTCTTTTTTAGCTTTTTAAGTTTTAGTTTTCAAACTAAAATTTTAAAAAAAATTGTTTTATCAAATGCACTGTTTAGCTTTAGCTGTATCAAAAGTGTTTTTTCTTGGTGAAAAACTTCCCCAAATTCACCCTTAATCTCCTGATCTTCAGGTCACTATATTGACACATTACCAATCTTGAACACTTTGATGCTTGAATTCGCCTTGCTAGAGGTAGACCTTGCACCCTATCCCATCTTCTAACTTGTTATTCTCACTCATTCTGTCAAAGCTCCAAGATCTTTATTGAATCAAGCCTAGGTTGACACTGCTCAAACCCATACAGTTAATTAGCACAAGTAAGCCACAAACTAACTTAACGTATTGACAAGCATCAAAAAACAAATATCATTCATACAAAGGAATGTACCAACATATATTATACCATATCAAAAGCAACATCTATTTACCAAAAAAGATATTTTAAATATTCAAGTCAAATGGAATGATATTCTTTATACATTTTTAAGCATTCCTATTCAAAATTTTGTCAAGAAATTCTTTGATAAGCTAATCATAAATAATAACAAATATAATCTAGCAAACATCTCTTTCATAAATTGTAAAAATTTGTTTGGTTTTAATTACATACCAAACCAAGCCACTTCTGCCTATTACACTTATAAAACTAAAACTTTAAAATCCGCTTTCTGCCTATTTTCTCTTTGTGGGTTCGTTTAGTTTGATGATTATTTTTGAAAAAAAGAGAAAATATATTAGTTTATAAATTTAATGAGAAATAAAGGTATTTTAATTTTGAAAAGTGCATAAGATGTAAAACAAAGTTGATTTTAATATTGAAGTTTATATTGAATGTAAAATAAAGTTGATTTTTATCGTTGAACTTCACATAAGATGTAAAATAAATTTATTAAAATTTATGATGAATTTAAAATATTAATAAAACATTAGTTGGAGTCTTTTGAGCCATGAACTAGACAATGCTAAAAGTTACTTAAACATTGCATTTCACTGCCAGACTCATTATCCCTATAGGAATAAATATTCCAACAAATTATTTGTATTGGAAGAAATAATTTTAAAACATTCTCATAACTTATTTCCTTTTGTTGGGAATGTTCTACTTGTTGGGAATACTTTATAAATAGTGATAATTGCAATGCTTATAATGGATGGTTCAACATATTCCACTTCCTGACTTCCCCTACCATTGCCATTAGTTGAGAATTAGGCATGTATTCACCAATGACTCATCTCCGATGATCTGAGAATGAGAAACATGATGACGAACTACTACTGGATGTTCACTAGTTTAATTTAAAAATTGATAGAAAAAGGAGGGGGAGATAGATATATATATACAGACAGAGAGAGAGAGAGAGAGAGAGAATAGGAAGAAGAAGAAATGGTGGGGCATGGTTATAGAATTTGAGGAAGGGTGAAGGGGATATTGGCATTAGAATTTTTAATAAAAAGTAGATAATTGGCTCTTGCTGTCATATCTGGAACTGGTTCTTTATTGCCAGCCTTATCAGTTCTAACGAAAATTTCAGGATTGACACCGAACCAGTCCAACTTCCTTACTGATTCTAGATTACCACTAGATCCTCAAGATTCTTAAATAAGGATCGTCATGGACATATAGCCATGATCCACAGGTTACCTAATCGGAATAAGATTTGCACATATATTGATGAAAATAAAGAAAGCATTTCAATGAAGTTTTCTAATTTTCTAGGTAGCAAAAGAACAATGACACCTTCCTTTGCAGTCTGTTTGCTTTTAATCCCGTGGAAACGTAGTATACAGAAACCAAGTACAAATGATCTCAAGCCCCCGTTTGGTATGGGTGGGTTAAGTGGGTTAAGTGGGTTAAGCGGGTTAACCCACTTAACCCACCCAAACGCTATTTAAGCCCCCCGTCGCCTCCCAGGGTAAATTAGCCCGACCGCAGCTCCTAACCTTGCTAACCCTATTCTTCGCTAACCCCATCTCTCCCCAAGGTTAACGTGCTCGCTCGTCTCTTCGCCCTTCCATTCCGAGGCGCCAGATTTCCGCGCATGTCACTGCCGATGGCGGTTATGCCTCTTGCCTCCCGCTATCTCATTCTGGTACTATCTAGGGCTTCGTTGTTTGCCGTGGAAATGAGATCTTGGCTAGTATTTTAATATTTTGATGCAATACTCTCCGCTTTGCTCTCTAGGGCTTCATTGCATAATATGAAAGTGAGATTTTGGCTTATATTTTTGATATTTTGATAGCTTTGACATTTTGATATGGCTTTATGATTTTATTCATGTCATTTTAGCTATTCTTATTAATATTCGATTTTTACTGTGATATTCTCAATCTTGTTTGCAAACAAGATCTGAACTTCAAAGTCTTCAACTTATTTTGATATCTAAGGCATCATCTTACTTTTTAATATCTCAATTGCAAGATTAGTTGGAAGGTAACTTATTAGTTGGAAGGTAACTTATTAGTTGGAAGATAGCCAATATCATAAAATGTACAGCAGCTTTTAATATCTATTCCATGTTACACTTGTCTTTTAGCTGGGTTATTGATCTTTCTAGCTGTGCTGCACATTTATTTTTTAGGTGCATGATGAGGTTTGCTCAATTCCATGTTACTTTCATCCTTTTATTTTTTTTTTTTTCATCCATACAGCTGTATAGGTTTTTTTTTATATCTTATAGCTCATCCATTATTATTACATTTATGATATTAGCTACCTTCTATAGTCTACTTGCATTACATTGGTTCTATATATAGTCTACTTGTGTGATTCTTCTTTCATATGCTTCTCATCCTAATTTGAAGTGTGTTCACTTCTATTGTGAGGATTTTCGGTAAGTATATTATGATTTTTATTGAGTATCTCATGACTTATATGATGTCAATCTACTGATCTGATTTGTGCACCTAACTTTTATTGATCTTACATTTGGTGGGATAAGATGTGGGCAATGATGTATTTGAGAATTAAAATTCTCTAAGCTATGGGCAATGATGAAATTTTTGAAATAAGTTTTTCTTTAAAATATGTGGCAATGAAGATCTTCTCGAAATCTAGTCTCTTAGTACTAGAGATTTATTATGACAAATTTATGTTTTATATTGTCATATTAGGCCTATGATTTATGTCATATAATGAGGTCTATGATTTCCAATGCTTCTTTTGATAATGAGCCATATGATATATAGTGAGATTTACCGGTACTACATTTGCTCTATAGGACTATGATTTTTGAAATGTTATGTTCACGGTAATTGTGCCTGATTGAGAATAAATTTTTTAAGCTCATCTATACTACATGCTTTACATTATGTTAATACTGAGCCCACTTTATAAAGAGCTATGTTTTCGCTTCTTCTTGACTATGATCAGCTACTTACTTGAGTCTAACGGTGCCCAAGCTTATCAAAACTATCTCATCTTCAGGTCCTATTATGTGTGCTATGAAGGATTTGTCATTTCCATTGAAACAGCTAAGATTTTGGCTTTCAGTTGGCTACCTCGATTTTTTTTTCTCTACTACGTGTAGGGCATAAGCTTGGATCTATGAAATCTACTAAAGGTGTCAATTGTTTGGATTATTGATTGTGATAAATTTCAATCTTTAAGTTGGGTTATTGATCTTTCTAGCTGTGCTGCACATTTATTTTTTAGGTACATGATGAGGTTTGCTCAATTCCATGTTACTTTCATCCTTTTAATTTTTTTTTTCATCCATACAGTTGTATAGGTTTTTTTTTTATATCTTACAGCTCATCCATTATTATTACATTTATGATATTAGCTACCTTCCATAGTCTACTTGCAATATCATACAGCTGTATAGGTTCTATATGTAGTCTACTTGTGTGATTCTTCTTTCATATGCTTCTCATCCTAATTTGAAGTGTGTTCACTTCTATTGTGAGGATTTTCGGTAAGCATATTATGATTTTTATTGAGTATCTCATGACTTATATGATGTCAATCTACTGATCTGATTTGTGTACCTAACTTTTATTGATCTTACATTTGGTAGGATAAGATGTGGGGAATGATGTATTTGAGAATCAAAATTCTCTAACTAAGATATGGGCAATGATGAAATTTTTGAAATAAGTTTTTCTTTAAAAGATGTGGGCAATGAAGATCTTCTCGAAATCTAGTCTCCTAGTACTAGAGATTTATTATGACAAATTTATGTTCAATATTGTCATATTAGGCCTATGATTTATGTCATATAATGAGGTCTATGATTTTTAATGCTTCTTTTGATAATGAGCCATATGATATATAGTGAGATTTACCGGTACTACATTTGCTCTATAGGACTATGATTTCTGAAATGTTATGTTCATGAAAATTGTGCCTGATTGAGAATAAGTATTTTGTGCTTATCTATACTATATGCTTTACATTATGTTAATACTGAGCCCACTTTATAAAGAGCTACGTTTTGGATTATTGACTGTGATAAATTTCAGAATCTCTGATATTCTGATGCCTATATATCTTTTCTCCTGTTTTGTTACATGTACATTGTTCAAAAATTGGCTCCTATCTCGATCTTTTACATTTATTAGAATAGTGCTTTTTCTTATTGTTTGAAAAATTATCAAGAGAACTTGATCTTTCTTTTGCTTTTGAACTTATTACAGTCATTTCCTTTTGCTTTTGAACTCTCTTGATCTTTCTATGTTGCTGCCATTTCCAGTTTGAAGTCATATTATTTTCTGAGCCCATTTATTAGATGATTGTCCATTAGTATATTATTTTTGATCTCATTTATGCAATTCCATATTGTTTCATGTGTTTTTCATGTTACATTACATCAATATAGTAATTCACTGATAGGACAAGTTGGTACATTTGATTGTTCCTAGGGTCAATGAAAAACCTTGGTATTGGACGTATTGTCAAGGGCAAACTTCCTATTAAGTCATCATTAAAGGTACCTATTGCGCACTGGGAACAATTCCAATCAAGTATGCCAACTATTACAGATGAACAAGAGAAGGAAGATGAGAAATTAGTGAAAACACAACAACAATGACAAGTAGAACACGTGATCCTAAATTTGCTGATCTTCACAAAGAAGTTTTACTAGACCTTATCACGGACCAGCACATAAACGGTAATGTAGAAGATAGAAATCCAACTAATTTAGCATGGAACGAAATTACTATTGCGTTCGTCTTAAAGACAAGAAAAACAAAAACAAAGGAACAACTAAAAGAACAATGGAAAGCACTTAAAAAGGAATTCAAAAAATATCACGAATTGACTAGTCGTAGCGGATGGGGTTGGAACATTGTATTGCAAATCCCAAAGGCAACCCTTAATGTATGGGAAGAAATCCTCAAGGTATGTCAATAAACTTAAATGTAATAACCCCACTAGTCATTATTTTTGTAATTATACCATTTTTTTTTATTTTATAGGTACATCCTGAATATGAAGCTTTACAAAATAAGTCATTCCCTTATTACGAAGCCATAGGAAGTATTATAAAAAATACATACGTTTGGGTAACCATGCCAGATCCACTGTTGTGCATGTCTCAGACACTAATTCCCCTGAAATGCAATTCAATGTACAAGAGGAACAAGATGTCGATAATGACGGTAACAATAATAGTCCAGGATTTATGCACGATGGTTCTAGTTTTGCAGAAAACTATGTTTTCATTCAAGATCAGGAAGTTGTTGTTGATACTGCGTCTGGAAGTTCAGGGAAACGCACTGCAGATATTTTAACACAACGAAGACGTAGAAGAAAAGCTTGACAAAAGAGGATACTCAACCGCTATTAGATGAACTAAGAAACAGGACAATTGTGGCAATGCACGCTATACATCGTGCAATGCCATATACCATGGAGGATGCATTAAAAAAACTTGAGTCACTTGAAAATCTGTCAGAGACTACATTTATTGCTTTGATTGACTCATTTAATGCAATACCGAATAACATTACAGTTTTCATGATGCTTCAAGGGTCACGTTTGGAGACATGGATTGCGGCAACTCTTTTACGACATCCTCAGTTTGGTGATTTGCCTATATTTACGGATCGTCCAAACTCATCTTCATTCCCTCCAACATTTCCTTAGTTTCATTCTAATTCACTTCATTGCAATTTTCTTTCCTTTTGAACTGCTTTGCTATTTAATGTTAATGTATGTCATGCCAGAAGAACAATAATCATTGAGTCACTTGATAGTGATCAATGATATGTTTGTAATGTTTATGAATGTAGTAACTTCTCTTGTTATAATTTTTAATTAATAGTATGTTGTTTGCACTTGAATAATTACATATTTTGCAGATGGACTTAAGACATTTTTATGAAAAAGAGGTTGCAAATTTAATAACAAATGTAGAAGACGAGATGTCAGTAATCGAGACCATAAATGAATTTGCTCAAACAAACAAGCCTACCACGAGAATTCCACGCACGATGTATGATAGACCTTATCCCAGGAAAGTATATATACAAGAGATTATTAATGGACATGAAATTCGAGCATATAATTGCTTTCGTATGTCGGCACAGGCTTTTGTTGGTTTAAGAGACATCATGGTCAGCCGTGGTATTCTTAATGACACTCGGTTCATGCCAGCGGCTGAACAACTAGCAATTTTTCTACGAGTTGTTGCTCAAGCAGATAGTTATCGTTCTATTTGTGAGTTCTTTCAACACTCGTTGGAAACTGTTAGTAGAAATTTTAATCATGTCTTACAAGGCATATTACTACTGAAGGATGAATATATTACACTACCTGGTCCAACTGTTCCTTGTCATCCGCATATTAAGAACAACTCTAATTTTTATCCATATTTCAAAGATATTTTGGGTGCAATCGATGGGACTCATATTCTAGCAATAGTTTTTTTTTTTTTGAAATTCAGCCGTAGCCTATAATACTATAACAGTAAAAAAAGATACATCAGGTTCCAGCAATAGTTTTTTGCCAAAAACAAAGGCGATACAGAAATAGAAAAGATTTTATATCACAAAATGTCATGGCGACAGTTTCTTTTGACCGACAATTTGTATATGTTGCAACTGGCTGGGAGGGGTCGGCAGTTGACATGCGTGTTCTGAAATGGACTTTGGAAAAGGGCGGATTTTCTGTACCACCAGGTAAGTATTATCTTTTTTTTAACATAAAATATAATATTTTAATAGTCTATGATTTTCAATAGGAAATATGTATTTGGTCGACTCAGGCTATGCGAACACGGATAAGTTTTTGGCACCAATACGAAGATGTCGATATCACTTGAGTAACTATCGAAGTTCAATGCAGCATAGATATGAGAAGCCGCAAGAACTGTACAACCACAGGCATGCTCAACTTAGAAATGTGATCGAAAGGACGTTTGGCATTCTCAAGGAACGGTTCAAGGTATTAACTGATATGAAACCATTCTCATTCAAGATGCAAGCAGATATTGTATAAATAATGTCGAGCATTTTATAAGATGCAAGCAGATATCATAAGAACAAATATCATCGAGCAGTTATGGATAAATAATGTCGGTGCTGCTTAATGTTCATGTATTTGAAAGTATCTTCATATATTTGATACTCTCTATGGTGATGTTTCAGTGTATTAAAAAGTTGTAAGGCATGTTTGTAATAATTCTGTAGTGCTGGTATTTTAAATTTATTTTTTTTTGAAATAAATTATTGTATTAAATTTTTATTATTTTAATGTCAATTACCCTCTACGGTGGTGTCTATATATACTTAAATTTGTAATATTTTTTGTAATAATTATAATAATTTTATGGTATTTTATCTTAACTATTCTTTTTAAATGGGATATTATTTTAAGATTTATTATTTTAATCTCAATAATTTTTTCTAGCCAAGGTTAAGCCATTAAACAACCAAACAAAATACTTACTTAACCCGGGTTCAATTCTAGATTAAATTTCTAGGTTAACTGGGTTAAAATACTTATTAAGTTAATATACCCTAGGTTAATTAACCCTTTCCCATGCCAAACGGGGGCCAAATAAACATCTCCTTATCCATATAGAGACGAAACAAGGATCATTCCCACCGCTGTCATTTAGTACTATCTAAAGCATTCCGTCTACGTCTGCAAATTATCATTATCTTTTACATTCACTAACAAACGAACCAAATCTCTAAGCGTGGATTTTCTAATTGGAAATAAGAACTGAAGAACATACATACATACATAATAAAAACACAACGAACCTTCCTTCCATGAATTGATTGAGCTGTTCTTGTAAATCATAAGGGAAAGCTTCGATAGCCAAGGATATCGGTCTCTGCAACTCCGAACACCGGGTTGAGAGATTTTTCACGATTTCCAGCTCCAGAACCCTATCGTCACGATCCGGAACCTGTTCCGCCTCACCCAGGTACACGACCCGAGCTCCCAAAAGCTTATCCCAAACCTTCTTTTTGTCTTTCCCAACCGCCCGCGGCTCCCCAATCACCGTCGCATCGTAAACCCTAGATAAGAACGAATCATTTTCCTCTTCTTTCTTTTCTTCCTCCTCCTCCTCCTTTTTCTCTTCTACAATATTGGAGCTGCTGAGAGCATCGGAAACCTTCTCCTCCGCCCTTAAAGCGCCAGTGAAGCCGAGAATTCGCGCGGTGGACACCAAGGAGGACAGAAGCACGAATTCGCGCCGTTTTCCAGCGATTATCCTTCTGGGTTCCTGTAGGTCATCGGCACCTGCAGCTACTGCTAGAGGAGTCGTACGGCGTTTGTCTGGGGAAAGCCGGCAAAGAAGGGGATGTTCTGCCGGAGAAATGCGGCGGATAGGAGTGGTTAGGAAACCTAACTTTCCATAGTCGCCGACGCTTTGAGAGTGGGGGATCATCTCCCGCCGGCGATTCGGCGAATATCGCCCGGAGGCCCCGACCAGAGTGCGGAAGCGGTCAGATCTTAAAACAAGTGTAACGATAAGATGCTCATTGGGAACGATTTATTAAAGGGATAATTACCTGCAACACCATTTTATTTTAGAGATTTTTATCATGATACAAAAAACTTCAATATTTACTTATTAGACACTCTAAAGTTAAATATTACATGACACACACTTATTTATTTTAATTTTACAACCAACACACCCTAGTTAAAAAATTCTTACATTTTATTTAAGTAAACCATATTTAAGTTATGTTTTAACTTAAATAAGGTTTATAGGAATAAAATCTAACCCCTTTTGTATCTTAAATTAAATCTAATCGTTAAGATGAGCATCTAACGATTAGATTTAAAATATTCTACATAAATAATAGATTTAAATAGTTTTTAACATGTAAGATTTAAGTTAAAGTGTACCGAGAGTTAGATTTTATTTTCTATGAATAAGTTAAAACATAACTTAAGTATGGTTTACTTAAATAAAATGTAAGAATTTTTTAACTAGGTGTGTTGGTTGTAAAATTAAAATAAATAAGTGTGTGTCATGTAATATTTAACTTTAGGGTGTCTAATAAGTAAATATTGAAGTTTTTTGTGTCATACGGGTAAAAACCCCTTTATTTTATTTATATGTTACTCATTTATTTTTAGTTAATTATATTATATATATTTAAAATATTATAAAATCTTATATACATATATTTTCACTTGTTTCTATTATAATAAGTAATTATAATTTTCTAATAGTTAGGTTATAAAAAATCTGAACCGTTCATCATATTATTTTAAAAATATTTAAATATATTTTGAGAGAAAATCTTAAAACTTTGATGTTTAAATTATAGTAAGGGAAGAAAACATCCGCAATGTGAATTGATTTTAGGACAGGTCAGCATTTTAGTGTGACATCGAGGAAGAAAAAATTTAAATACTATTAAAAATAAAAATATAATTTTAATAATTTACTAACGAAATATATTTTTTTTCAAATAAATTTTGATTAAATTTTAACTTAAGTATGTGTATATTTTGACTAAATTTTAACTTAAGTATGTGTATGTAAGATTTTATAATATTTTGACTGTGCATAGCGTAATTAACTAAAAATGAATGAGTAATGCATAAATAAAGTGAAATGATGTGGCATGCAGGTAATTATCCCTTTAACAAAATGGTACCCACGAGATAAGTGGTCAAAGCTTGAGCACTCAGATGTAGTCCTGTCAATGGAACGGATCATGACCCGATTCGATCAGAATTTCGATCTGATTAACTCCCAAATGAATTTTTTTGACCAGTCAATCCATCCCGTTTACTGACCCGATTCGTTTACAAATAAATGGATCGGATATGGATCACCATTGACTCGACTAGTTTAAAATCCGATCCATTTATGTAATCTAATTTGTAGTTCATACAGAAATACATTGTAGTTAATAAACTTTTTGTTGAAAAGCTCAAGTAAAAGTGTCACTATAATTAATTAATAAAAGATTCTCACAGATTATATTAGTAGATTTTAATTTATACTACTCACTTTATATTTCACAATATATATGTATATATATTAAAAATATAGATTTTTATACTAAAATATTTAATTAATTCATAAAAATATAACAATTTTCCTTTATCTTTTTTCAATAAATTTAACATTGTTTTAAATTTGATTATAAAAAATACTTAAAAATAACTACTTTTATTGTAAATGAATTAAATCTGAAAATCCGAGTTTCGAACCGATTCGATTTCCGACTCGAGAGGATATGAATCGACCATGATCCGATCTGATATATAATCTGATCCGATATATATGAATTTAGATCCGAGTTGAAATTAATTCGACTCGAACCCGATTCGTTGATAAGCCTACAGAGATGCCATCAGTCTTGTGCGGCAATTTTAGGTGAAAATCAAATTTTACTTAAAACATTATTTGCATTTTATTTAATCTGAAATTAACTTAATTTTTTTTTCAGCTTAAGCACTTCAACAAAAAACTAATTCAACTACTAATATATAAATTTTTAGAATTTTATAAACATAATTAAGATATTTCAGTATATAAATATGTAATAATATTTTATATAAAAAAATGATAATAAAAATTTACACATTAACTTTACAAGTGAATGTATTATTTTAATATATTTAATCTGAATAACTATTAGTTTTATGAAAAAATATTACTTTTAATTAGACTCATTTAACTCAAAAATTGAGTAAAAATTGAAACAATTTTAAGACTCAAATAAAAGCTAACTTGAAATTAAAAATTTTATTTTCTAGTTAAGTCTAATTTACTCGAAATCAATTCGAGGCCAGATGGGTATGTGGGAACACGTTTTGGCTAAGCAGCTCCGTCGGAACATTAATAAGAGCTGGCGTCTAAGGATATGCTCATATGAAATGCGAAGAGAGGTCAAGGCGTGAGCCGTTGAAGCTGGAGGCTGAAGTTGGAATATTTTATAGCATAAAAATATGGGCAAATTTCTCCCAGGTCTCTGAGTTTAAGGATTATTATCACACAGGTCCATATTTTTAAAATATATCATCGGGATTCCTAGATTTTCAAAAATATCATTTAGGTCCCTTTTTTATTTTTTTATTATAAAAAATATAAAAAATACCATTATACCCTTACCCTCTCTCTCTCCACCAGATTCGGCAGCCGCGTCGTCACTGCGCCGCCCCGCACCGCCTCCGGCTGCCTCGTGCGGCTACAAGACACTGCTGGCGGGCGCGCTGCGCCGCCAGGGGGCACCGCGGCTGGCGAAGTAGCCAGGCCGCTGAAGGCCGCTACATGCCGTGCAGCCGCACGAGGCCAGGAGGCAGCGCGAGGCGGCGCGGCTGCCAGATCTGGTGGAGAGAGAGGGGATAAAGGTATAATGGTAATTTTTATATTTTTTAATAATAAAAAAATTAAAAAGGATCCAGATAATAATTTTTAAAAACTTAGGGATTATATCATATTATTTAAAAAATAATTATTTAATTTAATATTTTTAAATAAATTTCTAAAAAATTATAAAATTATTATTCAAAAGATAACATCAATGAATTATTGCATTTAGAAAACGTGATATAACATCTACATAACATCAAACTAAATATCTCTTAGAATATTATGGGCATTTAAATAACATTATCATCTAAAAATAAGAATAACTCGTAATAAAATACCATAGTACTACTATAATGAATACTCAATCACCTTCTCCCAAATATAACATTTAAATACAATTTCTTAAAATTAAATGACATCTAAACAGAAAAAAATTTATAATATTTTTCAAAATTATTTAAATATATCATTAAAATTTAATTTAATAATATTCATAAATATTCTTCTAAAAAATATTAAAAATATTACTTAAAAAATGATAATATGAGATACACATCAAAATCTATTTCAATTTTATAACTTTAAGATCTCGTTCGATTCAAAAAATTTTAAATAAAAAAATATTTTATTTTTCTATTTAATAAAAAATTAATTTTGATATTAAAAAATACGTAAAATATAAAATAAAAGTAATTTTATTATTCATATTTATGTCACTAAGATATCTTTAAAATTTTTTTAGAGCCCTCCTCATCAGATTAAAAAACATAAACATGTTTGACTAAGCCAGCTTTAAAAGAGTTAAAGCTGCCCTGCTCTGTCTACTTAATTGGAGATCCTTATAGAAAATAAAAAACCTCTTATATGGTGAAACTTGAGGCTTCGCACTTTCGTAGGCACAAGCTTACGTATATTAATGGTTTACTTAGTTCAAGCTTTTTTTTTTAATTCACAATATAAATTATAACAATAAAAATTAATTTTATTTTACAAACACAAATACAAATATTAAATTAAATTTATTTCACATTTTTACACGCTTTTAATATTAAACTAAATTTTATTTTCTTTAAATTTATAAAATAAAATATTTTTTATTTAAAGTGGAATATGTCAGAATTTAAACGCAAATCAAATAAAAAAAGACAGGAGAATTGAACACTGCACAAGTTTGCATATTAATCCCAATGAAAAGTTCGAAAAAAAGAAAAATTTACTGACGATAAAAACCACCACCACAACAAAGAAGATCCATTTGGTGCTTTGACGAAAGAAAACCAAATTGCTTGGTATCCAATAAAATACAAATTTTCAAAAATAAAAATTAATTTTCTTTTTACACATTACCCAAAATCTAATTCTAAGGTATTATACATATATTTTAATACCACCATTAATTTTATTTCATGCTCTTCACAAATTCTAACATAACAAATAAACTAAATTTTAAATCCAACACACTTAACTACTGTACATGACAGAATTTAACCTAAATTTACGCTTTTTTTTATCCTATAACCTCTTTGACAATCACTTATATTCCCTCACATTTTTTATTAAGTTTAACAATATGCTTAGATTAAGATTGTAAGCAAATAAAATTTGAGAGTCAGACAATAATGTGACAAAGCCTTGATGGCAGCTAATTCTAAAAGGATCAGTTTGGTTCGAGCTTTTGTTTTTTTTTTAGCCCAACGCAAATTCCAACTGTAAAATCAAATTTATTTCACATCCAACATAAGTACGAACATTAAAATTAACTTTATTTCATATTTTACACACTTTTTAATATTAAACTAAATTTGTTTTCACTAAATCAATTAAATAAAATATTTTTTTCTCTTATCCAAAATTTAACATTGAACCAAAAGGGGACTAAAAATGTAGAATCAAAGGGCCAAGTTAGCCACAAGTGATAAACCTTCAGCTTGGATTAATTAAAAAAAAAACTAGCGAATCATTGCTACACATATATGCATACCTATTTTATTTGCTCTGTAAGATGAATCAAGAAATTGCAAATCCACAAATTAAATGTATTTAAAATTTAAAGTCATGTGATTTTATCTGACTAGAATAAGATGAACAACTAAAGTACAGTAAATTAGATTTAGGGGTATCAAGAAAACAAGCTGATTCCAATAGCAATTAACTCACAATTAACTTCAGATATCCGAATTTGAGATGATAGAATAATGAAAGATGAACAATAATTCCAACTAAAATCAAATGAATCAGAAATTACTGAAATACGATAAAAAAATTATACCTTGGCAGCAGGTTCGAGCCAGTTGGGATGAGTAGTTCGCGGCTGGATAATGGAAATATTAGATCACTGCAAAATAACAAAAATCCAAAGGTTTGAGTTGATGTTATCTTAATGAAGGCGCAGATGCACATGGGAAAAAAGCCAGTGTGTTCAATGTAAAGGTCTTAACGGTCTCTGGTGTGCGAACTTACTCGGCTGTTAAAGCAATCCATTCATGGATTACTCTGGCAAAGGACTACTCCTTGGTATCGAGCGACGCTGCAATCAGGGAGCTGTGAAAAATTGAGCTAGTACTAATACCGTAAATATTGGGCGGAGACTACTTTCAATTTCTTAAGCTCTCCAAAAACTCCATTTGATCGTTTGCCATGTGGTAACCAACTTCCCACAATCCATAGAAATCGTCATCACATACTTGGAGTGGACAAAAAATCAAGTTCAACTAGTCATAGTCTTAAACCTATAAAAAGCTATACGAAACTCTCTAGACCTCTTTTTTTGGGGTTCAAGAAATGCTTGAATTCAAAGGAGTATCCATTCTCTTGCTGACAATAGAATATCTTTTAAGTTGCCTCAATTAACATCGTAATTTATCTTTTTTCTTTCAAAAGGTTTTTTACGTAAAAAATTTCTCTCACTTTATTTTTTCATCATTTACATGTTTATATCCCTGTGACCTGTCCCAATGCACCTTAACAAGATCTCCCTCACAAGAGATCAAGGCTTTCTGGTTGCTCCACAAAGATGCATATCAAGAAAGTATTTCAAAGATGGCTTAATCGCACCCTATAACAAATAAAAGATGATGTAAAACTAAACAATACTCACAAAAAATAACTCAAATAAACAATAGACTAGACTCGTTTAGTTGGAGTATAATTTTGATATGCTTTAAGTTTCTTTGAAATAGAAAAAGAGAATTATTTTAGATGGCGTTTGGTTCAATACTATCTTGGTGATATATCATGCAATCTAGAAAAAATAATTTTTTGGTTTAATGATATACATAAGTTTCTAAAAACTTACAAAATTACCACTTAAAAGATAACATCAAAATGTTATGATATCTAGATAACATATCATCAAAATAACATTGAACCAAACACCCCCTTAATACTACGACGTGAAATAAAAATATTGTCAATGAAGATTGTGTTAAATGTGAAATAAAATTGATTTTTTTAAAGTATGTGTAAGATGTAAAATAAAAGTATATTTTAATATTGCCTTGTGTAGGATGTAATTGATTTTTAATATTTAATTATATGTATGATGTGAAATAAATAATAAAACATTAATTAAAGTATTGTTTGAGAAATTTGGGGAGTTTCTGGTCCCTAGCCAAACAAAGCCTCAATACTGTAGATCAAGATAATCTTGATAATGGTCCAGATTCACACTTATTTTAACTATTAACATTTTCAAATTTTAAACAATAAATATTTAACTTTACTGGAAATTAAATATTCAAAAATTTAGGAAGTTCTAGCATTATCCCTAAGATTAATAGCATTTTATTTTATTAACTTTTATTTTCTCTTGTTAATTGACGTTAAGATTCTATGCAAAAATCTCATATATTTGTAACGAAGAGACTTATGGATCAATAAAATTATTTTCTAGTTTTCTCCTTTTTTCCCCAAAGTTCTCCCTTTCTTCTAGTCTTCTCCCCTTTCTTCTGGACTTCACCCAATTCTTTTATCATTTTCCTCTTTCTTCTAATCTTTGACCCTTCCCCCTTATATGTCTTACATCAATTTGATGTAATAGTATACTCGTTCCACATTATTTTGGCATCAAAGCTTCAATCCACAGTTTCCACATTCCACACGACATGAATATTTCACAAAGCTTCAATTTAGAACTTCGATATGACAGTTTTTGCAAGCTTCAGCTCATCACTAATTCTCACCAAGTAGAATTTTGTACACGAAGCTTCAACTATCATCAGCTACAGTTGATCACCTCAATCACTAATAAGATCATGCCAACTAGCCTAGTCGCCTATATTCAAAGGGCCTATTTTCATTATGTCAATCACACATCATCAAAACCATAAGAAAAGGGATGACCCACAACACCACCTCCTCCATAAGGTAATAAAACCAAGCCACCATATGAATTCTTTTATCTGCAACAAAATCGAATATCAACTACCCTCATTGAATCTATAAAAAGACTTTTGATCTGTGCTCTGATCACATGTCGGCCCTTCCATTCAGGTAGTGTCGAATCCCCACAATGGCATAACCCCCACAATATTCATATCTTTGCATATCGTCCAGCTATTTGACCAACTGTAATGTTCTTCCAATGCCAACATGCATGAGCCACAATTGCACCGCCTTTAGTTCCTTGTGTCATCTAATGCCTTCGCTTTGACGTGACCGATTGCATCACCGAACCCTATTGTGCTCATCCGATGGTTCATCGTTTGGTGGTTCCTAGTTTCGCAAGAGTTCTCCGCAACTACTCTGCAAACCTACTCTTGCACAGTCATTGCCACATGTGGCCACTCCCAGTCAAGCGACACGCAGATGCCAACAACCTTCCACATACCCACACTGTCTGCCCATCTTCATTACACCTTCAATAGATCGAGCTAGATTGATTAATCCACAAACGAGATACACATATTCGTCAAGGAAGCACAGCTTTTTATATGCCAAAGTCATGTCATACTATATCCAATATTTACTAGGTTCTTCCATAATATTGAGTAAAAACTATAACAAATTACATCATCACATAGATATTTATTATTTAATTGTAATATTATTTAGCATGTCTTATCATGTCCGTATCCTGCATTTTAGAAAGTTTTGTCGGTATGTCAACACGTCATTGCCAGGTCCTAAGCTCCGAATGAAAAATGCGAAGGATTGTGTTAGACAGTCAACAGATAGCATAAAATTTGTTGAATCAAATATGACATAAATCTTTTAACTAAAGCTACGGTATGGATTTGTTAACTGATAAAATGCAATTGAAACAAAGGATCATGTAGTCGACCCCACCTAGTGGGATAAAGACATGGTGATTGTTGTTGTTGTATCGGCATGTTGATGCAGAGCCAGATCACCAGTGTCAACGACTGCGTTATAATCTACGACCTCGAGCGTAGATTATAACAATTTTATCTTGTATATAGTTATCCTATTATCTGCATATTTTATTTGAGTTGTTTGTTCAGTCAAATATTGGGTTATGTCGGTGAGAATGCCCACTTATGAGTCCTGTATCTATTTTATTTTCAGTTCAAGTTGGTTTAAGTCAGAAAGATTCAATTAGAATCAAATTAAGTTTGATTTGAGCCCAATTTGAATCTTTATTAAGTTAATTAGGCTTAATTTGCAAAATGAGGACCTATATGTAAAAGGGGAAGAAACAACAAATTACTTTGTACTTTTCCCCTTAAATCCCTAAAAGCTTCTGTTTTCCCGATCGATAAAGAGAACCAGCGCCTCTTCTCTGGCTCGTCGCTCGCCCTCGGTCCATGTCGCCGACCCCGCCGAACTCGGCGGTTCTTCTTGCTGGCCACGCATCCATGTCTCCAACCGTCGGCCACGACTCCAACCGCCGGCCACGTCTCCAAACGCCGGCCTAGTCTCCAACCGCTGGCCACGTTCTACACAGAGCACGCAAAACGCCTTCCTCTTCTTCCTAGCTATCTATAAATCTGTGGGCTACGGCTTCGTTCGGGGACGGGATTTTGCTGTGAGAAGAACATCTTCATCGACTGTTCGATCTCGACGCAGGTGGTGTCGATTTCTCGCCGGCTCGGCAGCAGGTGGCTGCATTCGGCAATTTCACCTCTGATCAGAGCCGAGCAGGAGGCTGCGGCTTCATTTCGGGAACGATTCGGCTTAATCTAAGGCTACAGCAGGGGGCTGAGGCTTCGACTTCGTGACCCGAATTCCCTTGGTTTGCTTATAGTGCATTTTAGCTCTCTGTTTTCCTGTTTCCCTGTTTTCCTGTTTCCTTGTTTTTTTCCTTTCATGATGGTGTTGATGATATGTCTTTGATTCCTCTTTGCTGTTATGAGCTATTTAATTTGAGTTGACTTCATATGACTCGTGCTTGGTGAAGATTTATATGTTAAATGACTCGATTAACTATCATGTGCAAAGTGATTCAAAATAATATGCATACGAGTTAAATTCTTTCTGAAATTCGATCATTTAATTATCTTATTTGCTATAGTTTCCTGAATTTGCTTGGATTGAAGTTTAATCATCAAAGTTGTTTCATGACGCATATGTGAATATGCAAAATAATTATATTAAATATAATTTGGAAAACTTAGTTTTAATCTCCTCTTCATTTGCATTTAGTATTTTATATAAAAAAATAAAAATCTAGGCACTAGTTTAATATTGGTAGCGTTAGGTTCGTTTTAAATCGATCCCCGCGCTGCATCACATGTCATGTTTTATTATATCCATGTGTTCTCGTATCGTGTTTTACTTCCTAAATACTAAGTCTAATAAGATCAAAAGTTCGATTCAAAGTAGGTTTAGTTTCAACTCAACTCTAGTTAGACCACTTACTTTTAACCCAATCAATGTCAATCTAGGTTCATATTTGAGTTCAGATTTAATCATGTAATTCAAACTATGATCATTAGGTAATGTTATTTCACATTAAAATTTATTTTTTTATTATTTGATTAATTAAATTTACTAATTTGTATAAATCCAAATTCAACAAAGAAAACTAAAAAAACCATGGCCTTTTACTTCAGCTAAAAATGGTAAAACAAAAGGAGAGACAGAGAGAAATAGGGGTAGAAGCATAAATTGAGATTTCCTCGTACAAATAAAGTGAAAAAAATACAAGTTTTGATTAATTTCAGCAGCTTCTAGGTCAACAGCAGTAGAATATTGCAAATAACCACTTGGGTTCAGTGCATGCTTCCAAATCAATCATTCAATATGATACTCAAATACATTATAAATGAAGTTATTTTGCAATAAGATATCCCAATTATGACCTTGAAGGTAACTTCAACTCTTGCTATTCATTTTTATTGATTTTGTAGTTATAATTTAAAATGTCCTTGTAAATCTTGTCACACATCACGACAAAATTTAGTCAGGTGAAACTACTGCAAACCTGCTTATGATCCCTAAAGTCATTATGATCACCATACACATTTTTCCCCATATAAAAATACCGTTTAAAATGCTTTCACAGAAAATACATAACTCACCCTATAAACAAGTTTTTGATCACATGCATATCCTTCGACTAAGATCATGCTTATGAAATTTGAAGTCAAGTTGCTTCAACTGTGAATCAAAATTGAACAAAGAAAGCTGAAGTCAAAGCTCCAAAAGTTCGTGTACCAGAATCTGATAAGAAGCTTAAAGAAGGTGAAATTTCCCATTAATAAAAGCTTCTACAAGAGAGAACACATGTACAATTGAGGTTACAATTATAGAGACACAAAATATGCTAGGCCAACTTGAGATTGAAATGAGTGGTAAAACATGAAATGGAAAATTTGAGAAATTCAAATAAATTCGTTTATGATAATGCTTTCTTAGATTTTAATGAAAGTGAAAATTCTTTATAATTCACTTATTCAAATCTTACATTTCATCAATAATGGCAATGAAAAAGATGGCTTGCACGACGATGACAAGGAGGTTGAAAAGGAAAAAGTTGAAAAAGAAATGATTACTGAACAAATTATGACTAAGGAAAACAAGAACATTAGTGACAATTTAGATAAATACAAGAATTCTACGAATGAGAAAGTATGTTGACGATTCAAGAGAAGAAGTTTCCAACAATAGAGGTAGATAAGTTGTATGTTGAGAATCAACACTAGTCAAATATTAATGAAGTTATTCTAGCACCTATGAACTTTTCCCACACAAAAGAGGCCAATATTACACATTTTAGGTTGAGAAAATGTTTAAAATGTTGAATACTAAAATAGCAAGTCAACTACTTATGCTTTTGATCTTGGGAAATTCTAGCATGAAAAGTTTACATAAAAATTAGTGAGGGCACCCTGACATCATGCACTTGAATCCTTCAAGATTTATTTGATGCTTACTAGAGATTCAAATTTGGGTTAATTTTGGGTGATTTAGGATTCCCATATTTGTGTGATATAGATTTAATTTGCTTAAAAGTTTGAAGCTGGTTTGCAAAAAAGAAGATTTGTTGTGTTTATCCAATTTTATATTTTCTTCATTCATCATTTATGTATCTGTATTTTTTTGTCTTTAATTTATTTCCTAGTTTCAATGCAATGATCTCTCTGCTATTTTAATATTTAGACTTGACAAAGAAAATTATTTTGGTTAAAATTAGTTCTAGAATAAGTCAATATCCTGAAAGGGAAGGGTAAAGAATATTTGGTGAGAATCCTAAAAATGCTAGTTGTCCATTTTGAGTTGAAAAAAACAAAACAAAAGGCATTCTTCTACTTTTCTCCTCATTGTCACCACTCGAGCAACCCCTTCTGCTACTCTGATTGAGTGATAGTCTTTAAGCACAAAGTTCTAATTGTGAAAGATTTAAAATTAAATTACTTTTATTTTGGAGTGTGATTAGGACATGTAATAAAGTTAATGTTCCATTATGAAATTTGTGTAAAATGTGAAACGATGTTGGTTTTAATATTAGAGTTTGTGCAAGATTTGAAATATTTTTTATTCAACATTGAAATTTGTATATGATGTGACTTTTAAGGTTAATATTAATACAAATTAAAGACAAGCTTGGCAAACAAATAGGCCTTAGTAAGCCTCTTACCTTTGTAATAAGGAGACTTTAATGGACGAATAAAATTATCTTCTAATTTACTCCCATTTCTTCCAAACTTCTCCCTTTTCTTATAGTCACCTCTCAATTCTCCTTATTTCCTCACATTTTTTCTAAACTTCCCCACTAAACAAAAATCAATGTGTGTTGCATGTTTTTATATAAAATTGGGAATACATTTTTCATATGGGATTTGTAATATTTTTAATTTAATATTGAAATTTATGTATGATGTAATATTAAAGTTAATTCTAACATAGATTAAAATTAACTTGGGAATACAAACAAGCCTAAAATAAACCTCATATCTTTGTAATGCAAAAGCTTTGATGAATGAACAAAACTATCTTCTAGTTTTCTCCCCTATCTTTGACGCTTCTCCCATTTCTTAAAGTCTTTTCCTCTTTCTTCTTATTTTCCCTCATTTCTTCTAGTCTTCTCCCCTAAAAAATCAGTATGTTTTGCACATTTTTTAATATAAAATCAAAAATAGAAATGAAAAGAAAGTTGAGATGAATGCTAGATAAGTAACATAGCTAGGATGGTTCTTAAAGAATATGCATCAATTTTCAAAAAAATTGGAAATAAATAAGGTGAAAGAAATTCAAAGAAATAACAACCATTTCCCTATTCATGTATCTTACCTTTATTCTTTTGCATGCAGCATGCCATTATAATTTATCATACAATAATTTACGTTAATTATGCTATATTATTTACAAAGACAACCATTAAAAGGCAATGAATGGAGATCCATTGAGTTCACATTATCTATCTAATGGAAGCAAAGGTAAATAACAAAGAAAAGCATTCTACTTACAATCAGAGTGGCTTATATAGCAACGGCAGAAAATAAGCATCAACAATTTGACATAACCACCAAAAGCACAGGAACTTGAGAAATTACCATTTGAAAGTACAAAATCAGGACAAAAACTATTCCAACCCAGCCAATCTGCATCTTAACTTCAAATTCCTATTTTCCTGCTTATCAGACAAGATCAAAAAGTTATTCAAATAACCCTGTAACTTGCCAAGGTACAATTCCAATAAGTTCACCGAAAATAAATGACCACACCTGCTCAAGAACCCTAGCCGAGCTCTTCTCCACCAGCCTAGCTAATCCCTCCAGCTTGATCAGCATTTTCCGGTACAAATCCTCCAACTCCGAAGCATACTCCGCAATCCCAGGCCCTACCAAATGAGCTAATCTCTCCATATTAAATCCTTCTGCCGCAGAATCCAGCAGCCGCTGGGCCGCTGCCACATCCTTAAGGTTACGAAGGCTCTCTGGCTCAGCCAATTCGTCATCCACTTTCCACGGCAGCCATGGAAGTGCAGACTCCGGGGAGAAAGACCCATACTGTCCCCTGAAAGCGGGGCCAATGTTCACGATGTCGAGCGATCTCGGTTCAAGAATTCTCGCGCCGATTGGAGACTTCTTCATCCGGAGAACAAAAGCCCGATAATCGTGAGTGTGGATAGCCTGGTTTTCCGTCGCCGAGGAGGACAGGAGGAGGAAGATACAAGATCCAGGATTAGGGTTTTGAGGCATGCACTCGGCGGCGGATGCTAGGGTTAGGGTTTCCAAAAAGGAGTTTGAAACAGAAACTTCGCGCATGGAGGGGCGCAGGGGGGAGCGGCGGCGGGCACTGAACCAACCAATGAGAAGGGGTCGGCGGTCATCGTCGGCAGCTGCAGCCGCGCGGCGAAGGGAATGGGAGTCGATGCGGCCGATGGAGTCGTAGAAGCTCATGGGGGAGCCCGAGGAGAAGTAGCCAGTGATAACGGCGGATAATGAGGATGCAGCTCCAGAACTGGCGGTAGCATAGGAGGAGGAAGAGGGATCGTCATCGTGGGGATCTGGAGGGGGAAGGCGGGTGAAGTGACCGAAGAGGAGGCCGTCCACATCGCCGGAAGATGACGCGAAGCGCTGAAGAATGGAGGATAGCGTTGGTCCGGAGATGGAGATCTTCTCCACGAGGAAGGACTCGTCGACCATGGTTGTCAATGGAGGTCAGAAAGAGAAAGATGACCTACACAATCGATAGGATACTTAGACGGGGATCTTCGACGGACTAGATCTCTTCCCTACGCATCGACGTTTTTCTAAAACTACTCTCTCAACCGTAATTCAATAATTTTAAAAATTTCTGTTAAATTTTAAAAATTTCTGTTAAATTTTAAAAACAAATAAAATTTCGATGAAATTCAGCCGAAACTCTTTTTTTTTAATAATATCCAAAAATTATAAATTACAAATTTAATTTAATTTTATAAAATTTAAATAATTTATAAAAAAATCAAAACTATCAATACTAAGACCACCGAAATTATCGAAACGGTTGAAATCAATATATTCATCTTATAATAAAAAATAAAATCAAAATCAAACTTTAAAACTTTAGTTTTCACTTTTACAATCAATGTATTATCCGCCAACTAGTTCATAATCTCAATTCTTCGTACACAAAAACCATCTATTTTTTTGGGAAAACAAATAGACCTCGGCAAACTCAGTTCAACGAACAAAAATATATCAAGTTAAAAAAAATAAACTTAAAATTGATCTAAAATAAAATAATGAAGAAAAAATTTCAACAAAATTTATTAGATAAATACACAGTTTCAATTTGAGTTACATACATCATTATAAATAAAAAATAGAACATGCAATGGCAAAGCCTAACATCAATTTTTAAATATAATTTATATTTACTTGCATTATAGTGCTTGTTAGTAAAAGTTAAATAAAAATAAATTTTTATTAAAATATTATGTATAATATAAAATAAAATTAATTATTATATTAAAATATATGAATATGTGATAAATTAAATATTATATTTGTGTGCAAAATATAAAATAGTTAATTTTTATTTTAAAATAAAATATACATAAAATTTAATATTAAAATTTATACATAATATAACATGTAAAATTAAGTCTTAGCTAAAAAGAAAACTTATATATTATATAAAATAAAATATAGACTTATATGATAATTTACTATAAAATTATCATCATCTCTTCTAATTTCATGCCAGCCTTAAGTAAGGATTTTATATTATAAAGGACCTAATATTATTAAAACTTCAAATTAACTGCTCTATTTGTGACTTAGATGTAATTTACAATATTTTTGGCTGTCTTACATCTTTTTTATTTATATATCAACCCAAAATTTTTCTATTTTCACGTCAGTCAAAATTTTAGACAAACATACAACTGATTTTATGTCATTCAATATTTCTACTGACTATATAAATTTTTTATTTACATTTCTTTATGTACATAAATATTAGGAGTGTGTTTCATAAAGTAACTTATTAATTTTTATCCAATATATCATATGACACAAATTTTAATTTTTAAATTAAAATATATTTCATATCATATAAAATAAAAAATTAATTTTATTTCATATTATAAAAGAATCTTAATAAAAAAAACCTTCATCTAAATTAGTTTTGATTTTATTAAAACTAATTTTTACAAAGAGATTTTGTCTAATAACGTTTGAATAAATAATGAATTTTGGGTCAAATTTTTTGAGTGATAAGTATATAAATATATAATATTTAATAATAAATATATAAAGAAAAAATATCTAATAACAAATATATAAAAGAAAAATTTAGAGTAATATAAATGAAATTGAAAGTTAGATTATATGAATATATATATATATATATATATATATATACATATTTAAATTCTATGGAGCTTTTTTAATAATAAATTTAGAGTTTTATTTACACATGTCACACAAATCTTCATGTATTACATCACACACACTTTATTCTTGTAAATTTTTTGAAGAAAATATGTATAGTGTAATATTAAAAAATTTGTGTAGCATGCAGGTAAATGTCCCTACAATTTAATAATTGATTCATAAATTAATGATCATAATTTAACATTTAACACACTGAATTATTTAATAAATAAAAATTAATTTATTAAATAATTTAATATATTAAAAATTTAAACTATGATGGGGATAATTACTGAGGCAATACTATTTTCATAAACTTGATGGCTAAGAAAACGAAGTGAGGAATGCGGGGCCCAACATCAGGAAGCTTCTGGTGCAGGAACATGGAAGAGTGAAACGAACGGCTGTTGATGCTGCCACGTCATGCGATCGATCGTCCAGTGATGCTTTGATGGTTTATCTGAAAAAATTTAAAAAATCCCCTTGGAAAACGCGATATTAATAATTATCCAAAAAAAAAAAAACGCTGATATAAATGCAGCCAGCATTGTATGCTCAAAGGCCGTTTGCTTCCGCTCCAAGCACCCCTCGTCGCTCGCGAAGAACGCGGAAGGCCCAGCAGCGATGGAACCAGAACTGGAAGGAAGACGAAGGCGAATCTACTACACGGTTCAAGCGACGGAGGACGATGAAAGGTGTACACAAAAGCTTCTTCTCTTCTGAATCTCCTCTTTAATTCGCTTCTATTGGATTGAAAAAAGAGTATGGGATGCGTGCTTGGTTTCCATGTGAATGTTTCCTTCATTGTTAATTTCATGGCTTTGAAAACCGGACCAGCTTCAGAACCGGTAGACTGAAAGGTTCAAAATTCAATGGTCGAACCGGGGTCGAACCGGGATAAAGTAAAAATTAAAAAAAATAATAAAATATAATATAAATATAGTTAAGATATATATTATTCACACATCAGCATAATAATTAAACATAAAATGAATGTTTAATAATTGAATTTTTAACAAATAATATCTTATGTCAATAACCCAAAAAATAATTCCAAGCAAATCGAAATAACAATAACCCAACAAAATATTCGCAAATCACAAATTGAGTATAATATTTAATACATCATTAAAAGATCTGAACAAATGTATGCTTGATCAATATTAAAATACTAAATCATTTCATCATTTCATATCACTAAAATACTAAAATACTAAATAATTTCGAAAGGATGAGGGGCTGGAGAGGAGAGTGCGAGGCAAGAGAAATCGCGAGTTTGTGACTGTCGCGCGAGTAGAGGCTGCAGAACGGAGGCTGAGTTAGGGACCCAGAGTTTAAGAAAGTTTTTTTTTTAATTTTAAACTCAATCGGTCCAACCGTACCGGTTCACCGGTTGACTGATTGAACCGCGATTTAGACCGGTTCTAGCCGGTTTCAAGCGGATCCGGTTATAAAATTAAACCGGACCGGTTGGTTGACCGGTTCACGATTCGATCGGTTGAACCGATCGGTCTGGTCCGATTTTTAAAACCTTGGCTATAGGTATCTAGTTTCTTAGTATTATGTTGTTGAATGAGATGAAGCTGATCCGTGAGGCTCCTTTCTGTCGTAGTGTGTTGTGAAATAATATGCAGCGGAAAATTCGGATCGCCGGACGTGTAGTTAGTCAAATAAATCGTGTCAGATAAGTATGAGAAATAATGATAATAAAAGAACGAAGCAACCACAAGAACACCAGATTTACGTAGTTCGGAGGTATTCCTCCTATATCTACGGAGAAAGCAGAGAGAGACTTTATTATGTAAAAAATCAGATAGAAAGAGTACCTTACACTAATCACTTGGTTCTCGATCTCAGACGGGATACAAAAATTGAATTTTTTTTTCTTTTTTTTTTTCAGATTAGACAATCCAATTGCTCCTTGAGCCTCAAATGATTGCTTCCAGATTCCTACGAAATTACCTACGTAGCCGACGAAGAAGATTCAAGAGAAATCACTGCTGAAAATACCCAAGTGAATCACCTATTCACGTTTCCCAAGAAGAAGCTTGAAAACTTGCAGCCTTCCACCAGAAATCCTAATAATCCCAGTTTTTTTCTATTTCTCTCTCTCTCTCCAATTTTTTCAGCTTACCTGATCATCTCGTATTTATAATGGTAACTTATAACAAATCTTGTATCTGATTTTCATAAAATCTCAACAGCATAACAAATAATCCTTATAATTACGATTATTTAATTATTATTCAAATCACATTTTAACAATCTCCACCTTGATTTGATTAAAGTTGATATTTTCTAAGTAGAAACACCTCCTCTCCCTAAGGCCTTCATACCTTAGTTGTCAATTATCGAAGTCCTTTTTACCATCAAATTTTTCCACCTCAAATTTTGTAATCGGCATATCTGCAGCACCAGAATGACAAACTACACAAAAATGCGCTCTGATACCAAATGTTGTGAAATAATACGCAGCGGAAAATTCGAATCGCCGGACATGTAGTTAGTCAAATAAATCGTGCTAGATAAGTATGAGAAATAATGATAATAAAAGAACGAAGCAACTACAAGAACACTAGATTTACATGGTTCGAAGGTATTCCTCCTACATTCACGGGGAGAGCAGAGAGAGACTTTATTATGAAGAAAATCAGATTAAAAGAGAACCTTACACCAATCACTTAGTTCTCGATCTCAGACGGGATACAGAAATTGGATCTTTTCTTTTTTTTTTTCAGATTAGACAATCCAATCGCTTCTTGAGCCTTAGATGATTGCCACTAGATTCCTATGAAATCACCTCCGTAGCCGACGAAGAAGATCCAAGAGAAATCACTGCTGAAAATCCCCAAGTGTATCACCTATTCACGTTTCCCAAAAAGAAGCTTGAGAACTTGCAGCCTTCCACCAGAAATCCTGATAATTCCAGTTTTTTTTATTTCTCTCTCTCCAATTTTTTCAGCTTACCTGATCATCTCATATTTATAATGGTAGCTTATAACAAATCTTGTATCTGATTTTCATAAAATCTCAACAGCTTAACAAATAATCCTTATAGTTAGGATTATTTAATTATTATTCAAATCACATTTTAACAGTAGTGTGACCTTATTCTTGGCAGAGCAATCTTCTGCTAGGAAATGTAAGTAGAATGTTGAGAACCCGAATAGGCTTGCTGAAGGAGCTTTGCTTAAGAGGGAGCTGAACCGTCTTGCCTAATAAGGACCTGAACAAGCTTGTCAAACAAGAACTCCGAACGGGACAGTTCAACCATAGTTCCTGACATAGGATCCCAAGAACCAAGTTCTCATAAAAGTCTTAATAGAATCAACCAAATATTTCCTAAATCCTTCAAAAGCAATGTCAAATATCCCAAGACATGGCATAGCACGTGAATCATTATCATTTTATGCTCTCGTCTCCAAGCTATATATAAATAGAGGGGCAAAAGATGAGAAGTGCTCTGACTCCCCACTTACTAGTGACCCTTCAATTGGCCTTCCTTTATAATCTTGTTCGTCTCCATACTCTAATTCCAACAATCTTACAAGGCTTTAGGGAGGTCATCTCTTATGTACTTTTTTTGGCCTCTACTTAGAGACTCCTAAGTCTTATAAACTTTTCATTTGATTAATAGATTTAAACTATTAAGACAACATCATGATTTTCTCCTCAGACATTTTAGTTAGGAGGATGAAGAACTTGTTTGGAAGTCACGATTGTTTTACCTTTAATGTCGACCATTGCTATTTGTTACATTTATAGATGGCCTTCACATTTGATATTTTTATATATTTAACTCATGAGGCCTGTTTGTTTGCAAAATTAAATTTAACAATGTTGAAATTAAACTTAAATAGAGATATTTTTTTATTAAAAATTGTGGATGATGTGAAATAAAATTAATTATTATGTTGGGATATGTGAGGAATGTCATATAAAGTTAATTATTATGTTGGGATATATGAGGGATGTGATATAAGTTAGTTATTATTTTAGTAATGTATAAAGGATATGAAATAAAATTAATTTTTAAAATTAAATTTCATGTGTGATGTGATATGCGTGGTTAAAATTAAAACAAATGGGACCATGATGTTATGCTACTCAAACTTTTCAAGTGCTTAAAGTTGTGCTCTCAGGTAGCTACTTTACTTGAGCCATTTAAGGCTCGCGTACAGAGCTTAAATTTAAATTGCTTAAACCACAATTTAAACAGTTTAAGCAATTTAAAAAGCTTAAAGTAGTTCAAGTATTATGTGAAATTGTTGGATACAGACGTTTCTTAAACAACTTATACTTTAGATTAATGCTACACATATCCAATAAATGACCCTAAATTTTAAATTTAAGTTTCAGCAGCTTAAAATAGTTTAAGTATTATGTGAAACTATTGGATATAAACGTTTCTTAAACAACTTATATTTTAGAGTAATGTTACACATCTCCAATAAATGACCTCAAACTTTAAATCCAAGTTTGAGCTACTTAAAGTAGTTTAGGTATTATGTGAAATTGCTAGAAACAAATAATTTTTAAATAACTTATATTTTAGAATAATGCTACATATCTTCAATAAATGACCCTGAACTTTGAATCCAACTAGGATTCTTATATGATAATAGTGCCACATAAATAAAAATGCTACTTTTGTCTGTGTCACCACTACCGCTTATATGAAGCCACAGGTAAGCAAAAATTGCTTACCTGTGCTTGAATTGAATGCCAAACACAGCTATTCTACTGTAAGTGGAAAAATGTCAGATTAAAATGCAACTGAATCTCATTAACGTTGCTAAGAGTAACCAGTATCTCAATATCCAAACCTTGCAGGACCAGGAACTTAAATTCACCCTCGATTCCCTTCTTTTAGTTAAGCTAATTAAGTCATTTTTAGTTGTGCTTGATATTATTATATATTTAACTAATGATGTTATGCTGCTTAAACTTTTCAAGTGCTTAAAGTTATGCTCTCAGGTATTTACTTAACTTGAGCCATTTAAAGCTCGCACAACTTAAGCAATCTCCCACAGTAAACTGCTTAAACCACAATTTAAACACTCACAGCTATTCTATAAATGTAACAAATAGCAATGGTTGATATTAAATGTAAAACATTCATGACTTCCAAACAAGTTAGGCTTTTTTGATTTTTTTTTTTTTTTAAACGTGACAAGTTAGAGGTTTTAAATCAATCATAAACCAAGATATTTGAGAAACAAAATATGGGTAACTTAGATAAAAAAAGGCAACTGGAATTTCAGTTTTTCTTAGAAAGGGCATGTGAGCAACTGTGATCTTTTTTTGTTTTTAATGTTACCAAATGGAGATTGGAGATATAATGTCTAAGCATTTCGATTTGTAATTATTTGATTTCTTGCAAATCACTGATGTTAGCCGAAACAGAAGGATTAATCCTGCAAAGAGGAAGTTAATAACTTTTAAAAGAAAGTTGAGTAATTTTTATTAACGAAAAGTCTGTCTACTATCAGTTAGATGTTCCATATGTATAGACTATAGTTAACTTGAGCAACCTGTGAAAGAGATAATAACACCAAAAATTAGGAATAATGTGTCCTTGTTACAAGAAACGAGTTGAAAAACTTCTATTTGTTGCAGGAATAGACTATTTTTCAACTATTTATTATCGAGAAGAGTAAATTGTAAAGACACTCTTTCTCCTCGAGAACCTTGTACTTCTTGAAGTAAATAGTTTATATAGAAATTTTGCATGAGCTTTTCTAGACTTACGGATAAGAAGCTAGGCTTAGGATGACTGGGGGCTATTGAAGGATTATAAGGGTCGTTACTTAAAACATTCGAGTCCTAGATGGATAACAATGATACAACTTTTATATTATTTCTAATCTTTCGAAGACTTACGAAGCTAAACTTCGTTGAATTGTTGATCTTCATGTTAGCCTTCTCAGATCTTTTATAGTGGAGGAATAAGTCAAGATTTCTTGGTGTGAATTGATGATAGTGCTCACAAACACTTTCGCATGAAACCTAACTAAAAACCTAACATGGTCACTACTTCATAACTATCTGACAATTCCATGATTCTTCTAAAAACTTACGTTCAATTCCACAAGATAATCTTTTCTTGGTAAATGGTTGAACAAGTAGCTCCTTAGATTTACAGTTGCCTTCATCGAGATTATTTGTTCTAGGATTCCGTACATCACTTATCATTTCAATCATTGGGTCCTTCATAGAGGTCAATCCTTTTATGCTTCAATAAGGTTTTAATCCTCATATCTAATCCTCAGTCAAGTATTCCATACATTGAGGTTCCAATCCTTGGCTTCCCTACGTTTGGTTCAATTCTTCCAATAGTAGTTCATAAAAATCCGTTTCAGTTTGATTTTAAAATTTCAAGCTATTACTATAAGAAAAAAAAAATTCAAGCTATAAATATCTAGAGAACAAAAAAAATTTTAAAAGAAAAAGAAGTATAGAGTGCTAAAACTGACCTGAAACAGGGATTGCTTTTAGCCATGGGAATCTTTGTTAGCTTTTAGTGCGTCAGGCAACTCCTCTTGCATTACATTGAATGCTACTGTTATAAATCTCTTGCGTGTGATTGCTTACTTCCCCCCAGTTGTTGTTCTCATCTGACCATCTGTATGCTTTGATATCTCCTCTAGTGCTGGCTCTCAATTCGTCCATCCTTTCCAGATTCATGATTTCTTACTTAATTTCGACAATGACGTTCTTGCTTAATTTCTTCCTCTTCACCCTACTCAGCAATTCTCGTTTTTCAGGAAGAGGAGAACAAGCACTCGGCGCCGCGGGATCTCCGTTGCTGAAATCATCGCGAAATGGAAAGATCACAATGAGAAATTGCAGTCGAACGATTCTCAGATCACTCCAAAATTTCCCGGCAAGGGCTCGCGGAAGGGATGCATGCGCGGGAAAGGGGGACCCGAAAACTCCTATTGCCACTACCGCGGGGTGAGGCAACGAACCTGGGGGAAGTGGGTCGCCGAGATCCGCGAACCGAATCGCAGCCGTCTGTGGCTGGGGACCTACGACACCGCCGTGGAAGCCGCCGCCGCCTACGACGAAGCTGCTGCGGCGATGTATGGCGCCTGCGCTCGCCTCAACTTCCCCGAATCGGAGCTTCGAAAACCATCAGCAGGGGAGAAGATGAACGTGAAGAGTGATGAGCTCAAAGAAGAGCCGCTTGACCTTGAAGAACGAGAACCTGATCAACTTGATGTCGGAGAGATCACAGGAGACGCAGATCTCCATGATCCAAATGGTGGAAGGATCGCGTGGAGCTTGGAGCAGATGGATCAGATTGGTTATTTTTCGGATTTGGACTACGGCTTGCTGGATTTAGGATCTCCCGACGGGAGCTTGTTCTTTCTCTGATGCTCCATGATCGTTTTTCAGAATGATCAGGGGGGTATTTTTCTTGTAGGATTAGTATACATTCTATTGATGACCTTTCTTTTTTTTTCCCATAAAAAAGTTTTTTTTTTCAGTTTAGCATTTTCAGTGATTTATTTATTTATTAATTTAACATTATTAGCTTTCCTTAAAGAATACTTTCATATTATAAAATTAATCTAAAAAACATTATATATATGCTTATAACAAACACATTTTTACTTATAACAAGCATATTTTTGCTTATAACAAATACCTTTATGTCTATAATAAGCATATTGATCATAACACCTAGTTGTAGTGGTCCCGCCCTTTGCCAGTTGTCGCTATTTAATTGGTGTACGAAAAATGAACGTGTCAAGCTCTTCGAACTCAATATTTTCTCGTGTTTGAGAGACAAAATATGGGTAACTTAGATAAAAAAAGGCAACTGGAATTTCAGTTTTTCTTAGAATATTATGGGAGTAATTTTGAGATTTTGAATATTATTCAATCAAATAACTTCTGTTCAAAATCCAACAAAAATTTTAATAAATTACTTTTAAGCCAATGTTAATAGAATGCTTTAAATTTATTTATAAAATTTTAAATATTTTATGTAAATTTCTGAAGTTAATATAATACTTTAAATTAATACATAAATTTTAATATTTTTCACACAAATTCTTAAACTTAATACGATATTTCAAATTGGTCCCTCAAATTCTTTTATATGTTAAATTTGTATCTCCCTAAAAAGAATAGTAAAGAATTAATTTGAAGCTACCAATAAATTTCAAAAATTTGTACAAAAGATTTTAAAATTTACGAACTAATTCAAAATATCTTATCAATTGAAATATTTTAAAATTTCTAAACTAATTTAAAATATATTATCAACTTTAATGGCCCTGAAGGAGTTTACCCAAAATTTAATATCAATATAAGATTAATTACTACCGAATGCAAAAATCAACATACAATAAATTTTTATGTAGTTAATTTCATTTAATTTAAATAAAAACTTAATTGTTGTTGTATCAGATTAATAGTTTTACATAATCAGCCTTATTGATTGGCTCTCAATCTCTGGTTTAGATATTTTATGGCACAGAAATATGGATAGCAGAGAATCAATTTAAATTTGAAAATATTTTAAATTTAAAATATTCTTAACTTATTATAATTTTTCAAAGTAAGTTGATATTAAAAATTTGATAAATTCTTGAGATTAAGAAATAATATCATGCACATTAGACTATGAAAAAAAATAATTACTTAAGAGATCTTTAATCTCATGATACGAGTAATTATTCGTCTATTTCACCGAGTAATAGACATCCTAGATGCTATGTAAAATATCATACATCATAATATGGTTATCGAAACAAATTAATGTCAATAATCGAGGTCCATCTCAATAGCTAAAGATCTTTGTGACTTGAGTCCTTTTTTGTTAGAAGCTATTTTTCATCTTTAATACATAAATTTTAATATAAAAATTTACTTTATATTATATTCTATATAAATTTTAACATTTTATATTTAATTTTTTATTATTTTTTTAATAAAGTGATTGAAGATCATTGAAGGTCATTTTGACCATAGCCTGACCTCTAACCAATAAGGCATAATGGATTCAAAGAAAACTTTATTCATCATACTGACCTAATAAGTTGAATTTAATCTTGAGGGTATTGAAGTTGAACTCGTTATAGTGTTGTGGAAGTTGATACTTGATATCGAGGACCCAAAATAGTTGAAATTGTTGATTCGCTCTTTATCTTGCTCGAGAAACTATTTTGAAATGTGAAATGTGATTATTTTAATTATTAGAAAATATTGTATAATTAATTTGTAAATATTCTTGAATATTCACACAATACCGTCTAATATTAGTCAAGCGTGTAATATAGTTTTGTTTATAACCTACATTTTAATTAGATTTTTCAAAATTTGGTGCACAATCTATATTTACAATTTACCTTCTCTCTGCTATCTTTGAGGCTCTGGGAGCTTGATAGCACATATTGGAGAGGAATCAAAGAGGGGATTGGTTTGGGTATTGCCACATATTTTAAAGTGATGGTGAAGAATTGTTAGGATATGCCTCAACAATGGTTACTCCAAGTTACACTTACTCATGATATAGATTGTTGGAGATAAAGAAATTTATTTATTATTTGAATACTTGTTTTTTTAGGTTTGTTGCAAATAATTTACTTACGATCTCGGAGCACTCCTCTCCAACAACATTACTTCTCCCAGTGGCAAATCAACAGGTTTCGCCGCTGGCTTATCTTTTTCAGAGAACTCCATCCACTTGACCTCCTCACGATCGATGATCTCCCAAGCAAAAAAACAACCATCATATTTTTTCTGCGTCAACATACTACAATCCTATCTAGCATGTCTAGTCGAATAATAATTATACAAAAAAATTTCCTCAATTTAGTAGGCATCTTTCTAATCATAGAACTCTTATCAAGCACCTCGATTCAACCATACCCAATTGATTTAGTGATTAACAACTAGTGTCTCATTTAACATTATTAGCTCTTCAAAATGACCAAATGTACATCACACATTCTTTGTCTTTCACACAATTTACAACACCTTGCTTCTAAGGGACTACTTTATGCCTCCAATTTTCATTAAGAGCTATTATCTACAAAAAAACATGCATCATGAAATCCCACCCCGAATATGCTTAACAAAATCTCAGTCAATGAAAAATCTTACACTAGTTTAGCAGTAATGGCAAAAATAAATTCAGGGTTGAAAAAAACATTTCCACATACAACAACAACAGCCAAGCCTTAATCCCACTAGGTGGGGTCAGCTACGTGAATTCTTTGTTTTCATTGCGCTCTATCAATTAACAAATTCTTATCTAAATCTAAATAACAAACATCACTCCTTATAGTTTAAAACCAAATAAATAAACCAAATTTTTAAAGAAAGCAGCGTTCATATATTTAGAACCCATATATGCCATATAAAACTTACAACAATAAATTACTAGGGATGATATACATGCCTCACATAGTCTCCAATAATTTTTACTAACCATTATTTAATTCACAGAACAAAGGTTTTCCAATACAGATCATCCACAACCAGTGAATAACAAAAATTCGAAAACCAAATCACAAACACACTTACAGTTACTTTAGACAATGACTTCAATCGTGCCAAGGAAAACATTTCAGCCTATCTACAACAATGCAGAAGAAACTGCAAAACAATAAGGTTCACAATAGCCATTTAATACAAAATAAACATAAAAAATAAAGGGGGATTTACGTACAGAACACTGAATTCATCACAAATTATGCATTTCATCATCTTTTAGTAAATATTACACATATCACACTCTTTTTACATTTATATTGTTATAATAGAAATGTAAAACTCATAAGCAGAGTGTGATATGTGTAATATTTACTAAAAGACGGTGAAATGCGTAATTTGTGATGAATTCAGTGTTCTGTACGTAAATCCCCCCATTTCCAGAATTGTGTTCTCGCACAACTAAACCAAAACTGTAAAAGAGCAACAAGGAAAGCGATCCCAATCCGTTACAAAATAAACATCAAAAGTTAACACACAAAAACCTGTGCCGTTTTGAGATTTGTATTGTCGCACAACTAAACTAAAACACAGAGAAACAACAGATATAATCTGCCCACAGAGGGACAAGGTTGGTTGCATACGACGCAGAAACGAGAAATATTTGCCAGTTGAAAAAATCATCAACAAGTTTTCTGGATAAACATCGCTAGAAACGTTGACCTACGAAGAAAATAAGCAGGCAGAAATAGCTATAAATGCAGTACAATTGATAATAAATGTTGTGCAATTGTGAGAATTTCAGCATTCAAAACAAAGAAAAAGATTTCAAGAAAAAGCCCTTCTATCCTTCCCTCAAATTACTTGTATCGTACCAGATGATCCCAAACAAGCCCATCTCAATGGTTTAATCCTAATTAATCACGAACAACTGGTAAGAAAAATGCATAATCCTCAACCAACCTCATGGATCTGCATCAGTTTCGGCAGATCTGGATTATGCACGACCGGCAGGACCACCGGATGCGCCTCCTCCAAGGAACGACAAAAATCCCGTAGCAGCGCCTCCCGGCTCCTGGTCATCAAGGAACAAATCTTCCGGCATGCGGAAAGCGCCATGCGCAGCAACAATGGCGACTCCGATCAGCAACGCGGAGATCATGAGAGATCCAACGGATGTGAGGAAGACAACGAAGACGGTGACGACAGAGAGGCCGGCTAGGGTTTCACGTTCGGAGAGCGTGCGGCCGAAGAGGACAAGTGGGGAATCCGATGGGCGGAACAGATAGAGGAAGCACCAGGAGGCTAGCAGGGCCAGGAGCACGAGGAGGGATACCGGATGGGAGACGAGAGAGAGGGCGAGAACGAAGGCGATGACGGTGAGGTAATTCACGCGGAAGTAGGCGAAGTTCTTGCGGACGCGAGAAGTGGCCTCGGACAGCGAGTCCGGGCGGGAAAAGGCGGAGCGGTCGATGAGCTCCGACCACGGGCGGCGGTCGGAGAGCGAGCGGCGGACGGATTCGTGGAGGTGGGAGAGAAAGAGGCGGAAGGCCGGGGTGGCGACCGGAGCGGATGACGGAGCGGCGGTGCCGCTGGAGACGGAGCTTACGGTTCCGGTGGCCGACAGCGCGTTGGAGATGGGGAGGATCGGCGGGGATGCAGGGGAGGCCATGTGGTGCAGAACAGAGAGAGAAGGAGACCGATTTTGCGAGGTACTTTCTCCCTTCGTTCTTACGGCAGGCGGACGGCAGGTTGCCATTTACAATTGTCCTTTAAATAAATTTAAACGGCCTTGGTTCAAATTTTTTTTTTAGACATAAAAAAAAATTTATTTTATTTTTTAAATTTAATAAAAAAAATTATTTTACTATTAAAAATATATATAAAATATAAAATACTTTCAACTCTAATATTCATATTTATTTTAAATGTAAAATAAAATTAATTTTTATAATTAAAATTTGTGTTAGACAAAAATCTCACCTCGAACCAAACAAGGCCGATCCGTTTGATCATCACTAAAATTTTTTTTAATTAAAATTTAATTTAAATTTTTATAAATTTTAATATTAAATAATTATTTTATTTTACATCTAATATAATTTTTAATATAATTAATTCACTTTATTTTACATTGTACATATTTTTTTTTTAAATTTATAAATTTTTTTTAAATTATTATTTTTCTCTAATCAAATATAGTGTGAAAAACACATTTTTGTTTTTATTTTATTTTGATTTTTATTTTATAAGATGATAATAATGTGATTATAAATTCAAATTTACTTGACTGTAACATAATTTGGCCTTTGATTAAGCCTACATCAATGGGAGAGGAGGAGAATATTTCACTAACAAAGAAGCCACAATAGTGGCAGAAAATAAAGAGCAAAGAACACTTTCTCAAATCCCAAAATACATTCAAATCCCTATCACGTAAGAAGCCCTCCAAACTATCTAATTTAGAAGAATCACTTAAGAGAGATAAGATATCTAAACTGATGGCATACCAAAGATCTCAGTTCCTGAATTAGTGAGAAAAATCACTAGCGCATGCATCGACAATGAACACACGAAGAAACCCTGAATACCTCATCTGACTCCACATCATCACCAAAAGGTTATTGCTTTGTCTTTGTCATTGCAGATATCTATCCCACAAGGAGATTCACCTAATCTCTCGAGTCCCTTTTTTTGTTTTTGACAGATCTGAGTTCCTTTGTTGTAGATTGAGATGAAAATTCTCCGTTGCTTGCTGACCATTTAAATAGCTACCGATTATATATATCCAAGTAACAAATTCTAACAATTTATGAAAAAAAAAAAGAACTCAAAATTTAAACATCCAAATTAAGTTTTCTTTAAATTTGAAATTTCCTTTAACATGATGCCTATTTCATCACCTAATAGCTTCATGAAATCCCTTTACAACTACTTCAGCAAGTAACAAAATTAGCTCTGAGCAAATAACTAACAAACAGAAAAAATACTAATAAGCTAAATGGAACCAGGCTAAACTATTCATAATTTAAAAGTTGAGATGTTACTTTAATCTGTTCATATTCTCTAAATGCAGTACTTTTGACTTCTTCCATGATTCTGATTTTTTTCTTTTAGCTTCTCCAATTTACCGATTCTTGTACTGTCACGACTCAGTAACTTTGAGGATGCAGATTCAGATTTCTCATCCTTCAATTGCAAGGAAGACAAATCTAACAGAACTGATTGTAAGGACAAAAAAGCACTCGAACGATCAGAAAATGCCCGACGAGCAGATAAAATCACCTCATAATACTAATGCAGTTTATCCTGCAAAACCACGATTCGAGAAGCAATAAAAATGCATACATATAGAAATACAAAGCACAGACATTGAACTGATTTAGAAAATACCACATTTTTAATTGTCAGTGAATTCATCTCTCGATAAGCTCTGCTTGCTCTTACAGCAGCAGCAGCAAAATGCTTGAAGTTGGCCGCTTGTACCATCTGAGATATATATAAAGCCTCCTTTTTTTCTAAATTAGTGCCTGTGTGGGACAAATGGGTTGCATGAAATACACCATAAGATGAAGTGAAGAGAAAAAGATGATTAGCTGGTTTTGAAAAGATCACTAAAATGACTGGCTACAGTTAAGTAGAAGTATCTAAGAATATTGAGCAAACATGCCAGCGAATAACTGTAAAAGCCAAAATTTTGTCTCAAAAGTAGAAATATGACAGAAGAAAAGTGAAGATAAAGGCCTGAGGAAAAACTATTACAACAGTATACTAGGCTATGCACCATAAGAATATGTGTGACATTTCATTAAAAAAAAAAGAATATAGGTGACATACTCATTACGCATGCTTAATTTTACCTGTATTTCCCCAGCTAAATAGACATGCTTAATTTTATCTGTCACAGCTATCTAAATTGTCAATGGAATATATTGATCCATAGGACAAAATTCACTACCTCAGTAAGGAACCGTAAAACCATTGGCAACATTGCCCCCAAGAAGGATTCCATACAACGCATGTCGAAGCAAAGACCAAAAACCACAGCAACGCGAGAAAACCTGATGCAAAATAATAGAGTAAACAAGAAATCGAATATCTCTAACAGAGCAATCTTGAGCTAAGTGTTGACCTCAGAACTTGAGAAAGGTTGGTTGCAACAACAGGAATGCTATATCAAAGGTGGCGGCATGCATCTTGCATAAATGGTGGTGATCCCAAAGAGCTATCCATCTCTCCTACAAATAGAAGGACGATGATGAGAGGAAAAAAAGGCACAACGGGAGACTTTGTCAATTTGGAGAGTAATTACCCAGAGTTCTCTAGAGATTCATTTTCACTGGCTATTTCTAGCAATCCAAGTCAATTGTTTGCCTGAAGAAAGAATAGAGTAAATCTACTCTATTCACCTCCTAGCTCCAGGAAGATGAACCAAGTTCAGCGCATATTTAGTTAGTCACTTAGCTTGCGGCAATCATGGGAGAAGCATTCTCACGTTAATAGATTGATCAGTATTCATTCACTTCAAGTATGTACAAGATCATAATCATAGTCGAACAAAGTTCATCCAAATAGAAGAGTGTTTGGTCAAACAGTTTCTTGGCCGAAAAATACTGGTCTTTGGGTTGCGGTGTCTGTCAAACAGCTGCAACAACAACAGGCTTAAGTTCCTAAGGTTAATTGGTTACCAGAAATTTACAGCTGTGGAGGGCCTAGATATTGCTAGGGCTGTTATTGGACTGATTTCGAGCGAGTTGAAAGCAACTCGAAATCGAAAATTTTCGAGTTTGGCTTGGCTCGAAATCAGTCCGAAATCGAAATAGGATATGATTTGAGCCGGCTCGGCTCGAAATAACTCGATTTCGATCCAGCTCGAATCGGCTCGTAATTGTAAAAAAATATAAAAATATTGTGTTCAAGAGGATTTGATCCTTAGACTATAAAAAAAATAAGTTTTAAAAATCATCTATTCTACCACTAAACCACTAACTAAATTATATATAATAGTATTTTATCTATATATATTATATTATATATCAATATAATATAATATACATATAATTTCAAGCCAAATTGAATCATATTTTGAGCGAGTTAGGGCCAACTCGAAATCGGCTCGAAATGAATTTCGAGCCAAAGTCCTTAGCTCATGATTCGATTCAAAATTTTCGAACAGATTTCGAGCCGATTTAAAAATCGTACGAGTTTAGAACAAAGTTTTAAATTTCGGATATTTTTTAGAAAGGAAACCATTCCCATAAAATTAAATAGATAACATTACCTGTTGAGATACAGTGCCGAGCTGCAGCTCCAGCCGCAGCAAACGCTCCCTTCTCTCCAAGAACGCCTCATCTTCTTCAATCAGCGTCGATTTAACTCCTCCCCAGTCATTAGCCACCGATTTCTTCAATTCCTTTAACACCCTCAAAATATCCATTCCCTCTTTCGACGGCTGCACCAAATCCCCCTCAGAAGAACTCACACCGGTCGCGTCCTGCAGCTGGAGCTTCCCCGGAACCTCGAGGAAAACCTTCAACTCATCACTCTTTCCGATCACAGGATGCGCGGCGAGCTTGCAAAGATACTTTTCTAGGGCGGAACGCCGCCGCTCGACGAATTCTTGCTTCTGCATAACCTGGCTTTCGACGACGCTCTTGTCTGGTCCTGGCGGGACGAAGAAGCCACGGTATGACTCAGCGATGCGGTCGGCGAGAATGACGAACTCCCGAAATCGACTGCGGACGGCGAAAAACTGTTGGAAGCCATATATATCCGTGGCGCGCGTGCGGGTGGTGATGAGGTAGTGCCGGCGACGAGTGAGGTTGATGGATCTGGCATCTTCTGGGAATCGGACACGCTGATCTTGATGTAGCGATAATCGCCACTGAAATTCGTTTGACGAGACGGGGAGAGGGGAGCACTGATGGTCGGTCCTTTGTTGTCGAAGAAGACGGCCTCCGAAGAGGAAATTGGAGAGAAGGAGGTCGATGTTGAGTCGGACATGAGAGGGTGGGAGATAACGTGAAAGTAATCGTCTCCTTCATTGGGGACAGCGGCAAGGAAACGGCCGGGCAGTTAGACCTCCATCTCGTCCGTCAGCGAGAAGGGCTGGGAGGCGCCGAAGATGCTTTCATCAAAACTCTTCATCGCGTTCCTCTCACTCTCCTCGTCTCCATTAATGAAAGAAAAGCAGAGAGATCATTGCAGGACATTAGGGTTTTTGATGCGCAAGAAGATGAGTCTGGAGAATTTTGTTTTTTTTTTTTTTATAGTGAGTCTGGAGAAATTACTATTTACTGCCTGATATTTGATTTTGCGATTATTTTTCTTTTATTGAAATGATTAATTTACTTAATCATTTTTATCAGGTCAATATTTTAATATCCATACTATCAAATATTATTTGGGGTTGTTAATGTTGCTTAAAACTAAAATTTACGGATATTTTACTTAAATACATATAACTCAATTTTTACTCAATATACTCAAAATAAAATTAATTGAATTCATAATTATTTTGATAATAATAATATGATATATATTTATATATTTATAATAAATATTTAAAATATTCTATTTATAAATAGATATTTTAAAGAATATATATCAAAGAAATTAATATATAAAAATCATATTATACATATAAATTTAATTAAAATATATAAAAGTTCAAATAAAATTTATATATAAATTATAGCTCTCTCTCTCTATATATATATATATATATATATAGATGTTACTTAAATATATTGAGCTAATTGTAAATTAAATTTATTTCATTTAGAATAAATAAACTTCAAATTAAAAAATTTAATTAATTTGAGAACAAATAAAATAGTACTAAACTTCAAAAAGGTCTTGAATTTAATCAAGACTAGCCCGTATATTTGTCATATATGAATGGAACAAAGTTACATAATTGCAAAAGTAAGCAATATGAATTTAATTTTATATAAATATTTGTATATAACTCAAAAATACGCCAATCTTATTTTTAATTCTCTAATTTGTCACATCTATTTTATATCTTGCATAAATTTTAATATTTAAAAAAATAAACTTTTATTTCAAGTACAATTATACACATTTAAAATTTTTTAAATTATATTTAAGAAAATTTTACTATTGTAAATAGGTTGTGAGAATTAATGTGAATGAATTTTAATTTATAAATACACATAACACAATATATATATATAAATGAAGTTAAAAATATTATATTTTAGATTACATAAAATGTCTAATAAATATGTTAATTTCCAAATATAATTTATAGGTAGACTTTATTTATTCAAAAATGAAAAAAATAATATTAAATTAACTTCAACAGAAAAAAAAAAAAAAAAATTGACATGATTATTTAATTTAACAAATAACAATATATTTTAATTCTATCGAAAAAATAATATATTCAATTCAACAAGAGCTTTTTATGTAAGATAGAAAAGATTAATACTAATAAATAAATTTAAATATAATTTTAAAAAATAATTAATAAGTAAATGCGTTTAAACACATGAATCTTTTATCATTAATATCTTCAATTCTTCATATAAAACTTATATATATGTTTAATTGTAAGATCATAATTTCTAGAGTTCAACTTAATAATTTTTTAAAATTAATAAAAAATTCATAAATCATAATAGTAAATATTTATAGAAGTGTTTATTTATTAACAGATATTATTAACAAACGATAAGTTCTATTAGCACAAAATGCTTTGTATGTGTAACATAATTAAGGCCCTGTTTGACGCGATGACTAAAATCAAAATCAAAATAATACTAAAAATAATAATAATAATAACAAATAATTTTTTTAAATTATTTTACATAAATTTTAATATAAAAAAAATATTATTTTACTTTACATACTCAATAATTTTTAATAAAAATATCAACTTTATAAATATTCAAATCAAGTATTTTAATTTATGTTGTAAAATAAAATTAATATTTTTATTAAAAATTATTAAATATATGAAATAAAATAATATTATTTATATTAAAATTTGTATAAAATAATTTAAAATTTTTAATTATTACTATTATTATTATTTTTTAAAACAATACTATTTTAATTTTAATTTTAGTCCTCACGCCAAACAGTATCTCTAATAACATCCAAAAGAATAAATAATTACAATTTCGTACCAATCTGTAACCTTCCTAAATTCATTTTTACAATCTATTTTTAAAAAGAATATACAGACCGCATAATAATAATAATTTGTTTTTATTAATAATTTTTTTTAAAACTTTTACTATAATATATAAATATATATATATGAAATCTATAAAGTAGAAAATAATCTATTCATGTCCAAATCTAATTCAACCTAAATAACATAACACAACATTTAAATAATATTAAACTAAACTGCCCTTAACATCAACCGTAATCTTAATAAACTTTTTCTAGCCTGATGGAGAGAAAAATTACCTAAAATTAGAGGATCTTAAAATCAAATTCACACTATCATAATTTTCAATTGAAATAAAAAGAATTGTAATATTAGAGAGAAAAAAATCAAAAAATAAAAAATAAAAAACATTAATCCTAATTAGTTCTACTTTAGAGTTTTCTATACTATATTATTAAGAGAGATAAAAGTGCTGAAATTTTAAAATTTTCACAATAATAACTTTACTTATTTATATTATAACAATGTATTCAGAACATCTTCCAAGTATTAAGTAGTTTAAAACAAATAGATATTTCAATATACAAAGTGACAAAATTGCCTTTTTTAAACTTTAAAATTGTTTAAAAATAACCATTTATTTATCATTATCACACAAATACTTATATATTTTATTTAATTATAAAAAATATATTATATACATTAAGTTAAATTTCAATTAATTAATTTAATTATAAATTGATCTTCTTAATTATAAATCAATTTTCTTTTAAATATTTTTTTTAAATTTCAGATAAAATTAAACTTTTTTGTTTATACTATCTGTCACATTTTAAAAAAAAATCCTAAATATATGTTTAATAAAATTTTATTTTAACACATTCAGATAAACTTACATATTACCATATAAAATATAATATAATAAATATATATAACTTTTATTATAAAAATTAAATATTTTCATTTTAATTTTTTAATAATACACAACCCTTAGACTTTCTATATTAAATACAAAACATAATTTTTAAATCTAAAATTTTTATAATAAATATTCACTCAAATGTAAATTATTATATATAATATATAAAATAATTACCTACATACCACACAATTTAATTTTATTTATACCTTACCCGTCCATTCTTAATTAATTACGCTATGCACAACACAAAATATTACAAAATCTTACATACACACATTTGAGTTAAAACTTAATCAAAATCTATTTGAAAAAAAATATTCTGTTAGTAAATCATTAAAATTATATTTTTACTCTTAATAATATATATTTTTCTCTTTCTCAATACTACACTAAAGCGCTGATTTGTCCTAAAATCAATTCACATCGCAGATATCTCTTTCCTTTGCTGCCACCTAAACATTAAAATTTTAAGATTTTCACTCAAAATATATTTAAATATCCTTAAAATAATACGATAAACAACTCAAATTTTTTATAATTTAACTATAATTAGATTATTGAAAAATTATAATTACTCATTATAATAAAAATAAATTAAAATATGTATATATAAAATTTTATAATATTTTAAGTGTGCATAACGTAATTAACTAAAAATAAATGAATAATGTATAAATAAAACTAAATCGTATGACATGTAGGTAATTATCCCTTAATATATATATATCAAATTAATAAGTTAAATTTTAATATGTACAAAATAACATAATCATTACCTTATAATATAAGTTAAATCCATGAAATAAAGTGATTAATGAGGCGAAACTGGCAGAACATTAGGCCACAAATTTCAAGCATCTAGTATCGTTGTGTATAACCTGACAGCGACACGAGCAGAAGCGAACGCCGCACCGCACACACGTGTAGATGGCAGTGAACCCGCAGACCGTACAGAAATGCCTACGCGCGCCGGAGCTCGGTGGACCCACTGCTGCCCTCAAGTAAGTTGGCACGTGCGAAGGCAAAGCATCTAAATTAGCCTGTTTAGAAGGATAAATGAAACTGTAAAAAGAAAAAAGAAAAATTATATAAGCAAATCCTAAATAGCTTAACCACACAGTTAACCTTACATATTCCAGCGATTACATAATGCTGATAATTTTATACATACCACAAAATTAGCCCTCCATTGCCTTCTACTGCAACTCTTAACCAGAGTTAAATGTAGAACTGAACGAGATATTCAAGTCATTTGATAGTGTTCGAGGGAAAGATTTTTAAATCAGGACTAAAATGGTACTAATTTTGATCTAGGATGTGAAATAAAATTGATATTTTGATCTAGGATCGAGTATCACATCCTAGACTAAAATACTAGAATCGAGTATTTTGGTCTAGGCTGTGAAATAAAGTTGATATTTTTATTGAAAGTTGATATTTCAAACTAGTACCATTTTGGTCCTCACGCCAAACAAGGCCTAAAGCATGAGATAGAGTTCATTGAGCAGATATCTGTTATAAAGAAAGAAATATCACAAGAACAATAAGGTTCATCTAGTCTGAAGAGGCTCCTGCTACATCTGCGGGCCATGACAAGCAAAAACATTTTCGTATAAAACAAGGATTCCCAATAGGAGATTAAAAAAAAGAGAGAAAAAAAAAAAAGTAGTAAGATGATCAAAATGATGAAATATGGAAATACATTTTCGATTGTCTTGCCCCATGGACTTGGGAGAACTTCAAATCACAAAAATACTGATATTCTTGTGATATTATGATAAGCTTCTTCATTTCTTTAAATTACGATATTCGCTTGATGGATGTCACCTTCCATTGAATTCAGGATGTTCATAATTGGACGATTTTGTCTCAAGTATTTAAAATAATTGGAGAGCTTATATGAAACATTGAAAGATCGAGGGTCAAATATATAATTCGTAAGATTTCAAGTAAGCATATGTAATTGCTAATAATTATTTCATAACATTTGCATACTTTCTGACCTCATGGATGATCTCCAAAAATGCCCTGGGTGCCTTCTTAGCATTCCTTAGTGCTTTTGCTTGTCTGGTTTTGCGCATGGTACTCTTCTGCTTCTTTTGTACATAAACTACAGTAATGGCAGAGGGCGGCATAGTTAACATATGAACTAAAATAAAATAATTTAAAGCATCAAGCTTTATGAGACTGAGAAATAGTAACAGTAACCTGGCATATAGTATAGGCTTACTACTAGCATCTATGTTTGAAGCAGGAAAGTCATTCAATGATAGTTCAAATAATCATATTCGAAGTTTCAACGAATTGAATCGACTATATTTTCTCAAAACTCAACTCGAAATCAATTCAACGTACACAAAAAAGCATAAGTATTAAGGAACTATATAGTATGTGTAGTCAATATTTAATTCAACAACTAAGATTGATAGCTCTATTCAAATTGAAATTAGTATCGAATCAAACTCGATTGGCAATGGAAAATTTCGAAGGTCAGCTTGCTCAAACTCGACTCTACGCCAACCCCATATATGTTGCTTGAAAAAATAAGCTAATATGATCTAAAGCAAAATATTGAATTAGTCATACACTGGTTCCAGCACTTGAGAAACTATTGTAGAAACCTTGGTTTCAAAAATAACGAGGAGTATTAAAATTTAAAAATGGAAAAAAAAAAACACCTTTGAATCCTGACTGGAGTCAAGCTGCATCATTAGTTTCATTTGTTGTCTAATATAAACATGTTTGAAAACAGCTTAAACTGTGGAAACAGCAAATATAAAATCTCACAGTTTAAACTAGTTATAAGTTCCTCAATATTGAGGCATTAATCCAAATTCTCAACTAATGATATGGATCACTAAACTGCACATAGTTTAGACAAAATATTTTAATAATTATAAAATGTTAAGAACCCAAGGCATGGATATTATAACAGATTGATCATCCTAAATTCCATTGCAATAAGAAGTCAATCTTCATGGTAATCCTGCGCATTAAAGTAAAAAATTATATGGTACGAGCATTGATGCAAGCAAAATTTAGAAATTCATATAAATTTGTATGTTCTTCCAATTTAAAATTCTCCTAAAGACAACAATTCAATAATAGCATTCTTTTTATCCCCTTTCCATCTAACAAACCTAGCCAAATCCATGATCTCCAGGATCATTCTGCAAAAGCACTTCTGATAGCATGGGAAATTTCTTTCAAAACAAAGCAATCAAGGGCCATTTCATGTCATTTCCACCATACAAAACAAGTGGAACATGTTATGATCCAGGACACAACAGATACAGAATTTGTTATCTAACAAGCTTCTATTTGAAACTAACTAATAAGCTTCTTGCTCATAATAAAATTAAAAGAAAATCATAGGAAAGTGTTGATTCAAATGGAAAACACATGTGTCTGATGCAAAGCATCCTCGATACCGACTCTGGCAATGTTGTCGAGCACCTGTGAGTGACTCATTACCGCATGTTTTCTTCGTTTCGATATATTTTATTTCGTAGGACTTTATATAGTTGGACATAATCAAATTTTTTGTAGGCCTTTATGGGGAGAGATGTGTGAATTTTGAGTTTTAATTTTGTTTGGTGGGTACTACTGGGCCCATCTGAAATTAAAGCTCAATAACAATCTTTGCCTAAATTCCCCTTTAATTGTAGTCATTAGATCATCTCACTGAGATCTAATAATTAGAATTATTAGGGTTTTGGCCATAAATAGAAAGGTGGGGAGAGTTTAGGGGAGTTTTTGGAGTTTATTCCCCAATTAGGTTGAGACCGTCGTCCCCTACACATCAAAGCCCGCCGCTTGTGGACATCCTAACGCTGTTGCATCTCTGTGTCGCCGCCCAACCACTTGAGAGCCGCGGCCATTGATTCCACCCTGGAACCTGCTGCCACCACTCTTTTATTACGAGCTTGTTGTTGCCGCAGTTCTACGTCACCACCATGACTTCCTTCTCCTAAGGTGTTGCCGCCAACTTCCCTCCCCACTTCCGTCTGGAGCTCATAGCCACCCAAATCATCGCTGCTGTCGGAACAAGTTATCGCTCCCTCTGATCCATGCCAATCGAGTCGAGCCGATTAGACACCGATCTTCCTATTGGATCAAGTGTTCAGATCACTTGGGTAACCCCATCCCCCTACCTTCTCTTCATCTACCTTCCCCTCATTTTGGTTTTCTATGAAACCTTATTTTCATGTGCTTAAACTTGATTATGGATTATTCTTGTTGAATTAAGTTAGCTACTTTGACATGAGAACACTTATATTTTGTTCTCCTAATTTCTCTAAATAATTTAGAGCACATGCTGAATGCTAATTTCTTTTGGATGAACCTCTTTGAATCGAATCCATATTAATTAATATTCTTGAATGTTTATGCCTAGGGCTTGTATCTTAGCATGAGTTCATCATAAATTTTAATCTTGATTTCAATATAGAGTTTATATTATATGGCATACAGTCCACAAAATATCATTTAGTTTAGGGTTGCATCAGTGTCAGTTCGTGACGCTTCTCGGCAAGGAGGACCAGAATAGCATAGAAGTTGTTTATCGCTCTGCAGTAGGCATGCAACAGCTTCAAAAAAATAGAAAATGAGCATGCGGAAGTATAAAAATAGTTGCGATTTAAAAGAAAAAAATATTTTATATAGATGTGCAACCAACAACCAGATTTAGAAAGAAAATATCATGCAACCATTCATCTCAAAAACAAGAAGAAAAAAGGAGAAGTAAACAACAAACAACTAAGAAAAACAGTGAAAACTCGAATAAACAAAAAGATATATGTATCTAAAATCTTGGTAATTTGGCAATGGTATCTAACCACTACGCATAAACCTTACTCTTGGATCCCACTCGAATCAATGCGACAATGAAAAATTTTGTTTTAAACTCACAAAAGTATAAAGATCACACAACTAAGCAGGATTGATATCATATATCAAGTTATGGAATACATGGAGGGTGGCCACATAATACATAGGATGCCAAGGAATGAAAGAATAAAACTATAATGCAGGACAATTTCACATAAAAAAAATTACAAAATAAATAATTTAATTTGCTATTCGACAAAAGATAGCAAATTTACTCCTAGATGCAATCTAATATGGGATAAATGTTGAACTAAAATACCAAAACTGCATATGCTATAAATGGTTGAGATGGTGAATTAAACGGAAACCATTAAGGTAATTGAAAATACTGAAAAAAGATAAAAAATTAAACCTGAAGACATCTACATAGATCATACCTAAAAAAACCCTATATGGGCGTGACTGCAGGTGCGAACTGTGTTAGAACGGCAAAAATCTTTGACAAGAGTGGTGGTGTCTGCACCATGTTAGTTCATCAAGAAGGCTAGATTAATCCATTGCTTCCCTAATCCATGACCTCCTCAAAGATTATTAGCTTATTCCAAGTTAAATTTCCTTTCTAATTAAGCCCCTAAAGGTCATTTTATGTCCATTTTAGCCATATATGACAATTTTAACTATTTTAGAATGTTTTATTATTCTATGCTACAAAATCACACTAGTATTAGGCAATTTTTCAGATGTACCACATCTTCCATCTAATCAGTGAGAACTAGGAAGAGTGGAAGGGAAGAAGAATAGAAAAAAGAAAATAAATAAAAATAATGTAAGAGGAAAAAGGAGGAGGAATTGACCTATGAAGCATAGGCACGATATGGGTCATGGGACACGGCATAGGCCACAGGGCACAGCATGGGTCACAGGACATAACACGATACGGATAAGGGGATATAACAACCTTTGAAAAAACAGGACACGACACTTTTTAAACTTATTAGCACAAGAAATACCTCACAAACAATAATTAGTCACCCTTAAAATGAAAAGTCAAAAAATAATGCATATCAAAAAGAAGTTTTCATCAATGGAGAAGGGTCTGGGTTGGTAAATTACAAATGATAGAAGAGGAAAATGAACGAAGAAAAGATAAGGAAGATGGAAAAAGATAAAGATTAAGGTTTTTTAGCTGTTGAGAAGATGAAAGGATAAAAGAGAATGAAGAAGATTAGAAAATAGCATAGCTCATTGGAGGAGAAGAGATTATGAGGAGAAGAAGACTAGTAAGTAAAGTTGAGCCAAAAAATCGAAAACTGAAAAACAAGATCGAATCTGAATAAACCAAACCAAAATTTCCATTTTAGGTTTATATTTTGCAAAAACCAACAATCCCGGTTTAGGGTTAACTTTTTACTATCAAAAACTGATGGTTGGCTGAACCTGTTTACCCAAAATATTAACTGATTGAGCCACAAAATTTTATAAAATATACTTTTAGATTATGATAATAAGCTTGTAAATCATAATGTGAGACCTATCTTTCTCTTTTCTATTCATTCGCATATTTAGACTTATAAAAAAAATTTAATTAAGATATTACCTTAGTTTGATTAATTTATATATTTAACAGTAAACATCTATTATTTAATGTAAAGGGTAATATTATTTTTATAATTTAAGCATAATATTTTATATAAATGAAATATTTCATTAATATTATTGATAACTGTTAACATAAAAACTTGTGCACCACATCAGGACTGTCTACGTGTCCTGTGCGCCACCTCATCCACTCAGAATCTCAATTAGTAAATCACAGGAGCCAAGAGCTTAAAAGCCTTAACATGTGAAGGGCCTCTCCGGCTACTCATAGCAAGTTCCTCATACTAGTGTTATATGAGTACAGGTTAACATTGGCTTGCACAAATGACGAATATCTTTCTCACCTAAATGCCGGCAACGCAGTTTATTTGTTCCTGCACCATTATCCCATGAGCTCCCCTACCTCCCGATAAATTGTCCCATATATCTGACAGCAGGGTATATCCCCACATCTCTGAAACTTCCACCATCATTACACCCCTATAGACTAGGTCTAAGAAGGAAAGTGACGACATCTTACGAGCTTCCAAACTAGTAATCGACAGCCGACTACTCCATTTACAGGTGCCACAACACCCACTTCTCCTGGACAATAATACATGGATATTCTATCTGCCTTTTCCAACTGACACCCAGAATGTTTATAAATACTCACTTCTAATCATCATGGGGGAACAAGTATATGAAAAGGGGAAAACATTAGTTACTTCACAAGCCAAATTGTAATCCTCCTTGGGAGAGTTTTCCTCAACGAAATCTTTGAGTTGAGCTGATCGGTGGATGTAGGAAGATCTCTCTAAACCACCTTAAATCATTGTCTCTTTCACGTGTTTCCATTATATCATTACTTCATTTCTATTATATAACTAATGTTTTTGCAAGGAAAAATTACGATCCCATTTTCCGAACTCTTTTCCAAAGTTGATTTCTTCTACCAAAAATAACATTTATATTTAACATTATTGTGAATATTTTTGCACTAAGTTAATATAAAATACTTTTATGGTATGTTAATTTTTTCAATAATTTACAAAATTCACAATATTATTAACGTAATGTATTTTGAGATGGAAAATGTATGATTAAAATTAATACTTGCGGTTAACTGACCGAGCCAGTTAATAGTTAGATTGATTCCAATTTAAGTTTTTGATATTGAAAAAATAATGGGTTCAATTTAGGTTTCAATTTTTAAACTACAAAGTGGTTAACCGACATTAATCACCCATAATAGTTAAACCTCCTGAGGGTCGATGGTAGCTTATCGCTCCCCCTAGATGTGAGCTATAACATATTGAAGATAGGGGGAACGGGATGACAGAGAGATGGATGTAAACACAGGAGTGAGAACAGAGAAATTAGGATAAATAGCTGAATTATCAATGCACCTGCCATGACAATATGATGTGCCATAAAGAATATTATATACTGTATAATTACCGTAATTAAATTGATGGAAACAAAATAAAACACATGCCTTTGGTACTTAAGGGTGCTAATTGGAGAAAAGACATAGCCTTAAAGGATTGATAGAGAAAATACCAATGGTAAACCGTAAATGCTGTGGAAAGGAGAACAAAAGAACTGACAAAGCCAATAAGGTAGTAAAAGCCTAGAAGGACGAAGCCAGCAGAATGGAGGAGACCTTTACAAATATATTAAACAAAAGATCTAACGGCAAGAAGCACAAAGTAAAAAATGTCAAAAAAAAAAACTGCAGTAGAATTTGTTCCTACAGTAAGCATTAACTTAGGGTTTGACATCAAAAATGTTGAGTGTGTGACAAAAATTGTCACATTTAGAGAGTGGTTTCAAAATACCTTCTTCATATGACAAACTTCTATTTCATTAAACGTTAACTTCGGAAAAATTGATTTTAAATATCCTTTACATGATAATTTGTAGTTTATTTAAAGTACTTTCAAATGGACTTGAAAGATTTGATCCTCAAAAGTTGCAGAAAGGGAAAACCCTTTATGGATCAAACGCCTCCACATTAAAAGTAAAAATGAATGTTATTTCTATGGCATAATTGTATCCCCATCAAGATTTAAGGTTTATATCTTAGAAACCATAATAAACTTAAAAAGAATTATTTGATAAAAATGCACTATGAGGATTGTGGTAGGGATGCAATCACCAAACTACCGTTTACACATTTTATCCTTTCACATATTTGAATAACAGAGATTTCCCTTCCATTTCCCTTACAGCTAATCACTAAGCATTTGTATGGTAACCAATTTAAGTAACACATAAGCAGCTTATACTTACACATAACCCTCCATCCACTACTAAATGCAGTTATGCGGAGCTGCTTAGCCTTAAGCCGTGCCACTTGCCTGTAAGCTACTTTATTGTGTTTACGTAGGTGACACTCAATCCGATAAGTAGCTTAGATCTGCTCAAGTTATGGGAAAGAACTAGCCTATGAAATCCACTCTACCTTTTTAGCTCTCACTTATTGCTTAATTTGGATTAAAACAGTTATTTCTTTGTCACGTATTGATTAAATTAGCTAGTTGTTCAGGTACTTTGAGCTTGTATTTACCTCATACTATCTTCTATATTTAAATTTGAAATAGAACATAATATAAGTTAGTAATGTCATCCATACTTCCCGACTTCTATCCAAGTACATATCATTGAAGCAAAAAGTTGACATCACTCTATTCATTATCTTTGGAACTTAAGCAAATAGTTATGCCACATTTTCTCCAAACCAAGTAATTTTATCCACAATATCAAATAAAAAAGTACAACTTTATCCAGCCTATGTTAGCTTAAAACAATTTTTTTACTTGGGAACATTTCCAGTGTAAATCGGCTTAAGTCCACTGGCTTAAGTTTAATCTACTAAAAAGTTTAAGTTGGTTATAATTACTAGCTTAACTAAGCTATTACCAAACTAAGCCTTAGACTAGCAAGCGAAGTTACAAATTTAAACTTCCATGAGTATAAATCATCCAGTGAAGCCATACGGATCAAGATATATTAGATAGAATCAACTATACATTATCCTAATATATGAAAATATGACAAAAATATAAGTGAAGGTAAAAACACCTTGATCTTCATCATCTAAAGAAGCATCATCATCGTCATTAATCTCTATCGCCTCAACCCCAGCATTGTCACTTTCTAAAGCCTCAAGGCGTGCAAGTGCAGCCTGGTTTAGACAGAAAATTCTAATGAAGGATGTAATTGGATACAAAAATTCTAAAATTTGCAATAAAGAAACATCGAGCAAACACATCTAATCTCTCAAACAATCAAGGTTTTTCAATCCAAATCACCATTTTAGAATCATAGATTGACCTATCAAATATAAAAGTTCAAGTGAATCAAATAGCTGCAATAGTCTACCTGCGTTCGGTTATCAGTACTGCCAAGAGCAGCGACCATCTTCGAAGCTATCTTCCTTGTTCGTGTCGAAGTCCGACGGAAAGGGCCAATGTTCTCATCATCCATGGTGACTTGAGTCTTGGATAAGCTACAAGTAGGGCTGAGACTGGAAAAAGTGAAAAGCCCGAAACAAAAGTTCGCAACCGACTGCAGACGAAGACGATCGTAAACGGGGATCCGAGACAAAGATGACAGACCTGCAATTAACACACACACACACAAGCAATAGTAATAACAAAGAAGAAATTGCAATAAATCCAGAGCTTATATAAGTTGTATCTTGACTGAAATACAAGGAGAATTGGAAATGGGAGGCAAGAGGAGAGGGCAGAAGAGAAAAGGAAGGAGACTAGATTGCAGAGAGCAACAGGAAAGGAGAAAGCGGAGAGGCCAATAATTACTTCGATTTCGTCCTCATAATAAGAGAATTGTACATATACTTAGGTAGACCATGCATAAACCCAGTTCAATAGACCACCAGTTTAGACACATGACTTACAGCCATGTCATTATTCTATATTTCTATTTCTCCAATATATAGCTCTGTCATTACCCCCTTCTTCAAGATCCTTGTCCTCAAGGATCAATAGGAAATGAAAGATACTGATAGCAAATGAGCTCTAGGTCTTCCCATCTTGCATCTTTAATATTTGATTTACTCCATTAGATCAAAGCTTGCTCCAAAACGCGTCTTTTCCTTAATATTATTCTTCTATTCAGGATGGCTATCAGTTGAGCTCGAACTTGCCCCAAGGTAGTTATACCTACAAAAAGCTTTTCTTCTTCCTGCTGGCTTCCCACTTTCTTCTTAAGAGGAGGGATGTGGAACACAGGGTGGACTTTAGCATGCTCTGGTAGTTCATCTATTAATTGCTTGGTGTAAATGTTGTTTCAACACCTTAATAAAATCTTCTCTGGCCTGTAAGCTCCTATCAACAACATCTATTAAGGCACTGCTCACCAAGTATGGTGCATGGGGTGGTGGCTTCTAGCCATACATGATTTCATAGGGAATTCACTTTGTGGATGAATGAAGGTTAGTGTTATACCATCATTCAATAAGGAGCAGTCATCTAGCCCATTCTTTAGGCCTTTCCCCTGTCATACATCTCAAATACATCTCCAAAAATCTATTTACAACTTTGATTTGGTCGTTTGATTAAGGATGATAAGCAGTGCTCATATTAGATTGAACCTTGAGTAATTTTAATAATTCTTGCCAGAATCGACTTAGGAAGATTGCATTACGACCACTAACTAGCCGTTCAGGCATTCCATAGAGTTTATAAATGTCGCCTAAGTAGGTTTGTGCTACTATTGCTGATGTATATGGGTGTGCTAAAGCAATAAAGTAAGCATATTCACTTAATCTATCAACAACCACTAGAACAATATCCATACTATTCGACTTAAGTAGTTTGTCAATGAAATCTAGAAGGACATCCATCCATACCTTCTTTAGCACTGGTAAAAGCTGTAATAAACCAAGTGTTGTTGTCAATTCATACTTATTTCATTGGCATATCTCACATTCTTGTATAATTTTTTTTGTATCTTTCTGCGTTCCCCTCCAGAAAAAAAAAATAATAATTTCAACTTGTATAGCGTAGAAATTAATCCTGAATGACCACCTGAGCTTCGGTATGAATCATCTTAATTACTCTATTTATGACAATTAGATCATTGTCTATTACCCCTTTCAACAGAGTTACCAATTGCTCTATAAGTATGGTTATGATAAGCTCATACCTTGCTGTAAATTTTCAATGCCTTCCTTTACCTGGACATCTGAATTCTAGCAATTTGGTTTCAAGTAGCAGATCTGTAAAAACACCTTATAGAATAGCACTGGATTCTATAAATTTTGTTGGCTATTTTTTTGATAAAGTTTTTACACACATGCCACACAAATCTTCATTTTATTATGTCACACACTTTCTTCACAAAAGTCAACTACTCTGTAGTGTAAATTTTGCGAAGAAAGTGTGTGATATAATATTAGAAAATTTCTGTGGCATGTATGTAAATGTCTCTTTTGATAAAGCATCAGCTACTATATTCTTGTTGTTGGTGCTCTCATATACACATAATTGTTGGTGCTTTTTGGAGAGTCCTTTGCTAAAAAATGCAACAGGATGCCTATTCTGCATGAGAACACCGCCAATACCAAAGGCTCTAGCATTAGTTTCTATGGTGAATGACTGAGAAAAATCCAGTAGAGCCAACACAGGTGGATTAGTTAGTTGTCTTTTTAAGTGATTAAAAGAAGTTTCAGCTTGCTCATTCCAATTGAAAGCATCTTTTTTGAGTAGATGCCATAAAAAAAACTTTTTTGAGTAGATCTGTCAAGCTCTTGCTAATTATACCGTAGTTCCTTATAAATCTCCGATAATAACCTACAAGGCTCAAGAAACTGTGCAAATGGTTTTGGCCACTCCAATATTGCCTGGATTTTTGCTGGGTCTGCGGAAACATCTTTAGAAGATATATGGTGGCCCAAATATTTAATTTTTTGCGTGGCAAATGCACATTAGTTATTTTGATCTTCGGTGAATTTGTCACCAAAATCTCAAAAACTAATTTCAAATGTTGATGGTGCTCATGCCAACTTTTGCTAGAGATTAATATATCATCAAAAAATACTAATACAAATTTTTTGAGAAAAGGTTTGAAAATGGAGTTCATCAGCTTTTGGAAGGTGGCCAAAGCATTGGTAAGCCCAAATGGTATGACTAAAAACTTATAGTGCCATTCGAGTGTTCTAAAAGCTATTTATTTAATATCCTCCTCAAGCATCCTTACTTGCTAATACCCAAATCTTAAATCCAATTTTGAGAAATATGCTAACCCATACAAGTCATCTAATAGTTCTTCTACAAACAAAATGGGAAATTCATCCAATATTATATTGGAGTTAAGTTCTCTATAGTCGACACATAATCTCCAACTTCTGTCTTTCTTTTTTATGATAACAATGGAAAATGAAAAGGGCTGGCACTGTCCCTTGTGATCCCTGCATCCTTCATATCAGCAATTAATTTCTCAATTGCAGATTTCTGTAAGGCTGGGTAATGATATGGTTTAACATTAATTGGGAAAATACCTTCCTTTAGCACGATTTGGTGGTCAAAAGCTCTGCTAGGAGGCAATCTTACTGGCTAAAAAAGTAATTCAGAATATTTGGTAAGAAGTGATTCCAGTTCAGTGAGCTGTTCTGTACTCAAATCTTGAGATAACCGTAAAGTGGCTAATAATATAGTTGACATATCTTAGGTGAATAGAAGCATACATACAAAGGTTGGAGAGTACTGTATTGCCTTATCTAAATGCTTTTCATTGCTAAGTTGCATAAATGGACTCCTGGAACCATGCAAGGTAATATATTTTCCATTCATATCAAATTCCATCTTTATATATTTTTAAAATTCCAGTTGAATATTCACAGTTCAGACAACCATTAAATTCCAAGTGCCATATGGTAACTTTCAAGAGGCATAAGTAGTGCATTTGCTCTAAATATAACAACTTGTATTTACCACTGGAAATTTCTCATCTTTTGTGATAGGGATAATTTTTCTCCATTACCAACCGTAACCTGCTGCTTGGGAATAGTTTCCACTTCACAATTAACTATTGTTAATATAGAAGGGTCTAAAAAGTTGTGCGTGCTACCTGAATCCACTAGAATGCAGATCTTCTTCTTCTTGATGGTTCCCACAATTGTCATTGTATGATATGACAGAATTCCTGTGATTGCATTAAGAGAAACTCTAGTTTCTGTTTCTAGCTCCTTGTTGACTTCTTCTAGTTCCTTGTCATAACTTCCTTTTGTTTCAGCCTCAGCCTCTGCTTCTTCAGTAATATATTTGATATAACTGTCTTCTTTTGCACTGATGGCCTTGTGTAAACTTTTCATTACACCAAAAAAAGACCCTTTGTTCTCTTCCCATCAAATACTGAATTGGGCAGCACCTTCCAAATATTTTCTTTCGATTGTGCATTAGAATTGAAGTCCTTGCAGTTTACTGAAGAGATTTTGTCAGCAGTATTTGCAGAAGTTCCTGTGGCCAAGCCATTATTGTTTCCAGGTATGCTCCACAGTCTATATTTCCTTTGCTTCTGTGATAGTGCAGCTTCTTGAATTTTTGCCATGCTAAATGCTTTCCTAAGAGATTTTGGTTTCATAATTCTCAACAGACCAAGTGATGTAGCATGGTATTGCGTTGGGGCGATCCTAACACTACCAATATTAGGATTGTGCCTAGGATTAATTATTATCTAGAAGGATGCTAGTCTAAATGACCTAAATATGCAAAATTAATCTAACTATATGATGTTAAGGAGATCGAGCTAAAGTCCCCTTAATTATACCATTGCAGCCACAAAAGAACTTCATGAAAGTTTCTTAGTTGAATAGCAATGTTTTTTTAATAAATCCAGAAACTTACTCTATTAAGATATAAATTTATCAAGTTGCTAAGAAATTAATCACTAATACATAGAACATGATTACATGAAGATCAAATAATATCAATGTGAGGACAATGCTCTTAAACATCAGCTAGCATGCAATATTGAGAATTGATTAATTTCAACAAACAGAGAAGAATTATTTTTATAGAATTTAGCTTCTGGGCTAACAATTGAAGACCAAATCCATGATATTTCTGACTTAAACATCAACGGGAAATTGGATTCTGCACCTAATACAACTGAGATAGAAATGAATCCGGTAATAAGCAAGCAAATGGATTACAATGTAAACCAGCAAGAATTAACAGGGATTTAGATTCAAAGTTCAAGTTTAACTAAAGAAATAGAGACAATACTGAAACTTTCAGGCTGACAGTTATGATCAGTCAAAATCTTGGCAGAAAAAACCAAAAAATAAGCAACCTCAAGCATCAATAGGAAAACCTGCAGCCACTCCGTGTTCCTGGCTCCGAATCGCCGCCACCTGCGCAGATCCGATGAAGAAGAGCTCTTCTCCTCTAAACACTCACAGTGGAATTTTCTTTTTCTTCATCAACAGCCGCCTTTCACGACTCCAAACTCCAAGCTTTTATAGGGGAAGTTGCCGGCTGAGCACGACGCGGACATCGTCGTGGTCGACGTGGAGAGGACCTCGCGGAAATCTGTTGGTCGTGCTACCTGGATGCGACTCGGCGAAGCAGAAGTGGCCGAGGCGCAGCAAAGCTGCCGACTGGTTTGGCCGGGTCGGGAGAAGAAAAATGCCCGAGCCAGTTTTAGACTTTTTAGGGCTGAAAGTGAATAGTGATATAATGAAAGGTGATATTACATCCAAGTCCTCATATTTTGTCTGCATCATGATCAAATCCAATGCAGGTCTAATTTGAATCAAATTGATTTAAGATGAACTATTCTTAGAATCTAAATTGTTCCAACCCTCATACAAGACTTAAACTAACTCATAATATATACATGACATCAAAGTGAACATTCTAATTGGCATAAATTAATATTCAACTCAGTAAATAACCTAAATAAAAATAATTATATTCAAGCTAATAAACTATTATAATCTATTGGGAAAAGCATTAATTAGATAGCTTGGGTGTGGCTGTAACTAGCTTAATACCATTGCCCTATCTGACACAATTTTGAGTGGTGTGTCACTATCGAAATGAAGTTGGATTCGACTTATGGACATTAGGTGCATAATATAATAAGTGAATTGATTGTGCCCTTCTTATCAACTTAAACTTTGAGGAGAGTTGGTAATGCTAAGAATTCTAACAATTGATATCAGAGCAGGTTTCAGGTTTAAATCCCGATAATGCGTTGAGATAAGGGATTGTTGGAAAAGGTAATGATTTGATGTCTTAGGTATGGCTATCACTAGCATAGTACTATTGTCATACCTGACATAATTTTGAGCGATATATCACTATTAAAAAGAGATTAGTTTTGACCCATGGGCACTGAGTGCATTATATAATAAATAAATTGATTGCTCCCTTTCTATCAATTTAAGCTTTTAGAAAAGTTGGTAGGACCTAAGATCCTAATAAGCACGGAGCTGTAGATCATAACGATATCACTTGTGTGTAAAATAGCCCTCAATCACCAAGCAATTCCTTCTTAACTGCCCTAAATAACAACTAAGTGCATAGTATTTTGATGAGTCTAATCGAGTAAAGAGGACATCAAATCGGTTATTGTAATCCTACATAGATTCTATTTGCTTCATAATGTTAAGCTCATACATTGAATCATCATATACTATTTTTCCAAATCATATTTTAATTGCTTCCTTGCAGAGGTCCCAATCAATTGGTGTTGAATTCACTCTTAAGAAATTTTGTTGCCATTTCAAAGCAATGTTATCTAAGTAAATGGGTGCTAATTTTACCTTCTAATCATTAGGTGTTTAGCTAATTTCAAAAAATTATTCATATCACAATACCCATCCTAGGACATTGTACTCAAAAAACTTAGAGAATTCAACTTTAGGCAAACAAATTAAGAGAGTTTTCATAGGAGGGTTGACTATAGAAGTCAATTAAGTTTATTGTGTATTCCACAAAAGATGATTTGTGCCTCACCTGGTCTTTGCAGAATTTAAGTCTAGCCAAATGGTCTGATTAAGATCTTTTCTAAGATAATTCCCTTTTAATGCATTGAAATCTTCTTTATAATGTAAATCTTCAGTTTGGATTGCTTCTATCAGAGAAATTATTAATTTATTTTGCCTATTTACTTTGTTTTTGATCATCTCCTACTATGACTTGATCAGATCTTCCAAATGTGCATAGGATTCAACTACCAGGGATTGCAAATTTTCCTCTATCGATTTAAAATTAGAAGATCAAATCTCTGGTGTCATAGATTATCAATCATCACTTTTTTGATACTATTGATAGACATGCAAATAACAGAGAAGGAATTGCAGTATATCCAAAGCTTTTAGAAGTTATGTCTTGATTGAAATACAATGAGAATTGAGAATGGGTGGCAAGAAGAGAGTAGCAGAAGAGACAGGGAAGGAAACAAGATTACAAAGAGCAGCGAGAAACGAGGAAAGAGGAGAGGCCAGTAATTACTTTGATTTTTTCCTCATTACAAGGCAACCCTACTTATACTTAGGTAAATTGTGCATAAACTTGATTCAGTAGACCAATGGTTCATATGACTTATGATCATATTATTATTCTATGTTTTTTTCCCTTGTATATAGCTTTATCAGAAGTTAATCGTAAGCAGTGGATAGAAACGATAAATTTGTGAGGGATCTTCGATGGCATCAGAATGAAATGCATTCGAGAAAGGGCATAGATAATGCCAATTAGGGTTTTGAGTTGGGCAGTAATTTTAAAATATTATTCTGCAAAAAAGCTAACCCAATAAAAAAATACCCCCATAAATATACTTTAAAACTTTATAAAAGAAAATTACATGCATACTTCTTAATATTTTTCAACAATATATTAAATCTCTATTTTTTTTATTTATAGTTTAAACCTCTAATGTTTTATTTTTTTATAATATATTGAAGAGCATACTTCTTTAAAAATTTCATATTTAAAAATAAAATTAAAACAATAAAAAAATCTAAAAAATTAAGAAAAATTGCCATCCCTATCAGTTGAATCCCAAAAATTTTTACTCCTGCATACGCATTGAAGATTTCATGTAGCAACTTAAGTTTTATTGGTTATATATTGTTCATATTAATTAATTATGGGGTTTTTACATACAGAACATAAAATTTATACGAAATTACACATTTCACCATCAATTCGTAAATATTACCACTATCACACCATATTTATTTAAATTTTACGCATTTCACATATTTCACATATTTCATATACTTTATAATATTATATGTAAATTAAAATGCATAAATTTATTAATATTTAAATTCTAATATATATTTTTATTTTTTACTGTAAACACATAAATTTTCTTACTTCAATTAAAAATTATAGTCATGTGGATTTAAATTCGGCACCCTAATTGGAAATTTTAAATAGGATAAATAAATTAAAATACATAAATTCATAAATATTTAAATTGTTATTTATATAAATTAATTTATTTATAGTATTAAATTAATATATTAATAATATAGTTAAGATCAAGGCCAATTTAAAAATGTGAAGTTCACCATCAAAGAATATGATGTAAAATATGTGAAATGCGTAAAATTTAAATGAATATGATGTGATATTGGTAATATTTATAAATTGATGGTGAAATAATTAATTTTGTATAAATTGTATATCCTATATGTAAAAACCCCTAAATTATTGCCTGCTGGCCGCTCTTATTTGTGGCTGACGAATTTGGTCCGCCACGCGGTGTTGTGACTCGTTTCTTGGACCTGCGGCCAAAGAAGATTCGATGAGGGTTAATTGCCGGCCCAACCACATGTATGGTACGTAGCCGGTGAATTTGACCCACCCCATTCCCCACCGAAAATATTTATTTTGTAATAATTATTTATTTACAGCTCCCTGTAATTCTGAGAAAACTGAGGGAGCTGAGATATTAATTAATTTATATTTTTAAAATGCATTCAACTTTGCATCCTACATTTTACACAATCTTGGAAGAAAAATCAATGAAAAAATAACATGATATGAAGTCAAAAAAAAAAATTGGTGCGTGCAACCTAAAGAAATGTCATTTAGCTACATCAACTGACGAAAAATTATTGAATCCAAGAGTTTGCAGTTCAAAAAGTTAATTGTGTTCCGCCACATATACATTAGGTATAATCATTAACTTTATTTTATATTATATGTTGATGCAAAAAAATGCACAACCACAGAGAGAAATGAGACGGCAATTTTTACGTGAAAACTCGAGTGTCCGGGGGAAAAACCACAACGCCGTCCAGGCGATTTGAATCCACTAATCGAATCTCCTCTTACAAAGCTTGATCTCTAAATGGAGACCGAATGGGTACAAGAGGGATAGAGAGAGAGGGGCAGCTCAGCCCGAGAGAGAGAAAGGAAGGACCCTTAGAGAGAGCAACCCCCCTTATTTATAACTTGGAGAGGTGGGGACATAGTAAGTTTAGTCTGCCACATCTGACACCTACTCCTGCAAAGGACGATTAAGGAGTGGGCTCCCATGCTGTCTTAAATGCTGAGTTGACGCAGTAGTATAGAGGGTACGATCTTGTGATATCTCTTTGAGCTGTTGTTCGGCAAGAGGCTGCTATTGAGCTGCTGTTCGACAAGGGGCTGCTATTGAGCTGCTGTTCGGCAAGAGGTGTTAGAGAAGGTTCTAACATTATATATTATTTTTATTAAGCACTATAACTTTTTTTTATAGTATTTAACATCATAACTAGCTCAAATTTAAAGATAAGTATAGTAAAAATAAAGATACTAAGACAGATAGGTAAGTATACGTAAATAGAATGAGATAAAAATAAGTATATCTGTGAAAAATTTAGAGTTATCTTGATTGAGGATAAGTTTAAAAAGAATTAGACTAAATGATTTGAATATATAGAATCTTCAATAAGGAAAATTAAATTATTAAATCTTACACATAAAAAAGAAAAAAAGAATATCAAAAAAGATATGACAAGAAATTATAAGGAACAATCTTAATTATTTTGAGCTAAATAAAAGTTTATTATTTGATTGAATACAATGAAAATAAAGAATTCATGTAGTCGACTCTACTTAGCGAGATAAAAATTTAGTTCCTGTTGTATTGTTGTAACATCATAACTTATTTTATTATTTCACATCATAATGTATTTTAATTAAGGTTGAATAAAAAATAATAAAAATCTAGGATTTAATAAAGATCATAATTTTGTTCCATTTAAGTTAATTTTCAGATATACAACATTTAGGTATTGCAATTTTCAATTTTAATTTAAATAATTATTATGAATTTTCAAAATGACATGTAATTAAATCCTCATTTTAGAAATTTGTAAGGTTATCTAATTACCCTTCAATTTTTTAAAAAATTGGTAATCATGGTCTACGTGCCGTTGCATTTTTTTATTTTTATAATTAATATTATCGTACTTATAACTCAAATTAAAATAATATATTCTTTCTATATGTTTTTTGAAATTAAAAAAATTATTTTTTCCCAAAAGCTTATCAATTACAGGCTAAACGCAATTAGTACGAAATTTATTTTAAAAAGCAAAATTAAAAACAGCTAATTTTATTATAAAATTAATGTTTTGTTGATTTAAATTAAATAATTTTAAATTTAAATTTCTTTTACGTATACGGTTCACCAGAAATTTTTGTTATTTCAACGATTGACCACAATTTTTTTTCACTTTTTGGCATCATAATTTTTTTCACTTTATCTGAAAATTATAATAAAAATAAATAATAAATAAGAAAAACTATTTAAAATATTAGTATCCCTATCAATGCACATTATGGATTTTTTAAATGCAATTATAATGAAATTGAAAAGGAAAATTACATTAATAATATAAAATTCAAAATAGTGTATGTTAAGCAAAATTTTATATAATAAAAAATGAAGACAATCAGCAGTGCAAGAGGCCTTACATTAATAAATAGCTTTTTTTTTAAGAGCAAATATAAAACACAAGAAAAAAAAATTATAATTTCACTGAATCTGACAAAAGAAAAAGTTCTGTATCTCAATAAATTGATCATTAATGATAGATTAATTAGGATCTAATCATTAAATTATTCAAGTAAATTATAAGTTTAATCTACCAAAAAAATCCAATGAATTAGAATTTTTAAAGCACAATTGATTATTTTATTGAACTATGTAGCAAAGTCTTTTAACAAATTATTTAATCTACGTTGAAGGCCGCATTATTATGAACGTTTATGTATTCTGGGCTATGATGAAAAAAATTATAATAGAGTGCCAACATTCAAATTAATTATAACAGATAATTTTAATTTTCAATAAAATAATTAAAATTTCTGATATATTTCTCCAAATTTTTTTGGTCCCCAAATTTTCTGCTAGGGGGTGGGGTGGGTCCCACCATAAATTAAACTCCAATACATTTCACAATAAAATTAAAATTTCCCTAAATTTTATTGTATAATTAATGACCTCAATATAAATATATATTTATATATTAATTACATTAAATTATGATCAATTTCTTAATTTATGCTTAAAATAATCAGAAACACACAATTTAGCTAGAGGCATAAAATAAAAAATAAAAAATCAATATCATGCAAGACAAAAGTTTTACATAAAAAATAGAGTTTCATTTATTTTCAAAACTACAGTTATAATTGTTCACAATGCTTTATATAAGAAAACCATAAATGATCAGATATTATGATGCAATCTAGAAGTCAAATAATACGACAACAACAACAACCAAGCCTTAATCTCAGTAGGTGGGGTCGGCTATATGAATTATTTATTTTCATTGCGCTCTATCAGTCACCAAATTCTTATCAAAATCTAAATAACTAAGATATCTTCTTATAGTTTCTTGTCATATCTTCTTTGGTCTCGATTCCTTTTTGTACATAGGCAAAATCCAATAACTCAACTTTTTTAACTGGATCTTCAATAGGCCTACGATTTAGATATCCAAACCATCTAAGCCAACTTTCTCTAAGTTTATCCTCAATTGGTGCAACATCATCTTTCTTTCGGATATACACATTTCTTATTCTATCCTTTCGTGTATATCCACACATCTACCTTAGCATCCTTATTTCTGTAATATTTATTTTATTTATATATTTTCTCTTTACAGGCCAGCATTTAGCACCATACATTATCGTTGGTCTTACTATAATTTTATATATATTTTCTCTTTAGAAGTCAAATAATAATAAACCCTAAAATAAAGACCGACTAATTACTCTCGTGCATGCACTCAAATTAATAATTGGTTTGATTCGGCTTCACTCAGCATATTAATTAATACTCCAAATGAAACATACTAAATATAATAAAAATAATAAAAAATGATATTTTTGAGGTATACAAGCTAATATATATGAAATAATTTGTTTCTAAAAATGAGGGACAATAAGAATTAATCAGCAATTTCATTTATGAGAGAACTAGCTTAATTCCCATACAAATTAGAAAAGAATTAATCTACTACTAGAAAAAAATTATAAGTTTTTGTGAATATGCGTCGTATCTCTCCCCGAACATCTCAATTGCATTGAGTTAGCTTATTATCAATCAACCACATCCAAGTATTTCAATGCCTTAAATATGATCTATTAGCAATTTCAACTGTGTTTGAGACTCGAAATAAGGATTAGTTGATCTTAAAATATTAATTGAGCCTCTGCTCAAAATGAACATAGAATAAAATACCTACGCTAAAACATCAAATTTTATCAGAGCTTTTCGATTAAGCGTACTTGGACGAGAGTAAGGTACCAGGAAGTGTGATCTGGTGGCTAGGAAGTTCTCGTATTGCACCGAAATCAGAAACACCTTTCGGAAAACAAACATTGATTGATGTATGTAGCCTTCAAACTGGTGAGGGCATGTTTGCGAGAGAGCAAGAAGAACCCGTAAAACTCAGGATAGACAGCGTCAGGGAAGATGAGAGCTGAGAGAGAGAGAGAGAGAGAGAGAGAGAGAGAGAGAGAGAGAACTGCAGGGAGCTCGCTCCCTCGCAAACCATGGCGCTATCCCTCCTGAGCTTCATGGATTCTTCCATACTTGAAAGAAAGATCTCATTCTTCACATCTCGAGGAAGAAGATGAGAGGCGCCGGCCGGTGAGCGACGCCCCGGCGAGGGAGAGAGAGGGTGAAAAACTACGTTGAGCCCTCGGTTGAAGCTGGGCACTCTATTTATAACCGTAGGGATTAATTACATTTGGGTCTCTACATTTTCCCCAATCTTCTAGAAAAGTCTACATATATTTTTTTATAAAGAAAAGCAAATCTAGCTCCAAGATTCTTAAAAATATTAAAAGAATAAAAAATAAAGATACTTTGTTCAATATTAAGTTAAAACCAAGGTCTTAAAACTCAGTTTCGATTTCAGTTTCTCTAACAGATTGAAATTAAGTATCATTTTCAATAATTTTAATAATTTTGATAATTTTTATTTTAATAAGTTTAGCATTATGCCACAAGCATTAGTTTTAAGAAATTGTCTTAAAAATATAAAAGTCCGATAAAATCAATCAATTTTGCTAAAACTTAAAATCATGACTAAAACTATTAGATTATAGATAAAATCAGTTTAAATGGAATGTCTCATTTAAATAAATTTGCAAATAAATGATGGACAAAAAAAATCGATAGGAAAAGATTTTCTACTAAATATGAATCCATATGAAAGATAGATTAAACCTTGAGACCCAGGTGTAATTTATTATTATAGAAAAACAATTTAAATGCAAAAGTCAAAATGATTGGACTTTAGAGCAGGAGACGCCGGCTATATATTTTTCTTTTCAGCCATTTTCCACGTGGACTAAAATATATCATTTTCATGTCAAATACCTAAATAATCATTTATTTATATATTTATATATTTATATATATATATATATATAAATCTACTACAAATATTTACGTGGGAGAGAGACATGAAATTCAATTCTGTCATGAATACCTGAATGTCTGTATCATATATATGTAGAGAGAGAAAGAAGAAATAAAAATGAGGAAAATTTCAAATAGATCTCACAAATTTATGTAATTTATGAATTTATCTTTTTATTCTAGATATAGCACATATTATATTCTCAATTTAAGGGAAGAATGTCACACGGTTTCGTAAATATTAATGATTATAAGCTCTAACATAAATTATTACATACGATATGATTTTGAATCGTTTTGATTTTTTTTCAGAATAACAGAAGAACTAACTCTACATGTGTAATGTCTCGAAATTTAAAAGTGATTAAACTTAAATTTATTTTATATTTGAGTTAATTAGAATATAATAATAAAATTAAAAATTTATAATGAATAAACTAAATATTTATTTAAATTTAGTTATGAATAAAATTGTATTAAATGTGATATAAGTGTGGTATTAAATATATTAAATATGATAGGGAAGTTAAAGGTCTATTTCTATTAAATTATGCTTTTAATACGATTAAGAATAATGGGAGTTAGCAAGGCAAAAAAAAATTTACTTAAATTTAATAGAAAATTTATTATATTAAATGTTATATATTTTTAAATTTATTTTAAGGAAAGCCATAGAGAGAAGGCTACGGCTTCCATCAGATAGAGAGAGAGAGAGAGAGAGAGAGAGAGAGAGAGAGAGAGAGAATGATGGCAAAATGGAGAGAATTAAACAAAAAAAATGTTTTTTTTTAAGCACAAAAGAAATTATTTTTAAGGGCATGCTTCGTATGAAATTTTCATTGAAGCATAGTTGTAATAATCAAAGCTTTGACAGTATTGAATCGCCTGGCAATTTTCAAGATCTATTCATATTACCGTTTGTCTAGGAGTTTAAAATTAACCTAGTTTAATTTTAACCAGGCATATCACATCACACATAACTTATAACTTATATCGCATCCCTCACATATTCCAACATAATAACTAACTTTATATCACATCCTTCACATATATCTCAACATAATAACTAACTTTATTTCACATTATTCACAACTTTCAATAAAAAAATATCTCCATCCAAATTTAATTTTAACCTTCTTAAATTTAACTTTACAAACAAATCCTTTAACTTAACTTATATATATATATATATATATATATATGATATTAACTTATATATAAATTTAATTCAAAATAATTAATTACTGTTTCAAGTTATACAAATGTTTACTTTGTGATAATAATTGTTTATATGTTTATGTAATTATATTAAAGTGAATTCTCATAATTTTGTTACTACTTATATTTATATTTATATTTATATTTATATTTATATTAGTGATATAATATGTATTTACTTAATTATTTAAACACGAAAATAATACTACATTGTGATATTGTAAAGAAATTTGAGAATTAACTTAGATCTTGGAATATAAAGTGCTTTGGGTTGAACATATGATAACTCGTAACTAATAGGAGCGTGAGGTGAGTATTAAGTGATATTTCAAGCGAAAAAAATTATTTAAGCAAAACGTAATGCCCGACGGACTTCTAAGTATGAGAAAAAAGCACAAAAAAGAATTATTTCATATTAAAATATAAAAATATTTGTAAAAACTTGATTGATAGAGATAGTTATGTTTGAATGAGATATTTGAATTGTGAATTTAAAAAAATTAAAAATTTAAGTCAAATTATATGTTTGATTATGTAACATGAGTTTATTTAACTCGTTGAGTTAGATTTATCTATTAAATCCTATAGTCAGACAAACACGATTTTTATGAAATTAAAATTATAATTTGCAAGTATAATTACATAGTTACTGGCTCAGAAGAGTAGACGAGAAACAAATAGTCAAACATATTTTTGTTATATTTAGTTGTGAAAATTTTATTTTCTTATTAAATAGGAAAAGTTAGTTGACCCAGTATTCATTTTTCATTCTATCAGATTGTAACAACTGAGATATCGTAACGTATTTTAATTTTGTTAGAATCTTTTTACTAGAAATTATGAGAATCTTTTTACATAAAATAATTAAATGGTACATACATATCACAAAAATATATAGTATTATTTATTAGGTATTCGAATGACAATATCTACAAATAATAATAAAATGAAATTAACTTTAAGTTTCACAGAATAATATCACTTTCAAGTTAATATCTTTTATTTGTATTTGATTCTTCTATATTAATTTCTCATGATAGTATTTTTCATGAGAGAATCCGAATGATAGAGACAAAAAATATGCATGAACACAAAAATTTAATGCCATTAAAATTAAAAAAATAATAACAATTTTCACCCCAATCCGTGGTTAGTGGGTTACACTTGGCTCATTTGATTCGAGCTTTTCTTTTAGCCCAATATAAATTTCAATCATAAAAATTAAATTTATTTCACATCCATCACAAATACAAATATTAGAATTAACTTTATTTCACATTTTATACACTTCTTAATATTAAACTAATTTTTTTTATTAAATTCATAAATTTTTTTTGTCTAAAATTTCATCCTCTAACCAAACAAGGCCTTATGCTCTCGGGTAATAGAAATAAATTTTTATTAATAATTTAGAATTATAAAAAAAAGGAAATAGAGAAAGAGATATTGCATTCCAAATTTACAGGAGTGCTAAATCAAGTTAGTGGACCAGGTTTAAGTCGATCTATTCTTTTATCGGGCTTATTTAAGTTTAACTCAAGTTAGACTTATTTATTATAATGAGTCAAGCATCATGACTAATAATTGGCTCATTTAATAAACGGGTTATTCATTCCAACCCACTAACATATTTATTATAATTTTTAGATATCAAAATTTGAAAAACTCAATATATAATGATTATAAAATTTAATTACGAACATCAAAAAAATGATTAAATTATATCACCAAAAAGAAAAAATGTACTATTTTTTGATAAATGGATTATCGGTGGATCACAATCATATTGATCCGTCGAGCCATATTCGGTCTTCATAGATAGATGGGTTAAATTTGGGTCTTCTCATTTATAACTCACACTAATATATAAGCTCAAACTCGTACTCGACTAAGCTGGATTAGGTTCAAATTAAGTTCAACCTATATCGAGAGCTTGGAAGTGCTGCTCAAATGAAACTAATACAAGATTCAAGTCCTATCAAATAATTGATAATGAAATTTCTTAGTATTTTTAAATTAATAATCATGCACATAACTGATTTTTTTTTTGGGATTTACATACAGAATACTGAAGTCTCACAAATTACGTATTTCACCATTTTTTAGTAAATATTACACATATCACACTCTTTTTATATTTCTATTATTACAATAGAAATGTAAAACCAATAAGCAGAGTGTGATATGTATAATATTTACTAAAAGATGATGAAATACGTAATTTATGATGAATTTAGTGTTCTTTATGTAAATTCCCTTTTTTTATCATTCTTCTTGGAGGCCATTAATTCGGGCACTTTTTCTGAGGTTTTCATAATGTAAAAATAGTAAGATGCATGTGGTTAATGTATAATGTCCATGCATACATGAGTTATGTATGTAATTTCCCCAAAAATAATAACATGCAAGATGAGAAATAAAATCATGAAGATTATGGCTCAGAGAATTAGAGAAAAAATTAATGAGAATATTCAATAATTTATTTAGTATTAAAAGGCCAATCTTGCTCTAAAAAATGGCTTAATAATTTATATCAATATAAATGGCTTCTATAATTTCAATTGAACAGCATTCAAAAAATTTAAGCTAAATTTCATTTAAATTTTAAAATTTAGAATATATTTTACATATTAGAATTATAATTTCTATACGTTAACCGGTCCCTCGACTATATAATAAGTTTAAGAATTAGACCTCACAGTCCAACGTACGTAACCTACATAAAGCACACAATGATTGAATTAATTAAAACCGAATGAGACATACAAATTTAATTACTTTTCTTTTATTTTCAAAATAAAAAATAATTAAGGTCATTGCCAACAATATTTTGTGATTTAGGCACCTGTGCTGTCATTTATCTCATTTAATTTGATAATTCTCCTTGGTTTTTGCTGGTTGTTTAGAAGCTTATTCGTTAAAGGCAATAATTAATTAATATATATATTATTTATATAAAGTTGGCCGGTTAATAAATTTATTAGCTGGATATCACGAGGCTGACACAATTTTAATTAATTAATCACTGGTTAAGATGAATTTAGATAGGTATATATATATATATATGCATTAAATAATAAGTCAAAGAGGAATGTTATAATAATATTATCTAATTTGCTTTAATAATATGATTTTTTATTTATCATTTGACCAGTGTAATACCTGCCATTTGTCTTCAAGGACTGCAATTTAAATTGCATAATCATTTAATTGGAAACTTATTTGTAAATACAAAAATATATTAATTTATATATTCAATGAAATATAAAATTATTTAAATATTAAGAGATACGTAAAATATAAGATTTAAAATTTAAAATAATTATATATGAAATAAAATTATTAAAATTTGTGATGTATTTAAAATATTAATAAAATAATGTAATAAATCAAACGGGCAATACTGTGATGTGAAATTGAAATTATGAATAAATCTAACGTTGTTTGCTATTTGAGTTAATTATTTGTTGGTCTTGAGGCAAAGGCATTTTTTTCCTTGTTTGTACTTGGATTTGAATTATTTCAATTTTATGTACTACTTACATTTTCATTTCATCAAAATTCATCGATGATACATTTACTTTAATGAAATAAAATAAAATTTAAATAGAATTGTAATTCTAAAAAGAATAAAACAGTAATTTCTTTATTTACAAGAATTGAATAGAATATAAAATAAAAAATAAATATTAAAAAAATACTAAAATATTCATTAATATAACTTAATAAAATTTTATACTATTTGTTATTATTAAATTTAATTTTAAACAAATAATTACATGAATATAAATTTTATAAGTATATATGTATATACAGTATATTTAAAAATTTGTATATATATATATATATATATATATATATATATATATGCATATTTATACATATATGTATATATGTATGTATGTAAATAATGATAATTTAAAATAATATTTTTAAGCTATAAAGAATAGTTAAAAAAATAACTATTATTTAGGTAAAAAAAATATTTTATAAAATATAAAATAAAAATTCTTATGAATAACTATTATATTAAAGTAATTATAAGAATAATTATTTTATAAAAAATAAAAGTGAAATGAAATATTTATTCTATACAAGTATAAGAATCTTGAGTTTCATTAATTTATCACTGAGAGAATTAAATACCGAACACTCTGTCAAAAAAAGGGAACACATTTTGTATTTGTATACTTTCGCTGTTTGTCGAGTTAATTTTAATTTAAATTAAAATTAATTTTATAAATCATATTAAACACAAATTTTAATATTAAATAAGTGATTTTTTTAATCCTACTTAAACTCTAATATTAAATAAATAAATTTTTAAAATTCAACATAAATTATAATATTAAAATTTTCTATATAAAATTTTAAATAAAAAATTAATTTTATTTTACATTCTATATTTTAAATAAAATTAATTTTTAATTTTTAATTTAAATTTAAACTTTTCATAAATTTAAAATAAAAATATTACATTAAAATTTATATTTTCCCCCAACTAAAAAAATCTCATAAGTAAAAAAATATTTTTAAAATACAAATAAATCATACATACTTAAGGGTTACCCAAACACAGATTTTGTTTAAAAAAAGGCTGCAATGCTAAGGCATTGTTTGGCGTGAGGACTAAAATAGAATCAAAACACCACCAAAATGATACTAATTTAAAAAATAACAATAATAATAATAAATAAATTTTTTAAATCATTATACAGAAATTTAAATATAAAAAATTTATTTTACTTAACATACTCAATAATTTAAAATAAAAAAATCAACTTTATTTCACATTCTAGACTAAAATATTCAAATCGAGTATTTTGATCTAAAATGTGAAATAAAATTTATATTTTTATTAAAAATTATTGAGTATGTGAAGTAAAATAATTTTTTTATATTAAAATTTGTGTAAAATAATTAAAATAATTTATTTATTATTATTATTGTTATTTTTTAAATTAGTACTATTTTAGTCATGTTTTGATCCTCGCGCCAAACAGGGCCTAACTGTAAAAATAAAATAATCATGATGAAGGATTAAGTTGAAATAAAGTCTTAATCTCAATGACCAAGATGTAATTTATCCTGCTTATTTTTTGCAGAATGTAGCGAAGATTAAAATAATTAAAATTCTTGACCAAGATGTAATTTATCCCGCTTATTTTTGCAGAAATGTAGCGAAGATTAAAATAATTAAAATTCTTGATTTGATTGATTAAGAAAAGTGTTTCGTTGAATATTGAAATTTCAACCTTACTTTAACATAAAATATTATTTTTCTTGAAATATTAAATATTAATCAAAGGAAAAGAAAGAGAACCAAATTTTAAAGGGGGATTTAAGGGGACATTGAATTCATCATAAAATTACGCATTTCACCATCATTTAGTAAATATTACGCATATCACACTCTTCTTATAGTTTTACATTTCTATTATAACAATTGCCAATATAAGAAGAGTGTGATATGCGTAATATTTACTAAATGATGGTGAAATGCGTAATTTGTGATGAATTCAATGTCTCCCATGTAAATCTCCCAATTTTAAAATAGCGTGAAGCATCTATCCTTGTCTACCTCTTTAATTTGTCTCTTATATTAATGGAATTTCAAGCTATTTTTTTTAATATATATAATTTCAAGTTAAGTTTGAAAAGGCTAACACATTGAAAAGCACTTGAAAGGAATTAATATTAAAATAAAATGTCTAGCCACCAAATCTCAGTTTATTTTGTTATAAAACAGCTTAATTTATTTGATCATATTTTTATTTAAAGGAGAATTTACATACAAAACATTGAATTCATCACAAATTACACATTTTACCATCTTTTAGTAAATATTATACATATCACATTCTTTTATATTTCTATTGTTACAATAGAAATGTAAAACTCATACGCAAAATATGATATGTATAATATTTATTAAAAGATGGTGAAATGCGTAATCTGTAATGAATTTTTCAATCAAATGATTACATTTAAATGCCAAAATATCTAGATTACATAATACAATATCAAGATAAAAATGAAACAAATGACCCCTTAATATGATCTGCAATAATTTCTAGATTAACATCTTTTTACCTTGTTGAGAAACGAATTTTATCCTATCGAAGAAATGGTGCATAGTGGCCGGGCTGATCCAGAGAACAAATGTTGTTGAACTGATCTGGTTCGACAAACCCGTTCCCAGTGGTGGTTTAAATAAGCTACCCATGTCAACTTTTCATCAAATTAGATGCCGTCGACATGTACTAAATAGATCGGATGCCAAAATCTTGATTAATAGACGCTATCAAATCAAAAAACCTAAGTTTAAGGGTTATGATAGTCACTTGTAGATAAGGGTTGTCGCCCACCGATATGGAATAATAGTTCATACGCATTCCCAACAATTCTCGACTTAGGGATTAGATGACATTAATCTACAGCATACTAAGGGGGCGTTTGGCTCAATGTTATCTCGATGTTATGTTATGTTATCTTTAGAAATTAATTGTTTAGTTTAATGACATCTTTAAATAATATTATAATTAATTATAAAAATGTCATTACATGGTGACATCTAGATGTCACCCCAAATCGGGCGACATCTCAAGATAACACTATCAATTTGTCATTATAATGTCAATAACTTCTAACTAAATAAAAATAATTTGAATAACATTAATATTTTCTAATATCATAACATTGAACCAAACAAATGTTCATTGATGAATAACAATGACTGAGGCTTACGAGGATTTCGGGGTTTACGCGTTTTAGACGGGTTTACGGGGTTTACATGGTTTACATTGATGTTCATATATAATTCTATCTTTGTGTTCATTTGCACACTGAAAATCATCACCTTTACACATACCTATTGTGATTATGATACTGGGTTGTTATTGTCTCGACTAGAGTATTCTTAACCAAATAGAAAGTCTAAATATTATTTAGGGGGCGTTTGGTTCAGTGTTTTCTCAATGTTATGTTATGTTATCTTTAGAAAGTAATTGTTTGGTTTAATGACATCTTTAAATAACGTTATAATTAATTACAAAAATGCCATTACATGCTGACATCTAGATGTCACCCCAAATCGGGCGATATCTCAAGATAACACCATCAATTTGTTATTATAATGTCAATAGCTTCCAACTAAACAAAAATAATTTAAATAGCATTGATATTTTCTAATATCATAACATTGAACCAAACAAATATCCATTGATGAATAACAATGACATTTAAATAACATGACATCTACATAACATTGACATTGAGATAACACTGAACCAAACGCCCCCTAAATATTTTTCACACCACATTAAATAATCGGAGCTTCATGAATTATTAAGAAATCCAAGTTCAAAAGCACATATATAAAGAATAAAGAAGCTGACGCTGAATTTTGATATAGAGCAGCACTCCTCGTCGGTCACGCTCCTTAGAAGTGCTTATTATGAGCTCCCAGGAGACTCATTCATCAACATTCCTGAAGAAAAAAAAATGAGGGCAGAAATATGAAAATCCACAAAATTACACAAACACAGAGAGAAGAAATATATATTTACGAGATCCACACAAAAAAACTCTCTAAAACAGCAAAGGAGAAGGTAGAGTTGATGTAACATTGCAGTATAGTAAAGAAGTCGAATACCAAGAATGCTCTTACAGAATGGCAAAAACTGCACAAAGATGACTGATATCATAGATTAACACCATGTCAAACATTCGACCAAACTATATCAGAAGTCACAAGACTCACAACTCATGCTAATGTGTCAAGGATCAACTTTGAGGATGATGAAAACCTGACAGACGCATGCAGGATGTCGAACTTCAATGAGTTGAGGAGGTTGAGACGAGCTCGAGTTGAGGTCAGGCTGGACCTTAAGCTGAACCTCATTGGAAAGTCATCCAACCACAGAACCAAGATTAAGGCTCGACCTCAAGCAAATCCTTGACCAAAGCATCCAAATATATTGCTCTTAAATGATAATAAAATAGTTCTGAAAAAGTACAAACTTCAAAGATGATGTATCTTATTCACACTGAGCAGCAAGATTAGAGCATGTGTTTCAAGATTCAAAAAGTAAGTAGTTCCAATTTCACATAGAATTTGGAAGTACATATATGGAACAGGTTATACGGGAGGCTCACTATAATCTTTATGATTCAAACAGATAAAACCATGCAGAGTTAACAGGATTTTTTTTGATGAAATAGAGTTACAGGATAACGAGCAAAAAATGGAAAGAATCTCTTAGGGAAAGAAGAGCTTAGCGTAAAGGAGCTCATTCCAACTATCCTGGAGACCAGGGAGGCACCAGTGGACGCAGTCAGCATAGCTCTTTGGGTTGGCAAGCTGCTCCGGTGTCAAAGGATTCCATTGCTTCTTGTAGATGGAGGTGTGAGCATCTTTACGATACTCAGAGAGCTGAGTGATGTTGATGACAGAAATTGGCACCTTTGATTTATCGAAAACTTCACTGATTACATGCATAATTCTCTTGTCTGAGCTTATTCCCCAGTAGTTTGGATCCTTGATGGGAGTTGTTTCATTGTAGCAGTTCCCATCTGGCTTCCCTCCCCACTCCATGCTCCTGAAATGGTAAATTTGTCAGAAGGTAAGCTTTAAGTTCATGTTTGTTTGACAGTCTAAAATTAACTTGGTTTAATTTTAAACAGGCAAATCACATCACACATAAAATTTAATATTAAAAATTAATTTTATTTCACATCCTACACATATTACCAAAATAATAACTAACTTATATCACATCCCTCACATATCCCAACATAATGACTAACTTTATATCACATCCCTCACATATTCCAACATAATAACTAACTTTATTTCACATCATTCACAACCTTCAATAAAAAAATATCTCTATTCAAGTTTAATTTTAACCTTGTTAAATTTAAACCTTACAAATAAACAGGCCTAAGTATCTTTGGGTTAAGAGGACTTGTATTTCAATTATAGTTACGGGGTCTAAGTAGTTTTCTAACTAGTATTTAGTATTTTTGTTCTTCTATCTTTTTATTGTGTGGCAATAAATTAACTTGTATTTCAATTCTCCCTACAATTGCTTGATTGCTTTATATTTGAATTAAATAAAACAATCTCCCAAATTTTGGTTTCCTCTTTTCCTACCATATACTCCTCTTTTTTATATTCCCCATTCCGTTTGCTTCCCCTTCCGCATCAAAATAAGCACAGGTATTGATATATACTTATAACAAAAACCATTAGGAGAACAGTATTTGTAGGAACTAGGAAGGTATGCCACCATCAGAAGACAAAAGAACAACTTTGATATGTACAATATCTTGTGGTCACCCAAGGACTTTAACTGTAGCAACTCATAAAACTGCCACATCAAGCCATGAATAACTACCTCGTGACCTCCCAACAAGGTAGGAAGACTTCCTATCTACTTGTTTTTCTATACGTGTGTAATTTATATTATCTCAAGACCTTCCCATGAGAAGCTTTAATTATCATGTAAGCCTGCATAAAGAGCCAACTTTCAACATCCCAATAACATTGCAGGCTATGCCATGACTTCTTACCTAGGCCTCAACTAGAGTTATCCCAATCACCATGAGGACCAAGACAGAAGATTTGTGAGTCCACTAAACTCCTCATTGCTCCAGCAATAATTCCCAAACTTTTACACTACAGACCTAGCTTATGTTGTTTGACCAAGGTAAAATCACCTTGTTCTCAAAACCCAATTACGATCAGAAGATATGATCAGGTTATTATCGTTTCTGACTACTGCTATTACTGGTAAAATTGCTAAATCTATCTCTGTTTTCATACACTAAGTTAAAACTAATTATAATCTTAATTAAAATCAATTTCTTTTAGTTCATTTCCTGATGAAGACCTAGGAAATTGAGCTATAATTTCTAATTTCTTCTTCCTGATAAACACTTGTTTGAATATTATTTAGTAAATGATCATATGATTACTGTGTTTCTCGTAGGTCAGGTTTCCTGCAGGAGGGTTAAATCTTTTGCTTCTTGATAGGATATTATCTTATTCATGTAATCTCAGTGAATTTACTTCTAGCATTATTAATTTCCTCTGGAAGTTCTATGAAACATTATGTGCATAGGCTAATTTCATAATTTAAATTGGCTTAGTTTAATCTCATCACATTAGCATAGTGGAAGTCCTCCATTGCATATCCAATTGAACCTTAACAAAGCCCTCTTTAATCTCAAGTATTCCACCTCATAAGGAGGAATAAACCCAATAGAAAGTGTAAGAGGAACCCAAGCTACTCAACACTCACAAGTGCAGCACATCTCAATAGCACAAATACAAAATAGAAGAACAACAAACAACCAAATTAAAATACATCAAGATTTACATGGAAAATCCTTGTAAAAAAAACTATGAGACAAATTGGAGAGAGATTCCACTATATCAATCCGAAATAGTACAAAAGATCCAATCCAAGCCATCTTGCTCGAAGCATTGGGCATACAAAAAAGAAAGAAGAGCTTACAATAGAGTATCTCTCATCTAGAAGGAAAAAAACTCTTTTCACCTCCCTTCTAGACGAACTCCGCCACTACCAGAGAGAAGAAAAAAAATCTCAGGAATGCAAGAAGAAAACTCACTCAAGATGGTTCTCTTGAATGCCCAAAGAAGCCATCATGAAGAAATCTACAACTTTTTCCTCTTCTGCTCTTTGATTTTTCCTTCTGAACTAACAGCAAGCTCAGAAAAAAGTCTCCTAGTTCTCTCCACCTTCACCCAAATGCCAACTCATTTAAATTCAAGAGTGAACCACTATATTTAAGCAATCCCAATCAGGTTGTAAGGGATTTGGTACCTAATGAAGAGCAACGGTGGTCATACACTCAGGAACCAACCGAGCATTAGGAGAGCTATCACTCATTAGAATCACACTATCATGAAAAACACGTTATAAATGATAGGAAACGAGGATACATTAGCAGCTAAGCACCTACAATTCGAATAGGTTAAGCCCAAGACAGTCAACCACTTAATATTTTAACACCAAATACCAAATTTAATATTTAACACAGCTAATTCAGTATCCTTACATGTCTTAGCAGAAAATTATCAAGGACAAAACAAAATTGCAAAAGGACTCAAGAAACTGATTTTTCATAGCTTACCTTCCATGAGAAGGAGACATGGTGGTGAAGAAGATTCTGGTCCTGTTAGGATCCATGTTCTTCTCAACCCACTTCACCATTCTCTTTAGAGCCAGACGATAAGCATCCTCTGTCTCCATCTCAACAATGTTCTTCATGTCGCCATCAAATGATCCTCGACTACATGCCAAACACCAATCATTGCCAAAAATTGTAAACTTTAAATGAAAAATGACAATATATGAACAGAATGGACTGGATACAAGAAGTTACAGAATCTTCATCTTCTGCCCTGTCATCCACCATAGATAACTATTGAAAACCAGAATATCAGAACCTTTCCAATGCTGAGCATGTTTGTTAATAGATCTAGCTCGAACTATTCTATCCGATATTCTATGTATAACAGCATTGTCTGAGTTGGATTCAACTAGGAAAGGAGCCCAGTAGAACTCAATGGTAGCATTATAATCCTGGAAATAAATAGTTATGAAGTGTGGCTTAGAGGAACTACTGAAAGAACATTTAGTTTATTTCACATATAGAAATTATTATTGGTAAAATATGGAAATAGTTGGAAGAATTTGGAAGAAAAAGTTTCAGTTTCTGTTATTTACTCAATTGAATATAAAATGGGTCACCGTGCCAAGGGCTGCTTGCTTTGTGAGTGTAGGGGAGGGTAATCCATTGTACTTAGCATTCCCCTTATTATTTTTTTATTCTACTTCCCTTTAATTTTTGATAAAAGCTATTCTCAGGTTTCGAATATGTGACTTTTAGGTCACAAAGGAGCAACCGTTACCATTGAATCAAAGCTCACCTTCCATATATTCAATGGTATATAAATGCATGAAATGAACAATCATTTCAGGAGTTACACTTTGTTATGCAAGGCAGTTATCTAGTACAAAAAATACACATTCTTATCATGTATCAAGTAATTATATACCTTAGCCGTGAATATTGTAAGGGAGTCAAATGTTTCCATGGATTTGGCATTCTTCGGGATGGCGCGATGCAAGAGGCAAATCATGGAGACAAACTGGCCCCGATTCAAGGAGTCACCAACGTACATCATCCTTTTGCCTCGGAGTTTTTCAAGCATTAATGTGGCATTGAAGCTGTGTCAAGAAAATGAAAATCTAAGATGCTAAGCGTGTAACATCAAATGGCTTTTCCACAAGCAAGAAAATTAAATGCAAGCAATGAGTGATGTGAAATGTTGGTAGAACGATGAAGGTAAGGAACAACTTAAATAAGAAGATAACTAGGATTTTATGAATTCTCACCTAAAGTCTTTCTACCCCTTTCTTCCAAGATATCCACCCCTTCCGGAATCTCTAGCCCTAACTTATCCCTAAGCTAGATTGTACACAATTCAAAGTTTTAATCATAAGACCATCTACATGTTCAAGTATACGATCTATTTAAAGAAGACTAATTACATTTAAAACAAGCCCACTAATAATAAAAATAAACAAATAAAAAGAATTCAACTAATTCAAACCTATGCCAAACTTTCTAAATAATAAAATAAAATAAAATAGAGATAATATGCATCATCAATCAAGCGTAATGACATAGGATTTGATTTCAACCTACAATTAGCATGTCCCCGTCAATGGGTAAATTCATTTGCTAAAAGGTAGTAGCTTCATATAGATTTTAAATCCAACAAAACTTTCAAGTATAGATTCCCATAAATGATCACAGATTCATAGAACTTGAGCTCCACCAAGCATGTCAAGAAAAAGAGACTTGTTTGGCCAGAAATTATAGAAAGTATAAATTCAAGCTTAATTTTTTTGGTTAGAGCTGATTGTAAGTATTCAATTAGACAACATGAAAAAAAAAAAACCAAAATATCTGCCTCCCTCTCTATCTATCCAAGGGATGGAAGGCCAGAGGCCTTTGGAGTCCCGTCAAATTCAGGGCCTACAAAAACTAGACAATACTTCTTCCACACTTTCATTCATGGTTGAATATTCAAATGTCTTTGGCATAGAGGAACACCACTTATCCATCCCAAACTTGGTGCTTAAACTCTATTGTGGTGACAATACTACAGGGGATCCTACAGAAAAAAATGGCTTCCATGTCATGATGATAAAAACCCAATTCCACTTATTGACTTTTCATATTTTAAAAAGATCAAAATCCAAAATAAATGCAAAGCCATCTTATTGGAAAATCCCAATTATAACATCTTTCTCACTTCACACCTCAAAATGCACAGATCTTGTAGAGAGAGACACTTTCACGTCTTCTTAACCCGAAATGGCTAAAGAAGAAAATGCCCTTTTTTGACGGCACTCCCGGTTGATCTTAATCTCAAATAAACAAAACTTCGTCGCAAGAAAATATCCACATATACACGCTCTTGCGCCACATCACATCCTAAAAATATCAAAATTTGATTAAAAATCAAGCAACCATGTCTCCAACCCTACTTAAGGTATGCAAGATCCAATGACCAGAAAAACGCTAAGCAGAAATAATCCACATCTGGGATCACAAGCAGAGAGGCACAGCCATTACCTGGGGAGATAGCAGCTGCGTGGCTGCCAGCGCCAATGCTGATAGGTAGAATCCGGGCGGCCATGTGCCTGGCACGTGAGCTGAGGCTGGATGTACGGACACTCCTCTTCCTCATACTGCGGCCGCCCTTCCTGGTCATAGATCCACTCTCCATCAAAAGCATCGCACCCTCTCTTCCCCCTCCCTATGGCAAACGGCACTTCGATCTCCCGCTTCTCATCTCCCGCCGCCATGTCCTCCTCTAAGTCAACAACCGCAACCGAATTACTCCGATTTCTTCAAAACCCTCGAAATCAGACAATATATCAGCAGATGATTACCTCTGGATAAAGAGTATTGGTGGATCTCGGAGGAGACGAAAGAGCGGCGGAAGATGCAGGCGAAATCCTCGCCATAGAGGAACGCGACGAAGAGGATGAAGGAGACAATAAGGAGGTAGGCGGACAAAGGGCCTTTCCTAGGCGAGGAGGATGACAACGACGACGACGACGACGACGCCGGCGCCGGCGACTTCATTGCCGGTAGTTGGGGCGGCGGGCGGAGTAAACCGAGACTGCTTCAGCATCAGCGGGGGCATTTTATCGGCTTGCTCGCCGGAATAAAAATGCAAATATTGATTTAGTGGACCCTTTGGAAGATCGTGCTTCCACGAACACAGTCTACGCAGGAAAACATATGTTGTAGCTATTCCTGTAGCCGAAAACAGCGTTGGTGTGTTAACTATGTTGTAAGGGTGGAGCAACATACCGAAACTCTTCTGTTAAAAAGAAAGAAAAAAGGGTTGAAATTTGAAAAGTGCTTGAGATTTGAGTTAATTCAGAATCTATTTAAAAATAATTAATTTAAATCATAAATTAATTGAAATAATTTGTGAATATAGTCTTAAAAAAAAACTAATAATGTAGCTGTTCCCGCATCCCAAATTACAGTAGGTATATTAGGCAACTAAATTTAAATTTCATATGGCCCATTCAAAAATTAATTCAAGTCAACTCATAATTTATATTAAAATAATATATATATATATAATAAGAGTTAATGGGACTAGAATAGATTAACTCACGTAAAAAAGTGAGCAAAATTAAATAATAATCGTAAGGAGAAAAATTAATTTCACATATTTCTTGAAAATGAATGAAAAGTTAAAAGATATATATTATATTAGGATAATTACCTACATGCCACACAATTTAATTTTATTTATGTCTTATCCATCCATTCTTAATTAATTATACTATGCACACTCAAAACATTACAAAATCTTACATACACATATTTGAGTTAAAACTTAATCAAAATCTATTTAAAAAAAAAATATTCTGTTAGTAAATCATTAAAATTATATTTTTCTCTTCCTCAATACCACACTAAAGCGCTGATTTGTCTTAAAATTAATTCACATCGTAGATGTCTTCTTCCTTTGCTGCCACCTAAACATTAAGGTTTTAAGATTTTCACTCAAAATATATTTAAATATCCTTAAAATAATATGATGAACAACTCAAATTTTTTGTAATTTAATTATAGTTAGGTTATTAAAAATTATGATTACTCATTATAATAAAAATAAATTAAAATATGTGTATATAAGATTTTATAATATTTTGAATGTGCATAATATAATTAACTAAGAATGGATGGGTAAGGCATAAATAAAACTAAATTATGTGGTATGTAGGTAATTATCCCTATTATATTTTTTCATAGATATATTATATTCAATTTGACTTGAAGCTGCTATCTTGATATTTACATGATATGTTATTAAAATCTAAGTAAAATTAATTGAAATGCAATTTATTAATTATCAGTGGTATGTGAACCTCATAGACACACATAATTTAGCCTAAGAATTAAAAGTTTTTTTTTTTAAGTTAAAACTTATAATATATATATATATATATATTAAATGAAAAGCTTATAAATATTATTAATAATAGAAAGTGGAGCAGTTGAAGGAGGGTGGATGAAATGATGAAGAAAATGGCTGCTTTGTTTAGAAGAAAAGCAAATTCATGACATCATCATTCTTTTTCATTGGGATTTTCATGGTAGAGGAAGATTTGGTGAGACACAACATCAGTAGTTATAAAATAAAAAAATAAAAATAAAAACATCAGTAGTTATAGAAAAAATTTCGCACATGCACACATACACATACACACATATATAAACACAAAAAGATCGATAATGAGCAAAGATTTTCAAAAATACACACCTTAAATTAATTATTCAAAATAATAGTAAAATAAAAGTGATATTATTAGCATGATTTAAATAAAATAAATTAAGTGAAATAATGTATCTGATATATTTTATAATAAAAAATTTAAATTAAAGCAATTAGTGATATTATATGCATGGTGCACAAATAAAAACTGCCCTATAAAATAAAAATATATAATAAAATAAATATTATAGAAATAAAAATATTAAAGTAGATGAATTGGTATATATGAAAGAAAAATATGAGAAATGTCTTTGTTTATAATAAGGCTAGCGTGGCCTCGATTGTGGATAAACTCAAAGCTTAAATACTATATATGGATTTATGACTCGTAAGCTGATATTTAGTTATAAGATAACTTGAAGTATTGAATCAATCTTGCACATGTGAAAAGAGAGAGGGAAAAAAAAGAGACACAGCGAGAAACTATAAATAATGATCTTTGAGAAGTTATTATTTGATAAAGTATAATAGAAACAAATAATTCATATATATATATATATATATATATATATTAAGTGTTGTTGAATTTAATTATTCAACTATTTCTTGATTTAAATATTCATTATGTATATAATTATTTATGTGTTAATTAATAAATAAATTTTTATGTATATATTCTCTCAAAATATGCGTACATTAATAAAATACGATATACATATTGGAAAAACCTTGTGGTGTTCGTTCATCCAAATGCATGAAGTTCATTATCAATTCTATTGAATTCATGTTAAAAGAATTAACTTAAAATAACAGAAAATTTGTTTTGATTTAAAATCATGTAAAATGTAAATGAATTTAGAGCAAGTTAAGGGTTTTCAATATTATTAATTAACAGCTAATATATATATATATATATATAGAGAGAGAGAGAGAGAGAGCAACATGAGCATGTAGGCCTATTAATGAGTCGAATTATGATTTGATCTGATTAAACTCATAAATCGATCTTTTTTTTGACCTGTTAACCAGTCCTATTTATTGACCTGATCCATTTACAAATAAACGAATCGAATATAGATCACCATTGACCTAATCTGTTTAAAAGCTAACTTATTTATGTAAGTTAATTTATAATTTATATATGTATGTATTGTAACTAACAAATTTTTTGTGAGAATGCTTAAATAGAGAGCGTCATTATGATTAATTAATAAAGTATTTTTATAAATTATATCAGCAGACTATAGCATATAGTGTATTTATTTTTATGATTTACTCTTATAAATTTATATTTCGTAATATATATGAATATGTATATATTATAAATACAGACTTTTATAATAAAATACTCAATTAGTTTATAAAAATATAATTTTTTTCTTATTTTATTTTCAATAAATTTAATATTTTCTAGATTTGACTATAAAAAATACTTAATTTGCATAAGGACTTTTTATTGTGAATGGATCAAACATAAAAACCTGAGTTTCAATCCTATTTAATTTTTGACCCAAGAGGATCCAGATCAACCACCCAACCCAATATATATAAATTTGGATCCGGATCGAGTCAAACCCGAGTTGAATCCGATCCACTAACAGGCTTATGAGTATGCCCTTCATTTCAATCTACTGTCATTGAAATTTTTCACGACTGAATCATTACAGTATTGTTGCTAACTGCTATTATTAGTAGTGCCTTACGTGGAAAAATTATTTGATTCATGTAGCGCTCCCCGTCACCTGTGAGGTGCCCAATTAATGAGCACCGCATGTGCACGCGAGCCGTGCTAACCGCCACACATGCAATGACAAGAAAAATGTATTTTTATATAATTTTCTCACTTTTTCGCATCATTTTGTGGAATATATTTTACTTGATGTAGCCCTCTCTCTCCTCCCAATCCCCTCTAGGGAGGAGAGAGAGGGGAGAAGAGGTATAATAGTAATTTTAAAAAAATTTAATAATAAAAAATAAAAAAAATATTAATTTGATAATTTATTAAAACTCAAGAACTCTGATGTTATAATTTAAAAAATGTAGACTTGTGAGTTATTAAACTTTAAATTTAAAGACCTGGGTGTAATTTACCCCTTTTTTCCCTTATATTTCTGTCAAAAAAAAATTGTATATTAATGTGTACATGCTTGCTACTCATATGTGTGTGTAAATTACATTTCAAAAGTGAATAAGAATAAAAAATGTTATTTTCTTATAACTTAGAGGTAAATAGAAAAAATAGGAACACAATATTTAAGGCTATTAACTTGGTTCAAAGATCGATTGAAAACTAACTTAAATTTTGAATTAAATTGAGATTGGCATGATTTAACGAGCTATTTTTATGATTCGAAATTTTTATTAATTTAATATTTAGTTGACATAAGATTAGATCGATATAATTCGAAATCAGATTGATTAAAAGTAAAAAGAATAATATATATATATAATTTATTGCAGTATATTAGTTTTTTTTAATAATTAAATTGAAGAATATATTAGAATTTTTTTAAAATTTTTATTAATCACATTTAAATTATTAATTAATTAATAGTATTTATTATAAAAAATTTGCGTGCGAAGAATCACATATTCTCATTTGTTATTAAATTCCTTGCGGAAAAACTTTTATTTACAAATATTTAAGGCTTGGTTCGATATTATTATGTTATCTGTATGCTATTTTTTGAGTTTTATAATTTTTTAAAAAATTATCAAATATATTACCAAATTAAGTAATTAATTTATCTAAATAATACAACACAATATTAAAATAATATTGAACTAAATGACCTTAAAGTAAATTATTATTATTTTTAATAGCATCAAATTATTGGTGATAATATAATATTTTAGGCAAATTACTAATAATTTTTTATAGTTTACTCATAATTATATTTTAATATATATATTTTAAAAATTTTCACTTAGTTTCTTAACTTTTTTGAAAATCTTTCTTGTAGTTCTCTAATTCCCTGGAATTTAATCTAGTGACCTGAAATTAAAGTAAAATAAAATTAGGACCCAAGAAAGTTTCTATAGTTTAATTTAATTAAGGATTTAAATGAAATTTTTTAAAATTATTGACCAAATTATACTTATAAGTAAATGACAACTTAATATTTTCATTAAAGGTATATATGCCAAAATGTGTTTCATTGGATAGCATTGAATATTTATTTGAAGATAGTGATTTTTCATCTCGATTTTTTTATTTAAATATGATTATCTCGACATTTTGTCGTGCAAGTCTACTTCCAACTCCAAGATCGAAATCATATTTAAATGTGATTCCTCCTAAAACTTGACACATACACTACATCCTACTCTGGTAAAATTATATTCAAAAATGATTTCTCTTCAATGTGATCGCAAATTTTACAGTTTTCTAGTGAAATCATATTCAAATACCATTCATTATAAGCTTGAGCAAAATCTTAAACATATAAATTGCACATGATTTGCACATATTTAAAAAAACTTTGGCCATAATGTCGTCAACTTATCTAGAAATTCGAATCTGACTCAAAACTTATCTGACTCAAGTTTTACTTGTATTTTTCATAATTTGCTCAAAATGAGATCGTATGTTTTACAACTTGCAAGGGGTATTAAAAAAGTTTAATTTATCCACACGTACGTGTAATTAAGTTTCAATAAAAAAATTAAAAAAAAAATAAAAAATAAAAAGAATAAAAAAATAAAAAAGTTATATATATATATATATGTAATTAAGTTTCAATATTATTATTTATTATAAAAATTTTAATACTGAAAAATACATTTCTACGTACTACACGAGGCATTAATATTTAGTTAAAACAAATTCGAAACTTGACTTAAACTAAATTCAACTTAAATTTGAAAACCGAAAATGAAAAATGAAGTCAGCTCGCTTGAACTCGACTAGCTTACAACCCTATTTGCGAATCGTAATAAAAAGTCTTTCCATTATTTACTAGTCCTTAAAATTTGGGCTCTGGCTCAATTAAAAGTCCAATCCTTTCAGAGTTTTCACTGCAATATAAATAGAAAATTAGGTCTGCCATTTTGTGTAATTATTTTTACAGTCTCCAAATATTTGACTTTAAACTAGGGGTGTAGTTGATTCAATGTTATATTGATATTACATCAGTTTATATAGAAAAAAATAATTATTTAATTTTGAAATTTTTTTTAATATTATATTATATAATTTAGATATTATTTTTTGAGTGATAAATTCATAAATTTTCAAAAAAAATTTTATTTATTAAATTAAATATTAATTTTTTCTAAATAATATAACATAATATCAAGATAACGTTAAACTAAATGTCTCCTCAATAATATTTTTAGATAATTTTTAAAAAAAATATAAATTATTATTAAAAAAATAACACTTAAATAATATAATATAATATTAAAATAATATTAAATTAATTATCCCATAAGATAAATTGGTGTTGATGGACATTTTCTTGGTAGTCAATTCACTATATAATTGTGGAAAAATGAGAACTTCTCTCCATTAATGATAAAAATACACTCAAAAGTTTTTTTTAAAAAAATATGACACTCATTAATTTTTTTTTATCAAGGATCAGAGATTAAAAAATTCTTAAATAATACCAAAGTTCATTACTTATGTTGGGTTAAAATTTGAAAAATTGTATGTAAATAATCAATATGTAAATAGAAATTTACAAGTGATATGAATGTAAACTAAAGTAATATGGTGAATGCAAAAGGAAATTTTTTGAATGGTGGATAAATAAAAATCTTCTTTTTATCATATTTTATACAAATTTAAATATAAAATATTCATTTTATTTCAAATCATACAGTACTATTTTTTAATGTAATTATCAATTTAATTTTTGATGACCTACATAATTTTTAATATAAATGATTTTATTTCTCATTATTATGTATTCCTCTTAAGATAAACATAAAATTTTCAAGACATGATAATCAAAATATTCGTGGTGCTAAATCGACGCTAATTGTAATCAAACTTGAAAACTTATACCTAAAACCTCCATCAATTTAAGCCCATTTGGCTATGAGAGACATCAAGCCAGCTCCTGCTAACAAAGAAACATTAATTCCAATCTGCAGCCTTCCATTTTTCTGAACTTTAGGGTTCATGAAATCAGTTGCAAGAAGGTCAACAAGAGCCATGTAGATCAAAATTCCTGCAGCTCCAGAATTCAAAATGCCTTCGACGATGAGAGCCTTCGGGCTGCTCTCGTTGTAAACTGTCGAAATTCCAATTCCGACGGCAACGCCGACAGGAGTCGTCAAAGAGAAGAACAAGATCATAGTGATCATAGACTTCAGCTCAAAATTTGCCTTCAGAAACAATTAAACCAAGCATCAGTACCAGTAATTGTCATAGTTCTCTTAATTACTTAAATTAAATTATTTTTTATATATGAACTATGCTTGAACAATATATATACAATTTAACAGATGATAGGTTTTTAATTACTGTAGTTAAATCTTATTCATAAAAGTATTTTCACTATCTAATAATTGGATAGAACACATAATAAATAAGTAATGAGAAATCTATAGAAGCTAACATCTCTAGGTTTATATGATCGAGATATAAAAAGAAGAGAAAAAAAAAAAGTTAAAAGAATAATATAAATTTTCAATGTAAATTTTTCTACATAAAAATCTAACAGAAATTTTTAATAATGGTTGTATGCCACTATGTAAATATTTATATTTATATAATAATCATTAAAATCTTACAGGAATTCTCATTACTGCTACATTTCATATTTCATTTTATGTAATCGAAATTTACATAATATTGTGATTGTATTTATATATATGTATTTTAAATGTAATGGAATAGTTTATATTTTTTATCTATATATTTGTAATTATGCATATATATATATATACACACACAAAAATTGAATATAATTTATATATGTGATTATTTGAAATAATATGTATAAGTACAAATAAAATGGGGGATCATAGATATTATAAAAAAGAAACAGTATTTGAAATTCTTATAAAATTTTGCTGTAAATATAAAGAACAGTTAGTTATCAATTGTATAATATTGTAAAAAATATGAAAAATTTAAATTTATGTGTGTAATTCTTGATAAAAAGAAATAGGGCAAATTACACCCAGGTCCCTGAGTTTAACGCTTAATATCTCGCAGGTCCACGTTTTTAAATTTATAACATCGGGGTCCCTGAGTTTTAATAAATTATCAAATTGGTCTTTTTTTCATGTTTTTATTATTAAAATTTTTTAAAATTAACGTTTTACCCCTTGTGCGAGGGCTGCACGTGTGCGTCAGATCGGGAGAAGAGAGAGAGTAGCAGGGAAGTAAAAAAATAATTTTAAAAAAATTTAATAATAAAAAAAATAAAAAGGACCCATTTGATTTTTATTAAAACTCAGGGACCCCGATGTTATAAATTTAAAAACGTGGACCTACGCGATATTAAACGTTAAACTCAGAGATCTTGGTGTAATTTTTCCAAAGAAATATAAAGGTATACGAAATGTGATATAAACCTCAGAACGATATTGTAATTTTCTTTTTTTTTTTAATAGCGGAATTTTCCCTTTTTTTTTTGTGAGTAAAGAATTTTCCTTTTTTGAATAAAGCTGGGATGCGATTTGGACCGTCGGAGTTCCGTCTAACCTGGTCCAGCACCTCTGAGTCTAATCTGACTAAAAAGGGTGAATCAATGGCTAGAAGCAAATTCTAAAAAGTCCAAAAGGTAAAGCTGAATAGAATCAAAGTACTGGACAAAAATTTATATCCATTAAACAAATGTAATGCAGCAGTAGGTGTATATTTATTTCTGCTCCACCTATTTAATTTCTTATGGAATAAATGATTAATAACAATTTAGTCCCTCAAATTTAAACTTATGTACATTTTTATAATTTTTTTTATAATAAACTTCTTTAGTTTTTAAATTAACCAAATTAGTCCTACAGTTTGAGTTAATGTGCAAATAGGTTCATTGATGTTAATTAATAGATCAATTAAGACATTTTTTTCATCTAAAATTTTTATTAATCTTTTTAAATCTTTAATTAATATCAAAAGACTTACTTGTACATTATCTCAAAATAGAAAATCTGGTTGATTAATTTAAATATTAGAGGGACTTAAGTACACATAAGTCTAAACTAGAGTAACCTAAATGCTATAAGAAGACCTATATAAGAGAATTTAACGTAATGACATATAAAAATTATAACTCAAAAATTGCTTTGTATCGAACCAAACCATGTACTCCATTGTCTCAATGCACCTCTGTCAATTCCTATGAGCTTAAATGTTGAGAATAGAATAGTTAAAGGGTTAGCTATAGTGCTCCGCAAGTTGATATAGATAATAACTATTATTCTTTATGTCTGATATTTGTGAGGTCTGAATTCTTATTGAGTATAATGATCGATACTGCTATTGAAATTTTTAAGTTCACTCGTCTAAAGATGCTATCTTTAAGGGCCTTTTTTGGATATATTTAATAATAGCAATAAAAATTACGGTAAATTACACTCAGGTCCTTAAGTTTAAAGCTTAATAACACACAGGTCCAAGTTTTTAAAATTATAACATCGGAGTTCTTGAATTTTTTTAAGAGAGGAGGAGGGGTATAATGGTAATTTTTAAAAATTTTAATAATAAAAAAGGACTCATTTTATAATTTATTAAAACTCAGGGATCTCGATATTATAATGTAGATTTATGCATTATTAAGCTTTAAACTTAAGTACTTGGGTGTAATTTACCCTAAAAGTTATTATTTTGAAACAGATTAACACTAATCATATTAATAGAAATAGTATGACTACCTGAATTATGCATCCTCCAAGTCCCATTCCTTCAAAAAGCTGATGAAAGCTGATGGCAGCCACAAGAGGCCTTATTGTTGAGGGATTGTCAGATGCACCCAAAGAAATTCCAATAATTACAGAATGCACCACAATTCCTACTTCAAGAACCTACAATTAAAAATAATTGCAACTTCACAATTTAGTCACTGATATTCACAGTTATTATTCCTAGTAAATCAGATATAAAAACTATTTTTTTTTAGATATATTTAAGAATTAATATTGGAATCCTATGAAAATAATAGTGTTTTTTTATTATTATTTTTAAGGAAAAAATCTCAAATTTATAAATTCAAAATATCATATTCATTGTAGTTTGTATTAAGAAATATAACTTAAACATATTAATTAGCAGCAAATTTGACACATTATCAGAAAAAACTCATACCAAAGTACCACATTTTGGAAATTTTACGCAATATTTTAAAAAAATTGTAAAAATTTTGTAGAAAATATTGATAAAAGTTTTTTTTAACTTATTTTAAATAAAATCAATTCAAATACTGAAGATATACCAACATATACATATATTTATAATAATATAAATGCAAATAAGATATATTATATATTAATTATACTCACATTGAGTGTTTATTTCAATAGATTTAATCAAATAGCTTCACGTAAATTATATTAAACTGTGAGTTTAACATAATTTAGTTTCAAAGAAACAGATTCGATATTTTGGTTCGGGTCAGATTGCGACCCGACCCGACAGGACCGATGCGATTTGAACTGAAGCCCTAACCTGCGAGATAACCCGACGACGAACGAGATCGTCGTCGGCGGGAGCGGTGGCGGAGCCGTGCGCATGGCCGTGCGTCGCATGAGTGTGAACACTGACGATTCCCGCAAGGTCGACGGCGATCTCCTCGTCAGACACTCTCTTGGCCTCGTCCAGCAGCTTGCGCGAGTTGCCGTTGCGCTCGCGGGAGAAGTAGCCGGTGGCGATCGTATCGAGCATCAGCGTCCCGATGGCCGCCGCCATCGCGACGAATCCGGCGAAGGGGAAGTGCTGCCACGGGCTGGGGCTCAGGCACGGCGAGGTCAGGCTGTCGAAGGCGTCGGGGAGAATGTGGACGAAGCCGGTGGCTAAGATGACGCCGGCGGCAAAGGCCTTGACGGCGAAGAAGAGGTCGGCCTGCGGCCGGAGGGGAGGGATCCATCTGCCGAGGGAGGGGAGGGAGACCCCGACGGCGCCGGCGGCGAGGATGGAGAAGATCGCCGCTATCTTCAGAGGTATCGCCTTCGATCGATTCCCGTGCTCCGTCGCGGAGGCGTCGCAGCCGCAGTCGCCGGCGGTGAGGGCGGGGAGGAGAAGGAGGGGGAGAGAGAAAGAAAAGAGGAGGAATGAAGGGTTTCTCATCGTCTTAGATGGAGGAGGAGGAGCTGGGAAGAAAATGGGAGGCGATGAAGATATTTATAAGATGGAGAGATTTTAGGGGGCAAAAGCGAAGCTAATATGAGCACATCAGAAGAGAAGAATTGTGTAGCGGATTGTGAAACGGAAAAACAGTACGGGTCGTGCGACCAATGGGCGCATAAAGGGCTACACAACGAGGTCAAACATGATGTGGCGACATCAGTGTCGACATCCTCATTGTTTAAGTGGTAAATTAATTTTTTTTTCAATTTTTTTGATTTTATATTTTTTGCATTTCCTGTCTCCTCAAATTTATCTCCTGCTAATTTTAATTAATTATCATTTAAGAAATATAAAATTTTATTCTTTTAAATGAATAATTTAATAAACAACCCTAATTGATCTTTAACCTCCTTCTACTTCTATTAAAAATAACAACCAAATTTTGTAAGACCGAATAACTCAGATTTATTTTCGATTCTACTGTTTGAGTAAACTAAAATTGATTCAAGCCGGGTTAAATTTTCAAGCTTAGTACTATGTCCTTATACTATTGATTATGTTAATGATATTATGGTGATAATTATTTAATATAACTTGACTATTTTTGTGCAAGTTTTGATGAATTTAATATTAAAAATTTATAATTTTACTTTGAGCTTTATTCGATTATAGAAAAGTTATTGGATTTTGAGTTATTATATTTTTTACATTAATATTATGAACGATCATGTTTTGAAAATTTATTATTTTACCTAGATGAAAAGCTTGATTGCTTGAAAACATTATTAATAATTATGAAATTAGAATACCTGTTATATATTTTGCAAACTTAGAACTGAACTCGAACTAGATTCAAATCGAAAATTTTATTTCGAGTCTAGTTTAGTTCTATTGAACTTAATTAGACTCTGGTTCCTAAAATTATGGAACCAATTATAGTTGATTCGTTTCGAAATTTTACATAAATATGAAATGAATTGATCTGTGTCACATATGAATTCTAATGATTGCCTGACACACATGTACAAGTTTTAGAATGCATGCTATTAATTTTTTTTTTTCGACAAACATGTTATCAATTTCAATGAATCTTATATCTGTTAAACTATGAATTCTAATGCAACAAATTAATAACAGAAGCTAACAATTGCTTTTATTTTAGGAGAATTGAATTGAATTTCAAATAATCAGTTAACTTAAAAATCAATTTGTTGTGCAATTTTCTTTCCTTGGATAATACTTTATAGCTTTCAATAAAGAAAAAAAAAAGCTATTTTAATCAAAATAAATAATTAACAATGAATATATACTTAATGTAATTTATTATGAATAGTGTACAATGAACATATACTTAATTTAATCGCTTTCTTACTTCCGGTTAACTTTGAGTTGAATCATTTTGAGCAAATTAGTCGCGAGTTACAAAGAATTCAAGTCATTTTCATATAGATAGACAAATTCAAAAAATTTAAATTGTGAATATATTGGGTGAAATTATGAATTTCTTGAGCTCTAGCTGACAATAGAAATTAATTATTATGAATGTTAATGCCAAAAATACCATAAGACTGCTCTGCTTTGATTTTAAAAAGATTTTAATATGTATATATATATATATATATATATATATATATCAAAAACTCAATTTTAATCAATTTTAAAGCATTTCGTCTGGTGTAATTGTTTTAGTCCTAATTTCTATGCCCAGCTAGTTGTTGATGTGATTTTTTTGTGAACAATAGGTTGATATTTTATGTGTTAATATTAGTATAATATATACTTTTTATAGCATATTTATTAAGGCGATTAAATAGTTAAATTATTTTAAAAAAAATAATCAAAAGTATTTTGCAGCGGTTCACTGAGGTGGCTGCTGTAAAAGAGTGGACTTTAGATAGCAGTTAACCGTCAACAGCTGTCTAAATCTTGAATAGAGGTTGTCTATTAATCATTGTCTAATAGTTCAGAACTTTAGATGGCGATTGATTAAGTAATAAAATGTGATAATAAAAAAATATTTCCTTAAATAGTTTTATGAGAACAAAAAAAAATTGAATGGATTTCTCCCTCTCCGAAGAATAACTAGTTCTTGCAGATCAATAAAAGATTTATTTCAAATTTATCATTATTTAAAAATGAAACAACACATTCATTAATAAAATTTTATTATTTCTTTTAGCAGAGCCCCAATTTTCAAGCATTTACTTAATTTCATACAATCTAAAATTCTAAATATTACCTATGTATTTATCTTCTCCATGAAATTTGAACTAAAAAGTAACATAAATCTCAAAAATGACATATAATATATATTAAATTTTAAATTGCATAAATCGTGTATGCAAATGCTCATTTAATTTTTAGTTGAAATATTTTAGTATTACATACATGTTTTTTTTTCGCAAAATTTAAATTATAAAGTTCATCAATTTAAAATAGTGTAATATTCAAAGCTTAATTTGAGTGACAGGTAAGCAAACACCCCCTTTAATTTAATCATATATTATTTAATTTTAATTTATCTAAGTAATAAATTAAACTAAAAGGGCATTTGGTTTAATGTTATTTTGATGTTATGTTACGTAGAGAAGTCAATTATTTGGTTTAATGATATTTACAAATAATTTTCTATTAGATTATAAGATTATTAGTCAAAAGATGACATTTAGATTATATAACATAACACCAAGATAACAACGAACCAAACGGCCCTTAAGTAAATTTTATTTTACACCATTTTAAATTTTTAATTAAATTTAATTTACTTAAAAATCTAAATAAATTTTATTTATTTTCATTTTGAATTTAGTTTAATTAACTTACAAAAGTTGCTTATCTTTAACTAAGTTAAAATTAATTTTTGCTATTTAAATAATTTAATAGTATTTGAATAATAACTGTTATTTAAATTTAATTTATCATAATTTTAACATATTAATCCACCTTTGCTTTAATTATTTCAACGGACTGACTTCTCAATATGCATCATCTCACATTCTTAATTAATTTTGTAATATATAAATACAAGATCTTAGGCAGGTATTTTTAACAAGAAAAATGAAAATAAAAATGACAAAAAATATTCCTAAAAAGAAATTTAAAAAATAAATTAAAATTACTACATATTGAACTAAAAAAATAATCGAGTGCAACAAGTCAAAGATAACAACACTCTGTCGACATGCCTCTCCAGAGTCATCGCTGACTCTCTCGTATGGCCCCTCCTGTGGCCTTCGGTCACGCAGTTCCATTTTGCTCTTCGCTCCACAGTGCGCTACACAGCTAACGTCTCCCGACCTTTTTTGTTTTTTTTGAATTTCCTCTCCCTACTTGTGAAGCTTCACTTCTGTTCTGATGTGTTCATTTGAGCTCCGTTTTCTTCGTACAAATACCTTCACCGCCGGCAATTTTCCTCCATTGCTTCTCTTTCTCTCCCTGAGACGATGAGAAACACATCATTCCTCCTCCCTCCTCCCCGTCTCGACTGCGACGCCTCGGCGGCGGAGCATGGAAATCGGTCCAGGGCGATACATTTTAAGCTGGCAGCGATCTTCTCCATCCTCGCCGCCCAGCACCATCGGCGTCTCCCTTCCCTCCCTCCCCTCCGGCCGTAGGATGACTTCTTCTTTGCCGTCAAGGCCTTCGCCGCCGGCGTCATCCTCTCCACAGGCTTCGTTCACATTCTCCCAGACGCCTTCGACAGCCTGACCTCCCCGTACCTGAGCCCCAGCCCGTGGCAGGACTTCCCCTTCGCCGGATTCGTCTCGGCGGCGGCGGCGATCGATCGGGACGCCTATGCTCAATACGTTCGTCACCGGCTACTTCAGCTGCGACCGCGACAGCAACGCGCGCTCGGTTCTGGACGAGGCCAAGAGGGTGGTCGACGAGGAGATCTCAGACGGCCATGTGGAAATTGTCAGTGTTCATACACGCCAAATAATAAGTGGTGAGAGAAGCACAGGACGTTTCACATCGAAAAGAAGGAAGATCTTGAGCTGTATAAATAGATAACGTGATCTCAACTTGTAGATGTACCTTTTGGGATAAAACCGTGTGGCTAATGATGAGAAACTGATGAAAAATTCTGTAATTAAACATGCTTGAACTGAAATAGCATTGGGATGAGTGACCTCTTAGGAAGTCCTTAAGTTACTCAATTTTCCTAAAACCAAAACGGATAATATCTCTACATTTGGATCATTGGATATTACAATATAGTCAAAGCCGACCTCCCACAGTATGATGCGGTTCAAGAATGAACCAGGCGGAAGATAGTGGGCCTGTGACGCCCATGGCCGAAAAGGATGGGGCTGGGGGGCCTGTGACGCCCGTGGTTGAATAGAAAGAGGCTAGGGGGGAGTGATTACAAGTGATATCCTAAGAGAAATGAATCTTTGAAACAAAGTGCAGCTCTTGACATATATATATATATATAATATATATTAAATATAATATATATGTTATATAATATATATATATAATAAGCCGAGCAGCATGCAGCCGAGCCTACCCGACTCGAGATCGGCTTAAAAAAATTTGAGATTCATTTTTTTGAACTAGCTCAAAAATGACTCGAAGTCAATTGGAATCGACTCGAGCTAACTTGTCAGTGGTGAAGCCACGTGGGGATCAAGGGGTGCAGCTGCACCCTCTGATTTTTTTTTCCACTAGATTAACAAATTATTTAAATAATTTATAATTTTAATTTTTATTTGTTTTTTATAAATTATTCAACATATAAATCAAATAGAAGGACTTCATATTGGCGAGAACTCATTCAATTTAAAGAATTTATTTACGTATCTTATATTTAAATCAAAAAAATATTATATAGCACTAATAAATAATCAATTAATTGATCATAATTTAAAGTTTTAATTAACTATATTAGTTAGTAAATTAATATTTAATTTATTGAAAAATTTAGTATATTAAAATTTTAATTTATGAGTAGGTATTTTATTAGTTAGCTATTTGAGGTATATAACAGAACTTATAAATCAAAATCTTTCAATTTAAATGAAATATAATTTAAATTTTAATCTTAATTCCTTAAAAAAATACTTTAAAAAATGAGATAAGAAAGTATTGTGGAAATAATTATTAATAAAAAAAACATATTAGTTAATTATCACAATTCATATATAATTGAAAATTATACAAGATTATTTATGTTAGTTTTATGATAATAAGAATTTTGTATTTTTTAACTATTTTTATAATTTAAATAATTTTAAAATTTTATAATATTATTATAAATAGTTTATTTGACCCCTGGTTTGAGGTCTTAGCTCCGCTACTGTAGCTTGTAGTCGAACCCAAATGACTTCAAATCGATCGAAATGTGATCGATCTAATTTCAAATTGGTATTGACTCAACGCAAAATCGGATCGGTAACGGCCTACTTTCAATGCCATTATAATATTTGATTTATAATGAATGCTCTTACACATATAAGTAGTTTTATTTTAGCCTTTGGGGTTTATTTGATTGGAGAATAAATTTAAGTAAGAAAAAAAAAATTTATTTTATACAGTTGATGGGAAAGAAGTTTATTTTAATATTGGGAGGTGGGAAAGAAGTTTATTTTAATATTGGGAGGTGTATAAGATGTGAAATAAAGTTAATTTTAAAGTTGAAATTTATGTTGGATATGAAATAAAATTAATTTTTAAGATTAAAATTTATGTTAAATATTAAATAAAATTATTAAAATTTATAATAAATTTAAAAAATATTTTGTCCATTTTTTAAGTTATTGCCATGCCCTTCTTTGTAGCCCTTACTTCATCCCTTTTAGTCAAAGGTGCTGAACCAGGATTTGAAGGAACTCCAACAATCAAAATCGCACTTCACTACTTCATCTTAATTTGAACATTTTTTTCCTGATTTTATTTTTTATAAGGGATAATTACCTAAGTGCTACACCATTTAGTTTTATTTATATCTTACCCATCCATTCTTAGTTAATTACGCTATGCACACTCAAAATATTATAAAATCTTACATACACATATTTTAACTTATTTCTGTTATAATGAATAATCATAATTATTCAATAACTTAATAATAATTAGCTTATAAACATCTTATTTTAAGAATATTTAAATATATTTTGAATGAAAATCCTAAAACCTTAATGTTTAGGTGGCGGCAAAGAAGTGAGACATTCGCGACGTGAATTGATTTTAGGACAAATCAGCGTTTTAGTGTGGCATTGAGGAAGAGAAAAATATGTACTATTAGGAGTAAAAATATAATTTTAATGATTTACTAACAGAATTTTTTTTAAAATAGATTTTGATTAAGTTTTAACCCAGGTGTGTATGTAAGATTTTATAATATTTTAAGTGTGCATAGCGTAATTAATTAAGAATAGATGGGTAAGACATAAATAAAACTAAATGGTGTGGCACGTCGGTAATTATCCCTTTTTATAAAAGGGCAATTCCAATCTGGTTCTAACGTTTAAATCACCTTTCATGTAGCTTTATATTTTTTAGCTTTATTTCACATGGGTTTGTGAAATAGTTCCAACTCTTTACAAAATCCTCCATAAATCTTTTTTAGAATTAATTACTAAAAAGATCTTGTAATTAGCCTCTAGTTATATACTTGGGTACAAGTTTTTTACAAATTTTTTTAATAAATATCTATTTTTAAAAATTTTATAATAATTAAAGTGTGAAAAATTATAATTATTACATAAAAAATTTAAAAACTTAATTTCAAATTTTAATATTATAAAAACATTATAATTTGGTCTCAATAATTAAGATGAAGCAATTAACCTTTTTGTCCTTTATTATTGTGCGCTCAGATTACTTACCATTGGTAGTAGTCTATTATTATTTTATGATATTAATATTAATATTTTATAATTTTAATTTTTTAAGAGAAAAAGAGAAATTAAATCTCATATTTTTAGAAGGTGATGAGGATAAACGGGTATAAGGATATTGTTAAATATATAAATAATTTAAATTAGTTAGAAAATGTAAAATGTCAATAATTGATGAATAAATATAAATATTTACATACTTGTTATATATATAACAGAAAAGTTTTTTAATAGTTAAAATAGAAAAAACTAACTGCTAATTTTTATCAAATTTTCATAAAATTAAGTAATTGTTTATTCCTATCCTTCTAGTTCACTCTCCCTCTCCCTCCTCAAATCTTTTTTTAAATATATATTTCTCTCTTCGAGCTCCATATATCATATCGTTCTAATTTATATTCTACACCACGAAGAGAGAATAATAGGGAGAGAAAAGTCGAGATAGTTGAATTGTTTCAATCAAATTTTTCTAAATCTCTTCTATCAAATTGTACATTTTATATACAAACAATAAAAAATAATATTTTATATATATATATATATATATATATATATATATATACATGTATGTATAAATACATTTAAATTGCATGTGAAAATATATATTGTTCGAGCATAGTTTATATATAAAAAATAGGGATAATTACCTACATACCACACAATTTAATTTTATTTATGTCTTACCCATTTATTCTTAGTTAATTATACTTTTCACACTCAAAATATTACAAAATCTTACGTACACACATTTGAGTTAAAACTTAATCAAAATCTATTTTAAAAAAAATATTCTGTTAGTAAATCATTAAAATTATATTTTTTCTTTTAATAGTACATATTTTTTTCTTCCTCAATACCACACTAAAGCGTTGATTTGTCCTAAAATCAATTCACGTCGCGGATGTCTCATTCCTTTGCCGCCACCTGAACGTTAAGATTTTAAGATTTTCACTCAAAATATATTTAAATATCCTTAAAATAATATGATGAACGGCCCAAATTTTTTGTAATCTAACTATAATTAGGTCATTGAAAAATTATGATTACTCATTATAATATAAATATGTTAAAATATGTGTATGTAAGATTTTATAATATTTTGAATGTTCATAACGTAATTAACTAAGAATAAATGGATAAGACATAAATAAAACTAAATTGTGTAGTACGTAGATAATTATCTCAAAAATAATCTATTTTAATTAATTAACAGAAATATGACAACTAATTTTTTAAAAATAAATATTTTTCTTTTGTTCCATATCTCATCTTATTAGTTTAACTAGTGCTGGTGCTTGGTTTTTTGCAGGCAAAATTTTATGTCATGAACTCTAAAGTTAAAAAAAAAATGAAAGAATGTAAATTTAAATTAAAGTTTCTTTATTATTAGGAGCTAGCTTGATGTCACTAAGTAATCAAATAGGCTTAAATTTTTAGAGATTTTTATATTTAAGTATTTTTAATTATCAATATAACTTTAAATTTTCTTCTATTTTAATATGCAAAAGTAATTTATTATTTAAATATATATTTTTATTTTTTAAAATAATATATTATTTTTCAAATTTAATTAAATTCGTCAAAAAAAATCTGTGTAAAAATATTTAGATTATACATAAAAAAAAACTGCTTGTAATTTAGCAAGTAATTTCGAATTCAGATAAAATTGCCGTATAGAACGAAATATTTGAGGCAATTTTTTTTGTCTAATTCTAAATTTAACTAAATAAATTTCAATTCAATCTTTATTCAATATAAAAAATTAATAAATGAGAAAACTACAATTTAATTACGATCTAAGTCCGACTTATTTATTATCATTTAAATTTAATTTAATTTTCAATTAATTTTTAATATTTTAACTAAATTTTATATGTAACTATGTTTGTTTATTTCCTCACTCAAATTATAGTTATTTTTTAATCTAATATTTAAAAATAAAAAAATATATAATAAATATAGTTTGAATAAAAATTATGAAAAAAAGTCCTCTACTAAACTATTGCAAGAAAAATAAAATATTAAAAAACTTTAAGGCGTGATTAACACTTTTTTTAAAGTAAATTTGTAGTATAGATGCAATTAATTTTCAGGATACAACAAAATATCAAAACTCTCTAACAACAAAATTGCAGAAATATATATGATATTTATAGATATTTTAAAATTAATTCAATAGCCAAAAGACACTTAAAAGTGACATTTAATTAAGAGACACATTTCTTAAATCATCTTTTTATTAAAATAATATTTCAAAATTAGAATATTTTAATTACAAAATAAAATTTTAATTAGCAAAATAATTTTTTTTTGATTTACTAAATCAAACCCAAGATGAGCCAAGTGCCCATCAAAGACCATTAAATATTCATTAAGCCCATTATGGTCCACTAGAGAGGCCTATGAGCTTAATTCAAATTAATAATTCCATAGAGAAAAATAAAATTTCATAAAATATCTATAATTTTATTCCATACACAATGTGGGATTATTATATATCTAAAATATTACAAACTATATAACAATCCCCACAAGTTTGCAATATAAATGACTTTGTTTATAAATCTGCTAAATAAGTGTTACGTATATAGAAGGTATCTCTCGATTTAAACCTTCTATTAGTGGATATATTTTAAATTTTGAGATTTCATGTTAATGGAAATCAGATATTAATTGTGTTTAACATGATTAATTCCTGATTTGATGTAATTATCATGTTGCACTAGAAATATAAAATTACAGTGATCTAATGAAAGCCAAAATATATGGCCTACAATTAGAAATTTTTCTACTAATATATATAATCATATGAATAATATTTTCATTTTTATCGAATTACTCATGAGTCATTGTGATCATGGAGAGTATCAAGATCATATAAGATAAATAAAAAAGATCAAATAAATTCCATCACATTAAAGTATTTATAGTTTTATTGTATATCTCACTAAACACAAAATAAAAAAATAGATAGAGATGAAAATATAAATCAATCTCAAAGCACCTTTTAGTCTTTTTATATCCTATTTTTTTTTTACATATTGTGAAAAAACAATTTGATATTTGAAAATAATGTCTTATTAACAAAAAAAAGTCAATATTTTTTTTTCTTATCCAACTTTTTTTAGCCTTACAAATTTTTTTTTTTGAAATATTAGAAAAATAATACTACATATTCTCCACAAATGATCTAAAATATTGAAATTAGATAGAACGTTTACGCGACATTATTATCACATATGTAAAAATATTTTTTTTATTTTTCTAAAATCTTTGTTAGTTGAAATTAAAATTTGAGATCATTATGGGAGATATAAAATATTTTTCATATGAGAAATATAATTCTATAAAAAGAATAAATCTTATTGCAAAGACACGCTAATCTATGTTAAAATTTATAGAATTCTATTGATTATAATATTTTATCTAAAACAAATTTGTGAAAATTATTGAATTGGCTTTATGATGAAAAAAAATAATCGTATAATCTTTATAAATAATTCTAAACATTGAAAGCTAACTAAAGTTTTTATGCGGTGATGGTTGTCAATTACATAAAATTAAATTTTTTATTTTTTAAATACTATTGCATATAAAAGTTTTAATTAATTTTAAAATTTAAAGATTTCCCAAATCATCCAATCCGTAGGCAGAACCGGATCAGATTGAGCAAAGACCACGTGCCGTCCACGCGCTCATCCGAAAAATCAAATCTGGACCGTCCACGTGTCCAAAATATCCACTGTCCATTCTCCATCTTCTCTGCCCTTGCCGCTTCGTCGTTGTCACTTGTCACCTTGCTCGCACTCCTCTCTCTCGATCTTTCCTTTGGTTTGTCAGCGTTCTCGCGGTGATGGTTCTCCGGGCTTCCTCCGCTCTTTCACTAGTTTCCAACTCTCGGGAGGCGTCAAAGCCGGCGGAAGCCCTTCGCTCGCGCCCTTTGCACTGCGCTGCCGGGATTGTTAGGGTTTCCAAGGCGGGGAGGTTGGGATCTGGATGCGTAGCCATGGCTGCGGCCGGGGGAAACAGACGCACGATTACTGGCGTTGTGTTCGAGCCGTTCGAGGAGGTAAAGCAGGAGCTGGCGCTTGTTCCTTCCTCCCCTGACAAGTCGCTCGCTCGTCAGAAGTACCACGATGACTGCGAATCCGCCATCAATGAGCAGATCAAGTGCGTTTCTTTCTGAACCCCTTTCATTTTCTCAGTGATTATTGATAGGTCTTGGCAGGGTCGCTCAATTGGATGTTCGTTTATGTTTTGGATAAGGGATTTAGAATGTGATTCATGATTTGTTTTCTTAAAATTTCAGTGTCGAATATAATGTTTCTTATGTCTATCACTCGTTGTTCGCCTACTTTGATAGAGATAACGTTGCGCTGAGAGGCTTGGCTAAGTAAGTTCAAGATGTTATTCTTCTTCTTCTTCTTCTTCTCTGTCTTTCTTTCTTAATGGATGTTTGGATTTGTTTATGGGGTTATTTGCTTGTTCAGGTTTTTCAAGGAATCAAGCGAAGAGGAGAGAGATCATGCCGAGAAGCTGATGAAGTACCAGGTGACCTTCGAGAAGCTTCAATACTATGTTTTTATGAAAGGTGGTACATGTATTCTAAATCATATGCAATTCTTTGCACAGAACAAGCGTGGGGGTAGAGTGAGGCTCCTGCCAATCGTTTTGCCCTTAACTGAGTTTGATCATCCAGAGAAAGGGGACGCTCTCTATGGTGATTTTTCTTTAGTTTTTTTTTTTTCCTTGTTAAATCTTACATATTAAAATTCTTCAGTAATACACACAAACTCTAAGGGGACGTTTGATTATTGTGATGTTATGTTTTGATTTTTTATAAAGCAATTATTTGTTTTGATGACATGTTTAGGCTATAGTAACCCCTCTCCTTCTTGCTGAGATCTCCCACCCCCAAATTGGATTAAGGTCAACTTTGATGGCTCCATTAAACCTAACGGTGTGACAGGCGCTGGTGGAGTGATTCAGGATCATTATAGTACTCTTCTCAAATCCCAAGGCATCAAGCTTTATACACAAGCAGTCATGACAATCGTGACATCCAGAGCTTGGCAAGCATTCAAGACTGCTAAAGAGTGGGTTGACAAAGCAAAAGGAATATGGGGGAGGGCGACTCAGCAATAGTGATTGTCGACCTTCTTCGGGTAGCAGAGGGATCCTTGCTACATAGCTCTTAATGATTTTGCTCATATTTTTTTGTACGTTTTAAGGCGGTCAAATTTACGCATGTGTATAGTGCTGCCAATAAAGCGATCAAATATATGGCATCTTTTTGTTGTTTTGATGACATCATGTAAGAGAGGCATGTCTCTTTCACCAAATTTTTTTGTGTGATTCTCGATGAGGATTGCTATTTTTGTACTCACTATATTTAATTTTACTTTTATAGAATTATAGGCTATGGCCGAATTTCAAATTTTTTTTATAGAATTATAGGCTATGGCTGAATTTCAAAAAAAAATTATAGAATTATCACTCCAGGGTGGGTGATCTTTAGATGTTAGATTCCTTATGAATAGATCAACGATTATAAAGAAGTTGGGGAAATCAGAATAAGTGAGGCGAGAATGTAGAAAAGCTGGAGGTCATGATTTAAATGTATTGTCAAAAGGTTACATGCATAGATATCTGGATAATTGGCATTTAAATAACACTAACATTTCCCCCTAAAAGTCAAACTCTATTTTGGTTAAGTTATATTTTCTATTTTTACTTGGAGAATTAATATGTGTATTGCTAAAATTTTATTTGATTATACAACAGACTTGCAATTCTTTTAAGCACAAAGGTAGCTCAAATGTTTCCTTGTGATAAGAGTTTGAGAGCTTGCATGTAATCTCAAAGGATAAAGGGTTAAATATGTACTTAGCTACAATAATTAAATGGCCATTTGATTCAATATTATCTTGATATTATGTCATTTTATCTAGATGTCATGGCATCTAGATGTTGCCTTTTGAATGATATTTGTATAATTTTTAGAAGGTTATTTAAAGATGTCAAATCAAACAATTATTATTTTTAGATAATATGACATAACATTAAGATAACATTAAACCAAATGCTTCCTAAAATACTTTTTACACATCTCCTACTAAATTTTAGTTATTCATTATGTCAAATGATTGTATCTCAGTATGTTAGGCTTCTATGTAATATTAAATATTCGGTTTGTTTGTTTGTAAGGTTAATTTAACAAGATTAAAATTAAACTTAGATAGAGATATTTTTTTATTAAAAGTTGTGAGTGATGTGAAATAAAGTTAGTTATTATGTTGGAATATTTGAGGGATGTAATATAAAGTTAATTATTATGTTGGGATATGTGAAGGATGTGATATAAGTTATTTATTATTTTAGTAATGTGTGTAGGATGTGAAATAAAGGTAAATTTTAATATTAAATTTTATGTGTGATGTGATATGTCATGTTAAAATTAAACCAGGTTAATTTTGAACTAAAAAAAAAACGGAGCCTAAGTTTTAAATATTTAATTTACTTAAATTTTGGAGATTTATATGAAATCGCCTATTTTTCTTTTCAAAAAAAATGTCGCTTATGTTGGACATGAAATCTATTTGATTCTTATGTTGTAGTTTGATGAATATATTATTTTCTTTGTATAGAAGTATTTTCCTATGATTTTGAGCTTGTTTATCAAGCAAACATGACGTTCATAATGTCAAGTTAGAATATCTCATTTATATAACCGTGCATTTCTTGATTAGAACATTTAGTCTTAAAGTTTATCATAAAGTTTTAGGTTTTTTTCCGTATATTGTTTATATTTTGTTTTTGTTGCTTGTCGTAGCAATGGAGCTGGCTTTGTCTCTTGAGAGGCTTGTAAATGAAAAGCTCCTCAATGTACATTGTGTAAGAATTGTTACTCTACCTTCTTAAATGTCAACTTCTATTCAAATATAATGAAGTTGTGATATTTTATGTGCTCTGTGTGGACAGGTTGCAGAGCGCTGCAGTGATCCTCAGATGTCACAGTTCATTGAAAGCGAATTCCTTGAGGAACAGGTAAACCCTTCGCTAAATTATCGCTTCCATCAATGTGTGGTTTTTCATGTTTTTAAGTTCTTAGGTGTAGTGCCATTTACTTTTGGCCTCGTTTAGTTCAAGGCAATTTTTTTGACCAACACAAATTTCAACTATAAAAATCAACGTTATTTCACATCTAACACAAATACAACTATTAGAATTCAAAGTATTTCACATTTTACACACTTTTTAATATTAAAATAAATTTCTTTCTCATTAAATTTAAAAAATAAATTATTTTTTTATTTTGTTTAAAAAAAATTCGATACCAAACAAGGCTTAAGCTAACCAATTTTATGCTAAAACAGGCTTTGTATAGATCTGTTTTCTGAAAATTTATTTTAGAATGTTTGTTTGGTTGGAGATTATTGCAATTGGCTTATATCTTTAAGCCTAAGGTAGTGTTTAGTTGAATACTATCTTGATGTCAATATTATCTAAATATCTATGTTACACTAAAACATTAGTGTGCGTTTGTAAAGATTAATTTTAATAAAGTTAAAGTTAAATTTGAATGATAATATTTTTTATTGAGAACCATGAATGATGTGAATAAAATTAATTATAATATTGGATATAAGAGATGAAATATTTGTAAATGATATGAATAAAGTTAATTATTATATTGGATCTTTGCTCATGTACAAAGAGGAAGAGGGAGACCAAAGAAGACATGATAAGAAATTATAAGGAGTGATCTTATTACTTAGACTTAGATAAGAATTTGTTAATTGATAGAGCGCAATGGAAATAAAAGATTCATGTAGCCGATCCCATCTAGTGGGATTAAGGCTTGGTGGTTGTTATTGTATGGAAATGTGATATAAGTTAAACATAATTTTGGTATGTATGTAAGATGTGAAATAAAATTAATTTTTTTTTTTGAAAAAATATATGTATGATGTGAAGTATAGTTAAATTTTAATATTAAATTTAATGTGAGATGTGATATGTTTGGTTAAAATTAATTTTAACCAGGCTAAATAAATAAGCCCACAGTGTAATGTCATTTTGTTAAAAGATGACAATAGAAAATTTATTTTGTGTAGTATCTACATGTTATTTTAGAATAGTAATTTTATAATTTTTTTACAATATTATATAAACTTATAATCAAATCAAACAATCATTTAATTTATATAATATTACAATAATATTGAACCACACATGCCTCCTAAAGGATTTTTTCCCCTTTTTTTGCTGGGGGAGTTGTTTGTGGTCAACGAGATCACACTTCTTATTTCCTTAATGGTGGAATAAACCCATTGAACTATAGAGAAGGTTTTGGATTAAACTTTCGACTTTAATCTTGATTGAGATTATGGGGTGGGATTAAAAGAAGTCAATGTGGTAAGGTTGAACACGATTAATCTAACATTATAACAATATTATCATCCTATAATTATTATATAATGAGAGACTATTTCGATAAGAGGTTAAAAGGGTGTTGGTTCAATGTTATCTGGATTACTTGAGGTTTATTTATTTGTAAGATTTAAATTTAACAAGGTTAAAATTAAATTTAAATAGAGATATTTTTTTATTGAAGGTTGTGAATGATGTTAAATAAAGTTAGTTATTATGTTGGAATATGTGAGGCATGTGATATAAAGTTAGTTATTATGTTGGAATATGTGAATGATGTGATATAAATTAATTATTATTTTGGTAATATGTGTAGGATGTGAAATAAAGTTAATTTTTAATATTAAATTTTATATGTGATGTGATATGCCTGTTTAAAATTAAATCAGGTTAATTTTAAACTGCCAAACAAACATGAGCTTGATGTTATCATTTCACTTAAAAATTGTGATGATGATGTGATTTGAATTTGAGACCCCTTGGTTCTCAGGCAGCTTCTTTCTCACTGGGCTGCGAGAACATCGATGTCACCCAATTTTGAGTAAATTTTTTTTGTTAGTTTAGCGCAGTAATCTTATAACTTTTTATGGTGTTATCTAGATTTACTTCTTCAATTAGTAGATCTTGAGTTTTTTGTGCTAATTGATATTAGCATGTTATCATGTTCTATTAACTGTGGTATTGCTTTTCTCGAAGTCAGGTGGAGTCCATAAAGAAGATTTCCGAGCATGTAGCTCAGCTGAGAAGGGTTGGCAAGGGACATGGAGTTTGGCACTTTGATCAGACCCTGCTGCATGAGGAGAATGGTGCTGCTTAAAGGAATCATTAATAACAGGTATGTTTTCCTTCTTGTTCGATGGTGTTTTCCCTCTCTAGTATGATCCCACCTAGTCTCTTTTTTGTATCACGTCAGAAATATCATAATGTTTGTAGATTTAGTTTTCTAAATAAACACGTAACTGTCGGCCCTCGTGCACGCCACGCGAGGCTGTGCGGCATGGCCGCTGACCGCCCCTTGCTGGCATCGCGTGGCTCGCGGTGCGCACGGTGAGCCAGAGGGGAGAGGAAGAATGGTTATAATAATAATTCTAAAAATTTTTAATAATAAAAAATTAGAAAATAATTTATTTAATAATTATATTGAAATTCAAATTACAGTTTTAAAAATATGAAATTGCGTATAATTATGTCCTAAATTTAGAGACCTGAATATAATTTACTCTGCCCTGTTTGACGCGAGGACCAAAACAGAACCAAAACAGGACCAAAATGGTACTAATTTAAAAAACAATAATAATAATAATAAATAAATATTTTAAATTATTTTACACAAATTCAAATATAAAAAATATTATTTTACTTTATATACTCAACAATTTAAAATAAAAATATCAACTTTATTTCACATTCTAGACCAAAATATTAAAGTAGAGTATTTTGATCTAAGATGTGATATAAAGTTTGTATTTTTATTAAAAATTATTGAGTATGTGAAATGAAATATTTTTTTATATTAAAATTGTGTAGAATAATTAAAATAATTTATTTATTTATTATTATTATTGTTATATTTTAAATTAGTACTATTTTGGTCTTGTTTTGATCCTCGCGCCAAACAGGGCCTTGGTGAATTGAATATTCGTAGTTCTTTGTAGATTTACTTCTAAAGTTTTTCAAGTTATCTTTAAACATTGTGTTAGATTTATGAAATGTAAAATTATATAAAGTGTGAAAAGTAGCAAAAGTTAATAAAATTGGCTCGTACGCGCCTAATAGATACAAGTTTGAAAGCTTCTTTAGGCGCGCCATTGTGCATTGCATGCCGCCGCCCGCGCTGCCACGTGGCTGCCTTTCCCCACGTTCTGTAAAAAAAGTTAAAATCATGTTTTTATAGGTTCAAAAATTGGATTTTTTTCGTAAATTTTCTTAAACATGCATATAACATATATGTTATTACATTATTAAATAAATAAATATTTCAAAAATAAATATATGAGTGCATATTAACATATGAGAAAATATGTAAGTGTGCATAAATAAATACTTCAAATACAATTTTTTAATAAATTATTTTGTATTTGAATTTTAAATAAAATATGTGTACAGAAAATCCGGTTCTGGCCATAAAAACTATGTTTTTGTTCGAATACAAAATGGCTCAGTAAACAGAAAAGAATTTGAATAGAAAAATCTAATTTTCATTCAGCTCTTTTGGACGCAGAAATTAGATTTCTTATTCAGATACTATTTGGTATATGTGCTGTGTGCATAAGAATTCCTCTCAAAATTTTTAGGATAAATTATTGATAGATTTTTATAGTTTATTTATAATTACACTTAACTTATATTTTTTAAAAATATTTCACTTAAATTTATAAATTAAAGTTATATGGATTTATTTTATGCTTTGTTTTTATATTTTTATTTTAAATTTTAGGAATCTAAGTAACCTGGCTTTGTTTGAATTGATCAAAGTCTGATGTGATCTTTTTTAAGATACTGATTTTTTTTTTTTAGTTTTAAGTCAATTGGAAGTTGTTACTCTAATCAACATTGTGAATTTTAATTTTAGGTGGGTTTAGTTTAATATTATTTTAATATTATGTGATGTTATTTAAATTAAGGGGGCGTTTTGTTCAGTGTTATCTCAATGTTATGTTATTTTTAGAAAGTAATTATTTGGTTTAATGATATCTTTAAATATCATTATAATTAATTACAAAAATGTCATTACATGCTGACATTTAGATGTCACCCCAAATCGGACGACATCTTAAGATAACACTGTCAATTTGTTATTATAATGTCAATAACATTTAACTAAATAAAAATAATTTGGATAACATTGTTATTTTCTAATATCATAATATTGAACTAAATAAATGTTCATTGATGAATAATAATGATATTTAGATAACATGACATTTAAATAACATTAACATTGAGATAACACTGAACCAAATACCCCCTAAATCAAATTACAAATTACGCCGCCTTAATTTTGGTCAAATTATAGTTTTGCTTGAGGAGTGAATCTCAAATTTTAAGCTTTACTATTTTTTTATGAATTTTTAGTTACTCTGAAAAAAAAAAATTGTGAGTAAGCCTGGCTTGTTGAGCACGCAAATCAAGTACGTATCTAAAATTAAAATTTTTTAAAATTTTTGAGGAGCTGTCAGCTGTGGCTAAAACTTTTTTTGGATTTTTTTTTTTTGGAAAATGTCATTACCATAATATTATGTTAAAATACTAAATCAATACAAAAAAGTATAAAAGTTAAATAATATTTTTTTTAGAATCTTATAAAATATAATAGAGAATTGCATGCCTTTTTCATTAATAAAAATCACTTAACATAATATAGTGTATTAAAAAATTTACATTATTTATGTTACGCTATAGATGTGTAATCTTATAAAAAGTGAATAAAAGTGAAATATTTACAATAAACTTAATAACAATAACTCTTTGTGTCAATATTTTTATTAATATTTAATTGTAGTATTGGTGTTTTTTTGTTTTGTATCTTCAGCGTTTTGCTTGGTCTCCGGCTGTCTTTCAATGGTGTCTAATGCTCTCTTTATAGTGTTGAAGTGTGGTACTCTTTATTGTTAATTAAAGTAGCTCGTGTTTTGTTGTGTGATATTTATTTAGTTATATTGGTGCAAACTTTCTCTTGGATTTTTAAAAAGGTGAAAAATGATTGTAGAACATAAAAGCTTCAAACTTAATGTGAAAAGTTTTAACTCGCCGGCGTCGAATGCCAGACGATAAGTTCTCATTTCACACAATTGAGATTTAATGATTCATTTTTTCTTAAAGATTGGTTCAAGGATTAATCGAATTTCTCATCTATAGACAAGTGGATTTGTAAGATGAACTAATATATTGTCTACGAATAACCTCCACTTTCTCATCTTCTTTAAATTGGGAGGACGGACAACTCCCTAGTAGAACAAGGCTTCTCGCAACGAGTGTCTTCTTATTGCATTCCACCGCTTGCTGCTTATTTATAAAATAGTTATGGTATATTTAATAAACTAAGACATGAATGAGTAGTTTTCAAAATTGTGGACTTACATGATATTATTCTATATCCTTAAAGCATTTGGATGATATTTATCAACCGGTAATATTAAGATAATTTTATTTTTCATCATAATATTTAAATAATTATCTTAAAAATAATTTAAAGTCAAAACAATACTTTTATCAAACAGTTATGCTTTTTTTAGTTGAAGTATGTTTTTGAAATGATTTAAGTTATTTTGGGAGTATAAAGAGATAATTATTTTAATATTTTAAGTAAGATAAATTTATTTTGTTTTTATTGAATGTGGAGTGAAATTGATTTTTTTATTAAATGTATGTGTGTGATAACGAATAAATTTAACTTTTAAGATTAAAATTGGTAAATATTTGAAATATTTTTTTTAATGCTAAAATTAAATTTGATATTGGATAAATATAAAAAATCAATGTAGTGTTTTTAGTAAGGTTATAAAATTTTGTTCTAAAAATGTAAAAGTTTCAGTCAAAATAAAAAAGATTGATTTTGATTAAGTTTGAAATGAAATGGATGAAATTAATTAATTTTGGAGAAAGTTAAAGTCATAATTTGGTTTGTTTGGTTAGAAGAATAAAAGATGATTTCAAAAAAATTTGTGAAATATTTTTCAAAATTATGTACGATGTAAATTAAAGTGAATTAGTTATATTAAAAATTGTGTTGAATGTGAAATAAAATGATTGTTTAATGTTGGAGTGTGTATGTTGAGATATAAAATAATTTTTAATTTTTTTAAAAATAAATTTAAAATTTTAATTATGATTAAAATAAATCATATTTTTTAGTTTGTTGCTAAATTAAACTTAAGGAACAGATTGTTCTATTACCAAACAAGCCGGTATCCAATTTTTAAGGGGTCAATATGCTATAATCTTGGTTTTTTGGTGAATTGATGACTAAATTTACCTCCAAATCTCAACTTTTTTTTTTTTATGTTGATCTTGATCTCATCGTGATGGTCCTTCATTTTTTGTTATATCATATACATAATTTAAAATAAAAATTTTATTTATTTTTACATTCCACATATTATTAAATTAATAATAAATTTATATTTATATTTTTTTTTGTTGAAGGCCTTCCTTTAATTTCTTCATGTTCAAGAGATTATTCCTCTTGACTTCTCTGCTTGTTCGTAACCAAGGCTTCAAACTACAATGAGGTTGATGACAAAACTTCTTTCCTCTTTCTGTAATAATTGTCTATTATCAGAGTTAATTATAATTATATGATCAAGTGCTAAATTACCAAGAAATATTACTAGTTTCTCTCAATTCTCTAATAGTGAGCTTAGCAGTAGTAAATTTTTGTAGTTTGATGTACTATAGAGAGGTAAATATAAAAAGAATAATATAACTAAAAATTGAGTAACAAAAAATTTATTTATTTTTTTAATTTTGAGTATTACCAAAATGATTTATGGATCAAATAGGCTAAGACCTCTCACATAGGTGCAAGACTCGAGAAACAGGCAAAAAGTTTATGATAATTTTTACGTTCATACGGAATACTATGTCTAACTAAACAATTGACAGATAAGTTTTGACACATATTAATATGTTTCAAAATTTTAAGATGGAATTATTTCAAATATTATAATTTTGAATTAATTATTAGCCAATTATGCTACTTAAGAACATTGTTGCAGTTCCAATTCTAGTCCTGCCTAAGATAATTCAAAGCTTTTTCATTAAAAAAAAATTAATTCAAAACTATTGAAAAATTAATAAAAAATCAACAAAACTTGAACGGACACATAATAATATGTATTTTAAAATGAAATTATTTCAAATATTATAATTTTGAATTAATTATTAGCCAATTATGCTACTTAAGAACATTGTTGCAGTTCCAATTCTAGTCCTGCCTAAGATAATTCAAAGCTTTTTCATTAAAAAAAATTTAATTCAAAGCTATTGAAAAATTAATAAAAAATAAACAAAACTTGAACGCCCACCGTGGGGCTCGAACCCACGACCACAAGGTTAAGAGCCTTGCGCTCTACCTACTGAGCTAGACGGGCCTGTGATAAATTTGTCACTTAACTTAAAACTAATGTAAATTCATTGCTGCTCTCCCTCATGCACATATAATATGATAGATAGTAAAATAAATAACTGAAATCTATCTCAAATTTTACTTGGATCGAATTCAACTCATTTTTCTTATGATTTTAAACCAAATCTCTTGAAATAAAAATAATTCAGCTCATAATCAAATTGATATATAAATATGTTATATATAATCAAATTGATATATAAATATGTTATATATATTATATATTGAAGAGATTTATATATTTGTATATATATATATATATATATATATATATATATATAATATTCATAATTTTGACTAAGATATCATATCATATATATATATTATATGTAAGTTGAATATTTAAATTAAAAAATATGAATAAAAATAAATCTCGATTCAATTGGAAAATTAATTTTAAAATCTAACAGATTTTAGTCAACTTGAAATTGAAAATTTCGAATTTGAGTTCAGGCAAACTCATTTGAGGTTAACTCGTTATCCGCCATGTTTATAGATGGTGTTGGTTTGAGAAATTAAATTACTAGTACACATATGAATAAGGTAGCTGTAGTTCTAAGTATAAATCAAGCAAATGAAGCTTGATTTAACTTTTAAAAAATAGTTTGAAATAAATAATTTATTGACTTAAATAAAGTTTTTATATCAAATGGCCAAATTTAGATTTTTACTTGAGAATGAATTGGTTAACTTTGACTTCAAAAAAAATTGGTTGGCTTGATGCTAATTGAAAATTTCAAGAGACATATGGTTTAATACTACGGGTAGTTTTATTCGAGCTTCTAAAGTATAACTCAAATTTCACATAAGTTCATGAATATAAAAATGTGTTATTTGGGTCTCTCCCGTGTAAATTTTTTTCACGCAGGTCCTTTTTAATGGATTTCATTAAATTATCATTTTAAAAAAATTAAAAATACGTAGTTAGTTCTTAAAAAAAGGTTAAGTATTTTTAACTATTATTCTAATCTCAATTTATATTCTTTCTCTATATTTTAATATTTAAATATATATTTTAAATTTTTAAAATGATAACTTAAAGGTCAAACTTATCGGCATCTGTCAAAAAGAATTTAAGTGAAAAAAATTTTAAGCAAGAGGGACTCAGGTGGCATGTTTTTTCCTTTTTGTAAACCTAAGTGGAATCAAGAGTATACCTGAGGAACCTAAATGAAATTAACCTTTAGTACTATCATATTTACGACACGTGTCCGACTACTCTTGTGCTTCTCAGTTAGAAGGGAATAGGACGCAATTCAAAAACTTCTCATTCCACATTATTATTCATTGTACTTAAGAAGCATCAACCATTTAATTTATTAATTTATTATATTAAATGATTAATTAAATTATTGAATATAAAATAAAATTTATTAAGTTATTATATTAAAATTAATTATATAAAACATAAAATGAAGTTGATAATTATATTATAATATATGTGGAATATAAAAGTAAACATGAGCAATATAATTATATTATTTAGTAATTATATAATGTTTGATATTGTAAGTACAAAAGGTATGATTTTCTTATGCAGCTAATAATAGACCTTATTTAATTTCAAAAACTTCTCAATTTTTTTTAAAAAATATTTAATATTTATTTCACATTATATTATTAAATATTAAAAATTAATTTTACTTCACATACTATATAAATTTTATTCTTAAAAATTAATTTTATTTTACATTTAATATAATTTTTAATAATATTTTTATTTCATATTATAATATTAAAATAATTTATATTTAAAAAAATCTTAAAATATTTCAAATTTATAATTCAATATTTAATTTTTCATATCCTTACTAGCCGCTAGTAGTTATTATTGTACTTTTAGGCCCTATTTGGCGTGAGGATCAAAATAATATTAATTTAAAAAATAACAATAATAATAAATAAAATTTTTTAATCATTCTACATAAATTCTAATATAAAAAAATTTATTTTACTTCACATACTTAATAATTTTTAATAAAAAAATTAATTTTATTTCACATCTTATATCAAAATACTCGATTCGAATATTTTGGTCTAAGATGTGAAATAAAATTGATATTTTTATTAAAAATTGTTGAGTATATGAAATAAAATAATATTTTTTTATATCAGAATTTGTGTAGAATGATTAAAAAATTTATTTACTATTATTATTATTTTTTAAATTAAGATCATTTTGGTCCTGATTTTAGTCTCGTGCCAAACAGGACCTTAATTACTTTATTTATTATTACATTTAAACCGTCAAATTAATTATTACTCTTTTTCTCACACTTTCACAAGTAAACATCCTATGAGCTACACTTTCAACACCTACCTCTGTTTGCTCTCTTTTTCTCACAATCTCATCCATCTAAATTAGTCGATGATATCTCACATCAATAATATATTGATATGTCAATTTGCTACGTCAAAATTATCGGCTTACATCGAGTTGTCGAAAGACTTGTTCGTAGGAGGAATCACCTCGGAGCTAATGCGGTCCAACCGAATTACTCAACCAATCAACCTATTTGAGTAATCAACCCGAACGCCATTTTGTGCAATTATTATTTCTGTACTCAGTTATACCCTCGCAGCGTGGTGTGTAAGTTTGAAGATAGACTTAAATATTTGGAAGAAAAGTTTTAGGTATAATTAGCCTATTAGCATGTTATATTTAAGTGATTTTTCATTAATAAAAATTACTTGCTCTTTAAATCTACTCCTCACAATTTGGATTTCTTTCTTAAATAATTAAAAATTTCTATGCAATTAATTATAAGTATTAATTCATAATCAAATAAACAACTGTTTAAGGGATAAATGAAAAAAACAAAAAATGAAAACGTGTATGGAATGACTAGACAGGAAGGTCTATCTTGTAATTTGTTTAAAATTCAGGATTAATAAATAAATTCCTGCATTTTAATATAATATAATATATTAAGAGTTTTTACTTGTCACACATTTCAAATAAAAAAACTTATAAATTTTGCTTTAATTTTAAATATTATTTTTGTATCACTTTTAAATCCTATAATTATAATGTACATCAATTGTGTGTTACTTTTATGCCATTTTGTTAATTTAAAGCATAATTAGAATTTAAAAAATAATATATAAATAAAATTTCACAATTCAAATTACTTTTTAGAAGTAATTTATAAATAAAATCCCCAATATAAAAAAAAATCACGATTTACAAATTACAAGGCATGTGTTTAATTCCCCATAATTTTGCTCATAATCATCAAATTTCATAACTTAAATTACCTTATTGGTCTCTTTACATTAATGAGTTTGTATAATTTTTTTTATAATAGTTTCACACTAATCACATTCAACAAAAATGATTAGTTATATTTTTATTAAAATGTGTTAACAAATCTAAAATCTCTTAAGTGTAACGTTATTTGAAAAAATTAAAAAAATTATAGCATTTAAAAAAATAAAAAAAATAAAAAATTAAAGACAAATATCATATTTTTTTAAAAGGTACATTTTGAAATAAAATTTATATATTTTATACAGAATAATGTGATTTTGCAATTAATTTCAAATTTATCATCTGTTAAATATTCAATTATTTTAAAAATACTTTATTTGTATAACGTACAAACACATATTTGAACATCTCTAAACTACGTCGTTAAAAGAAGTCTTGACGTGAGAAGGGGTCCCAAGAGACAGCGGTACGCAGAGGGCTAAGTCTGATAATTATAACTTAAATGAGAGAGAAGAGCACACAGAGATTTAAAGTAGTTCAGAGATGAAATCTTTTATGTTCACCGGACCAGCCAGAAGTCTTTCACTATATCTTGAAGAAGAGGGCTTGCAAGTCCTAGTACAGAATTGTATAGAAAAACAGAAAGAAAATGAAGTTCCAGCTGTCTTGAGGAGAAGGCTTCGAAGGTTCACAGAGCTTCCAATTGAAGACATTCCATATAGGGAAGAAAGGATCCGGCCGGTGAAACCTCTGGCGGGTCTAACTTCTGACAAGTCGAATCTCTGGTGTGAAGCCTGCTCAAGAGTATTTACTGGCGGGAGGAAGAGGAGCTTTGTCTGGCTTGCAATGGCAGTCTGCAGGCCGTGAGTATGGGACAAGCTGGAGCTGTCTTGTTAGGAGAATAGGTTCCCCTCTCCGGTAATTTGACTTGAGCTGTGCCAGCGCACTCTAGGTATAAAAATGTGTACAAGGTATGGCTGTCAGGCCTGTACGAATTATACGGTTGTCAGTCTGGAGGAATTTGACAGCTGCGGCTTGGGCCATATGTCGGCGCCGATGTTATTACAAGATCTGATCTTTGAAACTGAAGGCACAGCTCTTCTAGAAGGGCAATGGACGATTAGATCAACCAATCCTCGTGCTCGACGGTGACTAATAAGCAGAATTAAAGGGCGTGTATGGCTGAGAAACATCGTTATCGATTGTGCTGGAAGATGGCTCGAAATATCGTATCTGATGTCTGGGGAGAGCTGAGATATGTCGTCCCCGATGTTACAGGACTGTTGTAGCCCAATCCTCGTGGACGAGATTTATGGAAGGCTGAATCGTCGTGGCTGAGGGTTGAGACCTGCGAGAAAAATAATAATTATTATTATAACAGAGGATTAGTGTCCCCAAGGTGTTATGTGTTCTGTTGAGATGCAGCGCTGGAACCACGTATTAACAAGAATAAAAATATTAAGTTCATAAATTATAATACAATGAATTTTTTATAGTATAAAATAACGTTGTTCATATATATATATATATATACATATATGATAAAATTATTTAAAAATATATTAATGCGTTATACAAATGAAATATTGATTAAAAATATTGAGATAACTAAGCAGATTTTCGTAATATATAGGCCCTGTTTGGCGCGAGGACCAAAATGGTACTAATTTAAAAAACAACAATAATAATAATAAATAAATTTTTTAAACCATTCTACACAAATTTTAATATAAAAAATATTATTTTTTTACATACTCAATAATTTAAAATAAAAAAATATCAATTTTATTTTATATTTTAGATCAAAATATTTGAATCGAGTATTTTGATCTAAGATGTGAAATAAAATTTATATTTTTTTAAAAATTATTGAGTATGTGAAGTAAAATATTAGTTTTTATATTAAAATTTGTGTAAAAAAATTTAAAAAATTTATTTATTATTATTATTATTATTGTTTTTTAAATTAGTACTATTTTAATCATGATTTTGGTCTTCGCGCCAAAAGGATTTAGATTATTTTAATGTATAACATGTAAATATAAATATGTAAGATTGTTTGGCGTGAATGTAATTTCCTTATTTAAAATTATTAAAGCCAGTGATACGGTGTTATCCGATTTTTATAAAACTAGCGTGTGATCCGTGCTGCACGGAATTTAAATAAACAATAATTATAGTTATTATTGATAAAACAAATTATTTATTTAAGATAAATATTGTATAATAAAAAAATAAGAAAAGTATAAAATGTTTTTAAATTCATTTATAAAAGAGAAAACTATTATATTTTAAAGTTATTTAAATAAAAATTAGAGTTAAGTAGATTACTGGTAAATGTGAGATAAAGTCAATACATCATTTAACATTCATTTAACATTCATTTACAAATTTAAAGCTGGTACTAATCATAAGTCAGAGATTTCAGGGGAATTTTTTAAAAAATACTTTCATAATAAAAATAATTTACAAATTTTCAAAAAAATACTTTCATAATAAAAATAGTTTACATACACAAAAAGTATTCATATATAAATATTTTCATATAAAAATAATTATTATAGCCAAAAGCAAAAGATTTTATAGCAAAACGATTTAAATCAAGTAAAGCTGCTTCGGAGAATATAAATGTTCAAACATAGTCAATACATCATTAAAAATTTATTTACAATTTAAAGATGGTACTAAGCATAAGTTGGAGATTTCATCGGGATTTTCAACAGAAATACTTTCATAATGAAAATAGTTTACATACACAAAAAATATTCATATATAAATATTTTCAAAAGCAAAAGGTTTTATAGCAAAATGATTTAAATCAAGTAAAGCTGACTCGGAGAATATAAATGTTCAAACTGTAAGGACTCATGATCACTTGCATTAAAATAAGTATTTGTCATGATGTAAGAATTTTGGTATTTCTTACAAAAATTATAGTATTTCTTACCAAAATTCTTACAAAAACTCCAACTACTCCACCTCCAAGGACTCATGATCACCTGCATTTAAAAAAATGTAGTGAGAAAAACTGTAAGGTTGTATTTGTCATTAAAAGAAATACTAAAATCTTCTAAGTGAGAAATAATTAACATCAACTTTAGAAAGTAAGATAAGTGCTTTCAAAAAATGCTCAATTCTGTAAAAAAATAATGAACAAATGATAAAGAGAAAAAGCTGCAAGTTATATTGAGAAAATTAACTTAAGTACATGTTCCAATCATCTTCACCATATGAAAATAACAAAGAATACTGAAGTGACATATAAGATGGGTGAGTTTCATTTATTCTTTTAAAACCGATTTGTACATTGCATATGATTATATCACATGGTATAACATTTTCTGTACCATCTCCTATTATAAGCATAGCCACTTCACTTGTATTTGGATGACAATATTATTTATGGACATTTGATCTATTTTCTATTATTTTAAGTTTTAATTCAATATCTTGATTTTTGTTATACCAATCACGTATAATTCGAAATTGCTTGACATATACATCGGATTGATCAAGTATATTTTTTATTTCTTTAACAATAGATTTTTGCTTTTTTTTTCTTTCTTTCTTTTCATTTTTTTATTTTTAAATAATTTTAAACGATTGTTTACTTCATGTTCTGTGTCATATACATATAATTGAGCATATTTTGGTTCTGACCCATTTGAAGGAATTAAAGATCCTATTCGATGGTAATTTTGTTCATGTATTTAGAAATTGTAAGGGCCTCTACCTTTGGTTGCATTATAGTCAACTTTTGTTCTAAGAGATGTAAAAGCAAACATTGCATTATATGAACGGATATTTTTTTGAAAGTCTTTTGCTTTAGGATCTATATTTTTTTGGGTCTAATAGAAAATCTAATAGTGTAGGTGTTGGTGGAAGATGAGGCAATGAAAATTTTCTATTTCTACAGCATAAGCTAAAATAGCATGAACGTGATTTTGTTGCTCGAACTTGTTCATTTGGCCAAAAAATTGCTTTATAATGAGCACACGTTCTTGTTGGTGGACCAAGACTCAACAAATCTATATCTGCAAGTTTAATGTCATGTTTTTTAATTAATAATTAGAATATAGAAATATATAGCATATAAATTATTTGAAACAAATCTTTTTCGAAGAAAATATCATGTCGACATAATTTGTAGTCAATTTTTTTATGTGAATTGAGGGTTTCATCTGTCTTTGTTGAATTTTGAATATCGTGTTGATGTTTAATATTTGAGGTGAACATTAGTGATTTTATAAATTTTAAAAGTTTATCATTATTTTCATTTGTTTGATTTTTCAGTCGTTGATACCTTAAACGATTTTGGTTTGATCTTTTATTCTTTTGTTCCTCTGATATTTTTGTTTCCATATGTTTTCTCTTCATGTTTAATTTGAAATCTACAATTTGAAGATAATATAATATACTAATAAATTATATTAAGAAAAAAACATAAAGCACGGAGGATTGAAGCATTTTTGAATATTAATTATAAAACTATAAACTATAAAAACAGGTTTACTGCATGAATACAATTACTCGTAAGTATACTAAATAAAAAGTGATGAATAGATAATTTTAAGACATGACAATCAAAATATAATGAAATAAAAATATCACAGAGTTTATAAGATATGAAAATAAAATATTTGCATTATGATGTTGTAATAGGAAATTTAAATAATATTGAATGAAAAAACTTATGATTAGAGACGTATCTTACCGTAGTAATCTAATTTTACTTGTTTTCCTGCAAATATCATATGCACATATTAGTTTTTCATATAAATTAAGTTACTTATATTTCGATAAGTATCATAAATACAATTATTTTTGAGAAAAATTTAAATGTAATAGATATTTTTGAAAATTAAATATGAAAATCAAAATAATTTAAACATAAAAAGAAAATTGATGAAATTTTCCAACAAATTTCAATAACTTTGTAAATCTTTCTAATTGAAAAGGACAAACTTTGGACTTACAAATATTGTATTGAGTAAATTAAAGTCAAGTCACAGTTAAAGCTTCAAGATGTTCATCTTCAAAAATGATTAAAAGAAATAGTAAAAAGAGAGTATAATATAATATTTTTGACATAACTAAGTGTAAGTAGAAACAAATTTGACATAAAATAAATTATCATCAAAATCTTAAATAATCACCATAAATACTGAGAACTTACCTTGAAACTCTCCCTGTTTTATATTACATACTCAATAATTTAAAATAAAAATGTCAACTTTATTTCACATTCTAGATCAAAATATTCAAATCGAGTATTTTGATCTATGATGTGAAATAAAGTTTATATTTTTATTAAAAATTATTGAGTATGTGAAGTAAAATATTATTTTTTATATTAAAATTTATGTAGAATAATTAAAATAATTTATTTATTTATTATTATTATTATTATTTTTTAAACTAGTACTATTTTGGTCCGCTAAACATACAATAAATGCTCCATCTTGAGAAGTCCTGAGGAATTCGAGGAGAAATTGAAAAACAATTATATGAATAAATTATTTTAGAAGCTTCTAATACATAGAACACTTGGCAAACATGATAGCACTTAAGATGACCCTTGGCAATATAGGCTATAATAGTAAAATTCAAATTTTTGCAAGGGTATTATGGGCATTTCAAAAGTTCAGCATGTGTACCACTAATATAATAGTAGAGAAGATCGATGTCTCTGGAGTGTGGCTGTTCACGCTTCGGGCGTGTAGCGGAAGCTCCAGGCGGCAGATCGGCTCCGGCGAGGAAATGACGACAGGCGGAGAGACCGTCTGCATCACCGGCGGTAGCGGATTCATCGGATCTTGGCTCGTCCGCCTCCTCCTCGATCGCGGCTACACCGTCCATGCCACCGTCCAAAATCTGCGTACTCTCCTTTCCCCAACTCACACTCGTAGAAACAGAAACTGCCATTTGCAAACCTAATCATCTCTCCGTGCAGAGGATGAGGGCGAGACGAGGCACCTCGAAACCCTGGCCAGTGCATCGCGGCTCCGCCTTTTCCAGATCGACCTCCTGGATCCGGAATCCATCATCGCCGCCGTCCGCGGCACAGCTGGCGTGTTCCACCTGGCCTCCCCCTGCATAGTGGATCGAGTCGAGGATCCCGAGAGGCAGTTGCTGGATCCCGCAGTGAAGGGCACGCTTAACGTGCTCCAGGCGGCATACGACAGCGGTGTGCGCCGGGTGGTGCTCACCTCCTCCATCTCGGCGATAATTCCCAGCCGCGGCTGGCCGGCGAACGTCGTCAAGGACGAGAGCTGCTGGACTGATTTAGACTACTGTCGGCAGAATGGGGCGAGTATTTTGCTGATGCTTTTGCGGTTTTTTGGGGGGCCATTAGGGCCTGTTTGGATTTGTGGTATACTAATTTCATTAATTAGTTACTCTAATCCGGGTAGGTGATCCTCTATCCAAAAAAAAAAAGATGGGGTAGTAGATTTAATCTAGAATTGCATTTTTTGCTGACATGTGTTAACTCTGAATCATTTTGACAGTTTAATATATTAGAAATAATAATCTTATATTCTTCAAAAAAAGAAATAATAATCTTATTAAGTGAACCTACATATTGATTGTTATCTATATGGTTATTTGGGTAATATTGGTAAAGCCCATAAATTTGTGATCAATTGGGGTTATTTGGCTTAAACGCATTTCTATTTGATTAGTAGGCATGAGCTTTGTAATGCGTAGAAACCGTATATATGAGTTTGTCATTTATAATGAGTTGAGTCAAGACCAATATAATTCAGTATAAATAGGTTGAGGTTCCCGATCTAAACCCTAATTGAATCTAATTTCTCTCCAGTTCATTCCTCATATCCCATCGACGAAGAGATACTTAGAAATACTGTTTTCTTCCTGCGGAATAAAGCATTTAGACGTTGAAGATCTTGATCTCTCTCTGATTTCTTTGTTTGCTCTGCTGGTATGGTTTCCGGTTTGAATCTTCTACCTTTATTTAGTTTTCTTTTTGTTATTGTAATTTAGACAAAATTACAAGATCTTGTTTAGGATAAAACCTCCATTATAATAATTTAACCCGGGGTAACAATGTGTAGCTAATACTTCGCAATGTTTACTTAGGTTGGGTTAGGGCAGGATAGCGGAGTTTCAGGAGTAAGTACCTCGGGTTAACTATATCAGTCTTTGAAAGTGTTTAGTGAGTTAACTTGGGTAACTTAATATAGTTTTAACATTTGTGATTAATCTGGTTTCAGATTTGGTATCCAACTTCCAAAACGCTGGCAGAGAAGGCTGCGTGGGAGTTTGCAAAGGAGCATGGATTAGATGTGGTGGTGTTGAATCCGGGAACAGTGATGGGCCCAATCATCCCGCCAAATATCAATGCTAGCATGCTGATGCTTCTTCGGTTAATCAAAGGTATGCTATATTTGTTTTACTTGAAAGGATGTGAAGTTATATCATCTGGCATGAATTGTAGTGACGAACAACATCTTATGAATCCTTGATTATAGAGAAATGGAGGTAACCAACTTCAAACTATTTTGCCGCCTTACATTTGACCTCTGTTAATTTGGCTGGATGTTATTATTTTCATTATGGATGATATGATTTTGGACTAAATGGCATTTATAGTAAATTTGGATCTGTTAAAATGCCAACCTGGTTTGGCAATTTCAAATGAGTTGATGATGGACAGAGTTTGCACTGAGGTATTGAAGTTGATTACAGACAGCTAACAGTGATTGAAGGTTAACTTTGTGGCAAGGGGTAGATTTAAGTTGTTCACTTGTGTTTGTTTGTAGAGGTTAACTTTAATAATGTTAAAGTTAAACTTAGATGAAGATTTTTTTTATTGAAAGTTATAAATGATGTGGAGTAAAGTTAGTTATTATGTTGAGATGTGTGAGGGATGTGATTAAAGTTAGTTATTATTTTGGTATTTGTGTATGATGTGAATAATATTATTTTTTTTTATTTTAAAATATGTGTATGATGTGAAATATAGTTAAGATTTAATATTTAATTTTATGTAGAAGATTCTCTTCAATCTTATCTTATCATTCTTATAATTTTATTGGGGTTCTCCCTCGTTATGAGGGTTAAAGAGGAAGTTCACTACTTGAGGCTTTTCGACAAGGCTTCATCAAAAAGTTGTTGGGAAAGTTTTATCGAAGAATAATACCATTTGATAAGTAAGGTTCTTGAGCAGGTTTTTTTCCCCTTATGAAGAAGGTGCCTTTTGAGATGATGATCTATTGGAAGGTGAAAACCTATTTAAAGATGATTATCAATGAAATGTGCTTTTCGAGAAATTCATCAAGCCGTAGATTACTGACCTTCATCAAGGTAGGCAAGCTAAAGATGCTGTATTCTTCGAAAAGTTTTTGAAGCCGAAGAAGTCTTCGTCATGGTAGGCAAGCCAAAGAAGCTGTATTCTTCGAAGAGTTTTTGAAGTCAAAGAAGTTGTATTGTTCAAATCCAAGAATTAAGTGAGGCTGATAATTGAAGGAAGGTGTTTCATGAAGATGGTTGCTTTTTAGGACAATGCTCCTCAAGGTGTTTGAGGATGGCTAGACTCTTCGATAAGGTGTAAACAAATAAACTTTCTGAAGCTTATTCAAGTTCAATAATTCTTGAAGAAAGGTATTCTTTGAAAAGTGACTTGTGATGACGAATAAGTTTCTTATTCATTTATTTTCTTGAGATGAGTTCGCTCAGGAAATAGGATAGGCAGTTGGGAAGCTACTATGAATCAATAGATGTGGAGATGTATACTATTCATTGCTTTGCTTCAAGGTCAGCTATAAATAATTGAGGGGGGGAGGGGGGGTGAAAAACTTATTTTAGTTGATTGGCTGAATGTCAAATATCCTTAGCATTTGTTGTCGGGATGAATGTGATCAAGAGGATCTTGGGTTCATTTGGTGAAGGGATCATTGATAATCGAAGGTGAGCTAGGGATTTCTTAGGAATAGCCACCATGAAACCATTCTAGAGTACACCTTAAGATTTCCAGGCTAGTTCTTCAACAGTTGATCCTTGAATATGGCAATCCTCGGAAATTCTTTAGTTGATTGGTTGAACGCCAAGTTTCCTTAGCATTTGTTGCCAGGATGAACGAGATCAAGAGGATCTTGGGTTCATTTGGTGAAGGGATCATTGATAATCGAAGGTGAGCTAGGCATTTCTTAGGAACAACCACCACATGAAACCATTCTAGAGTACGCCTTAAGACTTTCAGGCTAGTTCTTTAGCAGTTGATCCTTGAATATGGCAATCCTCGAAAATTCTTTAGGATAATAGTCCTTGAGATGGCGTTTCTTGAAGAATGTGTTTCCAAGAAGGTGCTTGTTATATGGTGTTGTCAAGGTAATGCTCGAGAGAGTGATATTTGAAAGAAGTTTTTTTTTGGATGGTGATGCTAGCCAATGATAAGAGTCCAACGTTAAGCATCGCAAAATTGCAACTTGCTTAGAAGTCATCTCATAAGTATGGAGGAGATTGTTGAGTTAGTTTTTCATTATGAGAATTAAGGAGGAAGTTCGGCTGCTTGAGGGTTTTTCGACTAGGCATCATTGAAATGTCAAGTAGGGGTGCTTGAGAAGGTCTTAAGCATTGATGTGGTTTTGTCAACAAAAGTTTCTTCTCGATAAAGAAGGTTCTCCAATAAGGTTTTTTTCGAAAGAATTTTTATTTATGATGTTGATCTGCTAGAAAGTAGAAACCAAAATGAAACTTCTTATCAGAGTGACATGTTCTTCGACAAGGTCAACAAGTCAAAGATTGGGAATCTATGAAGTGTTGTTGAATCCTAGGAAGTTTTATTATTTGAAGGGAAGTCCAAGAAGGAAACAGAGCTAATCATTCAACGATGGCATAATATGAAGAAGGGTGTTTTTCATGATGGTGTTCCTCACGGTGTTCGATGTTGGTCAATCTATTGGACAAAATGCACATAAATAAATTTGATGAATTATAATCCAATTCGATAAATCCTTGAAGAGAGTTTTTCGAGAAGGTTCATGATAACGATGCTCATTTATTTTCTTGAGACTAGCTCCTCTAGGAAATACTGGAAGCTACAATGAATCAATGTTAGGTGACGTTACCTGTACTTCGTTGCTTTGCTCAAAGGTCATCTATAAATAGTTTAAGGGGAGTGGCGTTGAGGATGTGGAAGCTGCTGTTGTTGAAGTGATGTGGTGTTACAATTAAGGGATCGGAAATCCAGAACTGAAAGGATAGCCATAGTCTGAAGGAGTGCGTTCGCAAAGGTCATTGTCATTAAATCCTGTCCTATGAGTTGTGCAGAGAAATCATAGAATGATGACTGATCTTGTGCAGTGGAGCTATTAATTCAAAAGAAGTGTTAATAGTGTTAGTGTATTTGTGTTGTAATCCACCTAGGTCTAGGTGGAGTCATCACTCATGAGCTTGTCGTCCTCCAGAGGATGTTCTGGGGAAGAAGATTAACCTATAAATTATCTTGCATTTCCACTGATTAAGCATTCATTTCTTTTCGCCATGTTTGGTTTTCCCATTTCCTATAAATTATAAAACACATGTTTGTGGAAATAGAAGTAAAACTTCATTATTTATAGTTGGTTGTGCATTGAATGTTCTTGCTAGTTATTTATTTATTTTTTATCGGCGAAGTTTATTTGAATGCTCCGATCTAATGTAAGTCCGATATTATAGCTCGCTAGGGCCAAATACTTAAACAACTACATCCACTTGAAAAACGAAGATTAACTTACTGGACTTGCATTAAGATTTCTGTCACCTTATGAATGTAACTTTTAAACTTTGGGTCTGTTTGTTTGCAAGGTTAAATTTAATAAGGTTAAAATTAAACTTGGATAGAGATATTTTTTTATTAAAAGTTGTGAATGATGTGAAATAAAATTAATTATTATATTAGAATATGTGAGGGATGTGATATAAGTTAGTTATTATTTTAGTAATGTGTGTATGATGTGAAATAAAGTTAATTTTTAATATTAAATTTTATATGTGATGTGATATGGCAGGTTAAAATTAAACCAGGTTAATTTTTAACTTCAAAACAAACGGACCTTGAGGATAAAACTTTAGGCAAAAAGCAGACAACACATAAAAAATTATGTGCACTTTATATACGTTGCCTTTGCGTCTACCATGAACCTGAACACCAATCAACATTGTAACAGGGTGCACTGAGCAATATGAGGATTTCTACATGGGATCTGTTCACGTCAACGATGTTGCATTAGCACATATTGCTCTATTCGAAAATCACGCGGCATCTGGTCGGCATCTTTGCGTCGAATCTATCGCCCATTTCGGTGACTTCGCCGCAAAGGTTGCGGAACTTTACCCGGAATATAATGTGCCCAGGCATGAGCCATCTCCTTCAAATAACTTTGGCAGCCATTTTTTTACAGCTTAGTTTGTTGCTTTTTTCTCATCTGTTCTGCATTCTCCAGTTTTCCTAGAGATACCCAGCCGGGGCTACTAAGGGCTCAGAATGCATCCAAGAAGCTTATCGACTTGGGCTTGCAGTTCACTCCAATGGAGCAAATCATCAGGGATTCAGTACATAGCTTAAAGAGCAAGGGTTATATCTCTTAATATGCATCATTTTCCTATTATATATCTATCTATCTATATATATATATATATATATATATATCAGTGTTGTATTTCAGCTTATTTGGATGAGTTTGATATTTTATTGCTCTCCATAAAGATGCATATAGGGATGCAGTTGGTGTTTAATGAAAGAAATTATTGATGTTTTTTTTTTATAGTTTATGGATAAATATATTTTAGTTTGTGTTTTTTTTGAATTTTTTATTTAAATTTCTTTCTAAATATGAGTGTAAATTGTAAAAGTAAAGTAAAATAGGGAGCTATTAATTTTAGATCTAAGTGAAGAAGTATAAAAATTATAAATTAAAGAGTAATTATAAGTATAAGTAAGTTGTCGAAATTATAATTATATTTAATTTATTTTCTTAAAAAATTTTCATTTAAGTTTTTAAATTTTAAAAGAAGATTTAGAAGTAAAGTAAAATAATTAGTTTCAAACTTAACTGATGGATAAAAAAATATAAATTATTGTGTAATTATGAGTAGAGATTGATTAGTAATTTGCTCATAAATTAACTATAATTTAGACAAATCAATTTATTAGTCGGTTCAAATTGCAAAACTCTATAAAATACTTAAATAGTTTATTTATGTATAGCACGGCAACCCAAGGTTTTAAAAATCGGATCGAACCGGTCGGTTTAACCGGTCGAACCGTGAACCGGTCAGCTAATCGGTCCGGTTTAATTTTATAATCGGATCCGCTTAAAATCTGCCAGAACCGGTCTAAATTGCGGTTCAACTGGTCAAGCGGTGAACCGGTACGATTGAACTGGTTGGGTTTAAAATTAAAAAAAAAATTCTTAAACTCTGGGTCCCTAACTCAGTCTTCGTTCTGCGATCTCTATTCGCGCGACAGTCACGAACTCGCGATTTCTCTTGCCTCGCACTCTCCTCTCCAGCCCCCATCCTTTCGAAATGATTTAGTATTTTAGTATTTTAGTGATATGAAATGATGAAATGATTTAGTATTTTAATATTGATAAAACATATATTTGTTCAGATCTTTTAATGATGTACTAAATATTATACTTAATTTGTGATTTGTAAATATTTTTTTGGGTTATTGTTATTTCGATTTGGAATTATTTTTTGAGTTATTGACATAAAATATTATTTATTAAATTTAATTATTAAATTTAATTATTAAATATTCATTTTATGTCTAATTATTGTGTTGATGTGTGAATAATATATATCTTAACTATATTTATATTATATTTTATTAATTTTTTTAATTTTTATGACCCCGGTTCGACCATTGAACCTTGAACCTTTCAGTCTACCGGTTTTGAAGCCGGTCCGATTTTCAAAACCTCGCCGCAACCTTGTATTAGCTTTTTATTGCATGATCATAAAAGTTAGATGGGTAAATTGCATCCAGGCCCTATAGGTTAAAAGAAAGTTGCAATTTGATTTAATTTTTTATCCAAAAATTAATTTGAATTTTTTAATTATCTCAATTTAGATATGTTAGATTGTAAAAGTGTTATTATTTAAATTTTATTAAGATGTAATTATTAATTTTTTATTATCATAATATAAAATTATTATTAAGCATTATGATTAATTTTAAATTTTTATAGGAGGAAAAACAGAAGATAGAAAAATTAAACTTTAGGTTTTTATTAAAATTTTAAAGAAAGAGAATAGAAAGTATAATGGTGTTTAAAATATATAAAAATTTTAAATTAATTAAAAAATAATTAATTTTTATATTTTTTATCATGAAAGTTTCGTGAAAAGGATGAGGCTCTGATTAAAATCACACCACTTTTATAAACTCAAGAATTAAAATATAAATTTTTTAAATATTAAGATTAATTTGTAATTTCCTCTGATCCGATCGCAATTTAAGCAAATTAAATTAATTTCTTGTAAGAAATAATAAAATAATCACAATTAACTACCGACACATTATTTATTAGCTTCTTTTTAAAACAAAATATTGGCCGGTGGCCGGTGACAGTGGAGCCAGCTGCTTCGCCGTTCTGCCACCGCCGTCAGTCTCTCGAGCTCAGAGGTGAAATTCCGATCGCCATTTCCACAAATGGCTTCACTTCGGCATGCGACTGTCTTTGTTCTACTCTCCTTCTCCCTCTTCCTCGGATGTTCAACTGCCTCTGCCGCTCCGAACGTTTCCCTTGCTCTCTACTACGAGGCACTCTGCCCCTTCTGCTCCCGCTTCGTGGTTCTCTCCCTCTCCAAGATATTCCGCGACGGCCTCAGCTCCATCGTAGACCTCCGGCTCGTTCCCTACGGAAATTCCCGGATTGGATCCAATTCATCCATCTCCTGCCAGGTACTGTTTCTCGAACTTTTCGACCGTGAATTTTGCCCTGAATTTGGGGAATTTTTTTAATCCTGCTTTAGGGCCTCATCAGAGGACAAATTCTTGATTTGCTCCTGAATAAATCCATGTCTGTTTGTTAGAAATAACACATTGAACTTCCTTTTTTTTATTTGAAAACCTACTAGCTCCTCAAATCTTTCAACCATTACAAACCCCTCCTTACCTTCGGCTGGCAACTTTAATCCTAACAGCTAACCTATGGTTCTGTTTAGGGGTGAGAGTATGGCTTGAAGATTTAAATTCACTTTGATGTTTGAATCAAAATTTAGCTCTAAAGATTAAAAGTCGCTTCTGATGTACTTGCTTTGCTTTTTATAATATTATAGGCTTCAGCCAAGTTTCAGAAATTCAGTTTAAATTAAGCTTTACTAAAGTTTGTTGAACTAAGCCATGAGCAATTGTTGGATCGGATCAAGTAGATTTTTTGGCTAGATTTCTATTTTTTAGATATAAATAATATATTTTTTGATCTAATATAATTATTTATTACTTATATATAAGCATGTGTTAACTATGGTTAATATATCTATTAGATTGACCCATTTTTAAATTCTAATAGATGGAACTTTTTTTTTTTGAAAAATTTCATTTTTTTGACAGCTTGAGGCTTGGTTAAAACTCGAGTCAGGTTGGAATTGACTTGAGATAACTTGAACTCTAATCGAATTAAAACTAGTCGAGCTTGAGCCTTACTTGACTTGGCTAAACTCGGATCGTTCTCACCCCCTAGTTCGGTTTGTTCCTCTAACTTCAACCCATAATTTTATAAATAACTAGATGAAGAACCCTTTAATTTTTTAAGCACAGCAAAATAGTATCATGCTATTCTGTAAGTTAAGAAAAATTAAGGTTTTGTATGCCATATGAAGAAACAGAAATTAGATATGCAATTGATTCCCTTAACAACATTTCCTATCAAATTTTGAGCATTGTGAAACTGTCATCCTCATCATTGCCTTATAATCATTTTTATGGCATCTCAATGTGCCAAAGCAATGATTCAGTTACAGGAGAAGAACAGAGAGCTGCACATTATCTTTTTCTACTGTGGAAAATGAGAGAGGACTCCACTGACTGCTACAGCAGTTCTCCTCAGATCTGAGACCTGGTTCCTCTACTTCTTTAAAGAATGATATAATGGCTTTCACCTCCTTCTTTCTCCTCATTTAACTTTTCTTTATGTAATCCTTTCGGGAATCCTTAATAGTAGGGGTGGCAAAATGAGTTGGCGGGTTTGACCCAAATCCAACTTTGACCTAACTTGAATAGCTCAACCCGAATTCGACCAGTTCATAAAAATGGTCAAGATTAATGCTCCGACTTGACCCAAATAATAAATGGGTCAGGTCAACCAATCAATTCAATCCGTTTATAGAACAAAAATTGATAAATGAGTAATTTGAACCCGACTTGATCTGATTATGTACAATCAAAATTTAACCAATCTAATAAATAAGTCAAAATTTATGACCCATACCTGGAATTCTTGGGTCGGGTTCGGGTTGAGTTCACAAATCAAATCATATATTGCCACCCCTACTTAATAGTGGATTGTCTTCCCTAATTCCGTGTAGTGTGTTGGGAGTAGAATCTCACTTGGCAACACAAACTTAGGACTAGGAGAAATCCCACACAATCGCAGTAGAAATTTAATTAGAAATAAGAGAAAGATGAGCAAACCTAATATGTAAAAAATTATAGTGCAATCAAGTAGATAATAAGTGAAAAACCCAAATTTAGGGGAAAAAAAATTACAGCCGCACCAAGAGAAAATTTTACTATTCTTCAAAGGATCGCTAGAGAGAATACAAGAATTCGCAATCTCACTCTCTGAAATGTTATAATATCCCACAATAATCAGATCTAATTAGGATTGGACGTACATAAGTAATTTATAAAAAAACCCTGTAACAAACTCAGAGTTCACGTTGAACCAGTTTTCATTGCACCACCCTATCCATAGCCCCGAATGGACGTGGTGATTTATTTGAAAATCAAATTCCAAGTGGAACGGTTGGGTCGTTCCTTGCCTAATTGGACCGTCTAGTCCTTAGAACTGATGGGGAAATTTGCCTGTTATGCCTGTTATGCCTTTTTTGTCACAATTCCGAATCTTCATATTGTAAAAGATTCAGGCTTCACAATCTCATCACAATGTGTACTAAGTTTTTTGTTGATTCAAGTTTTTTCATGTAAATCCAATATTCTGTGGGGGCTCGAATTTCGAGCCGATTAACGAGTCGATCTAAATGAGCCGACTAATGAGCCAAAAGTTCGGCTCGGTAATAATTTCGAGCCGATTTTGAGTCAGGTAGGCTCGGCTCGATCCAGCTCGAAATCGGCTCGAATTAAAATACATTTCATATTATAATACATATATATAATATGTATGTTATAATATATGATGTTCGAGAGACCTGAGAGGCACCTCAGGCTGAACCAATTTTTGTATCAACAAACTCAATAAGTTGTTTTCTAATAGTAAAGCTAGTATGTAATATGGAGAAATCGACAGTTAAATATGTTATCAAGACTTCAATGTGTGTATGATGATGCTCCTTTTTTGTGGAGATATACATGACTTTTTCTTCATTTTGTAGCATGGACCATCTGAATGCTTGCTGAACACTGTGGAAGCATGTGCTATATATGTGTGGCCGAATGTGGTATTGTTTGACTTAATTGCAAACTTATGTTTTATTAGCTATTTCTTTGGATTCGTAAGGATGAGTGCATTTCCCTCTAAATTGATGCAGAAAGTACACTTCAGTTACATATTTTGTGTTGAGAGTTTGGTGCTTGAGAACAAGTACAATGAGTGGAAATCTTGTTTTCAGAAGACTGGGCTAGATCCACAACCTTTGATGAACTGCTATAGCAGCTGGTTAGGTCAAAAGGTATCATTTTTTAGCTACTAATTGCGATTTGATGTTCTTGCAAAGTAAAATTGTCATAATTATTATTTTATTAAGAAAGCTATTTTTTTCAAACATAATTAACTCTAATTTCTTTCTTCTATTATTAGATATTGAAATTTATCATGTTATTCAGTGTAATGAGATACTCTCATGTTTGTCAAGGAATGGAGCTGAGCCGAGCATTTCTTATCTTGAGTTTGTTTAATTTGCCGGTAGTCCTACTCATGCATATCATGCCATCGCATCATTAATCAATATTGTTACCTTTAGATTTTTATGGCATTATCTGGTAGGGCTGGGGCAATGTCCTCTCAATAAAGGAAAGTGATCGAAGTAACATGTCTTTAATTTTCTTGTTACATATGACATATGGAATAACATATTATAGTTCTAACAAGAGTTATTATGGTGACATATGATCCATTCGTATAGTAGTACAAAACCAATCGTTGTAATAAACATATGGAATGTTGTGGAGATATATAATCCAATCGTATACCGACATGAAACCAACTATTGTGGTATGCACAGGGAATATTTTGCAAATGCATACGATCCAATCTATATGCATATTATTTACACAAAAAATACATATGTAAATATATATGTCAACACACACATATATATATTTACATATATATAAATTCATTCGTGCATGCAATACGAGCTAAATTATCAAAAATGTCTTTATTCTAATAAGAAACACAGGCGTTATAATAGCTACCGAGTAGGCTATTGTCCAATTGCAATACGATGAGACTGTGGAGTTCTTCCATAGACAGTTTACAGTGTTTAGCATAGGCTGAATTGCTATACAATGGCCTTGTGTTCTGCTTTAATAATGCCTTACACAGCAAATTTAAAGCACCTCGTAATCGGGATTTAACTGCATTAAGTTGGCGACATCTTTAGTGTTCTCCATGCTTATGATGTGGATTCATTTTTGCGTAGAACAGTAATTTTACATGATGCGCACCAAAGACTCACTCTAGAATCATACCTTTCTCTGCTTGCAATGTTTTGCAGATTGAACACCAGTATGCAACACAGACTAATGCTTTGCTTCCAGCTCTCAGATATGTGCCTTGGGTGGTTGTGAATGGACTACCCCTTTATGATGTTAGTACTGCACTTTTTCATTACATTATTTAACATTAATCCCCTAATCTTTTCCTAATTTGGTGAAATTGAATTCATATGTTGTCATAGTTTGTAGAGTTTTTCAGAGAGTAAATGTTCATTCAATTTATCCAGCCCCTGTTAACTTTTTCATGTTCAATCTTACATCTATTCAATCTTTTGTAGGATTATGATAACTTCGAAAATTACATCTGCAAATCTTATAATGGAGAGCTTCCAGATGCCTGTGGAAGTTTGCCTCTCAGGATTCCTCAACAGAGAGAGGCAGATGGAGCAAATGAGGTCTGCCTACTGAATGATAAAGTCAATTCCTCTTTAGCTGCAAATAAGAATCAAACACACATAAATTTCTTAATTTAAACTTCTTTCTCCACTTACTCTGACCTGCAGCTTTCCATATCTGCTTCAGCTATACTGCAAATCTGTCACTGGGAAGCTCATAACTTCTCTGATAGTTTTGCTCTGTTCTGCCTATTTATGGAATTGTTTTTAGATGATTTGGAGAACTTTAAGCAATTACGTAAAAATTGATCAATGCATTATTTTCTGCATGATATTCCAGATTTCATGTCTCTTGATTGTTCTTCAGAGTAACTTTGAAGGTATACAATAATGTCTTATGAGAGCAAGGCTTAGCACACCATTCAAAGGGTAAGGTCTTGTTTTTTTTCTGAATATTTTCAATGAGCTTTTTAACTTTTTTAGGTGGTTCAATTGTTTTATGCAAATCTTTTTTAAATTATTGTTATCTAATTAAACTACACTTATTATCCTTTAATCATTTTTCTCTCTCATCATTTCAGTGAATTATACAATTTAAAGCCTGGATTACTGACCAGAAACTCATGACATATCTCATTGAAATGAACTATGATACCTAAGGTGTTGCCTGAAATCAAAATTTTGAGAATAGAATTGTGAGAAACAATTTGAAGATGAAAATTTCATTTGAATTTTTGAGATTAGGGTTTTCTTTTATCTATGAAGCACTGATAATTTATGAGGTATAACGTATCTATATCGTATTTATATTAGATACTGATAATCTTTAATATTTCACTGATACATATCCGATACGCTACATGATGTATTAAATTTTATTTTATTTTATTTTTTAAAAATTAATGCTTATCTGATGCTTCTAATTAAAAAAAAAAGATATTAGTCTGTCTGACTTTTGTGATAAAATAATCAATATTTTTTGTTGGTTAATAATGATACAGTTACATATTAAGTTTATATGATTGGAATTGAAGAGAGCTTCACGCATGTTAGAGTTATGACAGGAGAAAAGATTTGGTATTTAGAAGGCGCTACATCTTTTATTTTAGCTGATCATTTTATACAGCCTCATAGGCATCAATGATGTTTTTTCTACTTTATCTGACAACTTGTTATTACTTTCGTTAAACATCGATCATGCTTTTTCGCTATCTTAATCGATCATGCGACGTGAGAAGGCCTTATAGTTTCCCACACCGTCTAGCCATTTCAGCATTAATGATGCCACCTAATCTCAGTAAAGCCCACATGCAACCCTCTCATCATAAATAGTCACATTTATGATAAGAAAAAAAGCTCTCTCTCTCTCTCTCTTTTCTAAAGCTCTGTCATTAGCTCTCTAGCTTGCTGATACTATTCACCAATTGTTCTACTTCGATCTTCTTCAACTATTCTGCTAGCTCATCTCAACGAGCTCCCATGAACAGATAGCAACTTGCCTAGATCCTTTTCCCCTCCTTGTTGGGAAACCCAGGAGAAGATCTCTCTTTCTTCCTTTTACTATATCTCATTAGCTCTAAAATCTCTTTTTAATCCACCTTTTTATTTTTTATTCTAGTTTGAAAATTTTCACCTAAACAATAAATATGCAAGAGACTTTATAATATTAAAACTCTAAAAAATAGATTAATCAAAAGAAAAACAGATTAGAATAACTTTTAAACTTATGGATAATTTTCCCAACTTTAATCCTTTCAAAGAATGATATTTCATATGAGACCAATTTTCATAATGTTTTGACAAAACCTACTGTTGATGAAGATTCTTGTATGGCAATTGGAGACTACCTCATCTACAACAATACAGTTTAAAAAAGAATAATAATAATAATAATAAATAATATTAATTTAAAAAAGAATAATAATAATAATAATAATAATAATAATAAATAATTTTTTAAATTATACTACACAAATTTTAATATAAATAAATATTATTTTACTTAATAATTTTTCATAAAAATATCTACTTTATTTCACATTTTAGATCAAAATATTTGAATCGAATATTTTGATTTAGGATGTAAAATAAAGTTAATATTTTTATTGAAAATAATTGAGTATGTGGAGTAAAATAAATTTTTTATATTAAAATTTATGTAGAATGATTTAAAAAATTTATTATTATTACTTTTTAAATTAGTATTATTTTAATTTTTGCGCTAAACAAGAGTGTTCTAACATTCAATAATACCTTGGACTATTATATATATATATATATATATATATATATATATATTATGTGCTTGGAAAAAAATAATTAAGTATATATTCAGATGGGAAAAAAAACTAGAAGAAAAAATCGTTGCCAGTGCAGAAGGTATTTGTAGGAGCCTCGGTGGTCCCGTTTTTGATAAAAAAGAAATATTTTATTTTATAAATTTAATGAAAATTTTAATTTAATATTAAAAATTATGTAAAATATGAAATAAAATTAATTCTAATATTCGTATTTGTGTTGAATGTGAAATAAAGTTAATTTTTACAGGTAAAATTTGTGTTGAATAAAAAAAAGCTCTAATCAAAAAAGTCTGATATATTGTTTTTACTGTTTTTTCGAGTAACATCGATATTAAATTTGATGGGAATCATCTTCAATATTAACATTCAAGCCGTTAAGATAGATTCCATCACGGCTACAAGAATATCTATAAATAAAACTTAATAAAACTTTTATGTTATTTATTAATATTAAATTTTATTTTATCCAACAAATTAGATGTGTGTATATACATTACATATGTATATGAATATATATATATATATATATATATGTACATATATACACATGTGAGTATATATGTATATTGTATACGTGTATAAATAAGAGTATTTCTTGAATAATGTTTTTGTTCCACAGGATATGACTATTTCTTAGATAGAAAAAATAAATAATTATTTTATAAAATGTGGAATAGAAATTCTTATAAAATAGTTATTCTAATAAATCAAATATGAGAATGACTATTTTATAAGGAATAAAGGTGAAATGAAATTGTCATTCTGTCTAAATAAATATTAATTTTACTAAAATTCGTAAAAATTTCTAATGTGGGACCTCTCGATGATACTTGCTTTTGTTTCTAATTTACAGGAGTTGCTACTTATTATCAAAAAAAAAAAAAAACCAAGAGTTGCTACTTTTGTGATTTTATTAATCTTACAAGAGGTATTGATGTTTTCACAATGAGATAATTTTATTATTGCTTAGGGTTTGTTTATTTGTAATATTAAATTTAATAATATTAAATTTAAATTTGGATAGAAATTTTTTTTATTAAAAATTGTGAATGATATGAAATAAAGTTAGTTATTATGTTGGAATATATGAAGGATGTGATATAAAATTAGTTATTATATTGAAAAATATGAAGGATATAATATAAATTATTTATTATTTTAGTAATGTGTGTAGGATGTGAAATAAAGTTAATTTTTAATATTGAAGTTTATGTATGATGTGATATGTCAGGTTAAAATTAAACTAAATTAATTTTTAATTTGAAAATAAACGGGTCTTAGAGTTAATGGCAGTAGTGACGTATTTTTGCTAATAGAAATGGCTTTTATTACTAAGTATTTTTTTTATACTTTATTACTTTAAATTAATAAGATAGAATTAATCTTGTTTCATAAGCCCGCATGAGAATAATTTTGTTGATAATGTTGCTAAGCCATGTAAAATATATATTATTTATAAAAAATATTTTATTTAATCTGCAAAGCCTTTATTACTCTGTGTTTCTTCTCAAAATAGGGTTTACAATTCTATCCGTAACTCGATCAAAATTTACTTGATTCAAAATAATCAATTAGATGTTCATATAACTGTATGTATTAAAATCTTTTGATGTATAATCGAAATATTTTAGACATATAATAGATTATAATATTTTATATAAAAATAATGTTCATAGCTTCCATAATTAGCTCTTATGATTATCTCTAGAATTTTTAAGACTTTTAATTATTAATTTTGTCTGCTAATTGAAGGGATAAATATTATATTATTATTTTTAATTATTAGTTAAAATAATATTTAAAAATCGTAGAACTTTTTTGAAGTTAATTTTGGGAGCTCTATAACATTTTTATTTATATAAAGTGATTTATTATAAATATAAAAAATAAATTTACAATAATATTTTAATATATATAATAAATTAGTATATATTTAAATAAAAATAAGATTAATAATTGATTCAATTTAATTTAAAATTTGACTTAAAATTAATTTTAATATTAATTATTTTAAATTAAATCTGATTCGAAATTATTCTCTGAGTTGAGAATCCGTCTAATGTGTAGAAAAAAAAAACTACATACCAAAAATACTCTGCCAGCTCTGTACGCTCGGAACCATCCGACTCTTCCTCGCAGGCTCGCACGACTCATAACCGGGAGGAACCCAATCAATTTTCGCAGCGGAGCGCTCTCTCTCTCTCTCTCTCTCTCTCTCTCTCTCTCTCCCTCTGTCTCTCTCTCTCGCGAGCGCTCGCGACTCACCTGCCACAACGAGTACTCAGCAGATCCGCCGACTCTATACTACCGACAAAGGTATTCCCCTTCGAATCACTCTATTGCTCCTCTCGCAGTCTGTCTGTCTCTTTCTCTCTCTAGCACAATGCCAACCGGCTGGCCGCAGCACTAGACCCATGTTTATCTGGAATACATCATCAATTTACTACGTGCAGGAAGAAAGGGAATCTCCATAGGTAAATTACAACGCTATGTTTTTTTAGACAATGTTAATGATAGTGCTGATATCTAATGCTGGAGAGTTTTTGATCATCATAGCACCAAGTGTTCATGTTCTAGTTAAGAACAACCCTGTGCTGGGTTTGTGGAATAATGTCTGTATATCAAGTTAACTTGTCCTGGTACCAAAATTGTATATCAGTTTTATCCTAAACCCTAAAACCTATACCCTTAACCCTTCTTAATCTGATGAAGCTATTATATGGATTGAAAATCTATTAGGATTGAATTGGATAGTTTGCCAGAATCCTTTTATGAACATTAACTTGTGAATTTGGAATATCAGGTGAACTCTAAATATTTTTGTTCTTCAAAATCATTTCTAGTGTGCAATTTTCTGAACTGTGATTTATGGCGTGCCGTATTTAGCATATTGTGGCACATAGATCCATGTTTAAAGCCTAATGTTGCCCTATTTGGTTGCCTACTTTCTATCTAAGATGTGCACTTTAGCAAGGTGCCACGGACCAGTAAAGTAGTTCCAGTTCCATCAAACTGTGTGCATTTGTTTAGCCAGGTTTAATTTAAACTTTACAATGACATATCACATCATATATGTAATTTAATATTAAAATTTAATTACACTTCACATCATACATATATTTTATAATAAAAAATTAATTTTATTTCATATCTTATATGTATATCAAAATAATAACTAATTAATTTTATATATCATTTTAATAATTAAGTTTATTTCATATCATACATTGCAACTCTCAATAAAAAAATCCTTATCCAAATGTTAATTTTAATCTTGTTAAACTATGCAAACAAAAACGCCAAGTTTTAGGATGAGATTTCTTCATTTTAGGTGCATGAATTAAAAACAACAATCTCTTTGTATTTCCTCTGTTTTTCTTAATTTTTACACCCCTTTTAGCATTATAAGGTCTAAGTATATAGAATTGGTTTTATTAAAAATTGAATAAGATGTGAATGTTAATTGTATTGAAAGTCATGTGAGACTTATAGTGGAAACTATGTGCAGCTTATAATGAAGACTATATGCGACTGATATTTCTAAGTGACCCAAGAGTACCGAATAAAACCTTCAAGTAGCCTTTGGTTTATGAGAAGTATAGAAAAAAATGCTAATTTCTATCAAAATTAAATTCTCCCACTTAGAACAATTCACAATATTATCGAACTAAATATTAGTATATTCAAGCTCATTTACTAATCATGCTTTTAAAATTATGTTCAAGCTTGTTCATTAATCGTGATAAACCAAACATGAACAAGTTCTTATCGAACTGAGCATTGAATCATTCACTAATCGCTCGATTCATTAATCTCATTTAGAGATTTTAGTATATCTTATTTATTCCCTACCTAGTGGGATTAAGGCTTAGTTATTATTGTTGTTGTAGTTGTAGTATATCTTGTTTATTAATTTCTCAAAGAAGGCTAAGGGAAGAGAGCACTTTAGCTTAGAAATTTGTATTGTTTATTAGATTGGTTATAAATAACATGTATCTTCATCCATTGCGGCATTGATTCTTTTTACATTATTCATTAAATTGTCTTTGTTTGTTCCAGAACTCATCGTTTTACCGCTGGATTGAAATTGGCAACATTGCAACTTTAAATCTTGTGGCGGTTTAACTTTGTTTTCAGTGTTTTCTTCATCATTAGCAACCTTTGTTACCCCTAGTCCCCATGGCTTCAACCGCAATCCCTGAATCTGGGGCTATCTTTCGAGGCTACAATTTTGCCAACATGTGGGAACAGGTAAAGTTAAAGTTCTCCCTCTAACCCCAGATGTCATTGCTTCCTCAAGTTGCAGTTATTTAATCGTCGATCTTCAGAACCCTTGGGGTTTAGTTGAGATCAAGCTTTATTTTATCTAATAAATTTGCAGAATGCCCCTTTGATGGAGGAGCAGAAGACTGCTATAAGTTCACTTTCTCGTGCCATTGCCGAACGCCCCTACCCTCCCAATTTGGTGGGTGTTGAACTTTTGCATAGATTTTTCTTGTAGAATGGAGTATACTGAATGGACCTTGTATAGGCCCAAGAGCAGTGCTTGGTGAAAGATGGAAGTGCAATGATTTCACAGAATGATGTAGTGGAAGAGGCTGGCATAGATGTTGTTTTGGTCAATACTCATCAGGTGCCCCCCTCTTCTTTTCATTAAGCTAGCATAGACAGGTTTCTAATTGATTTTTGTAAGATATAAAGTATGTTTTTGATTCCTATTGTAAATGCATTCATTTTATGTTTCTAAACCATATGTGGAGAAAGCTAGTCCATGGAAATTGGAGAAAATAACCACTTTGCAACAATTCTTATGGTGTGTTGAATTTTATTTACCTACTCCCTTTGTAGAAACATAGTTTTCAGAGAGGGTTAGCATTTGGAAATCAACCATGTCATTTATGTGTAAGAATTGACACCTAGTTTGAGACATTGTGTTTTCTATTTATGCACTTTTATTTCGTTGTACATTCTTCTCAATTGTTGTTTTCATTTTAACACCACCTAAAATTTTCTTCTATCATTTTTTTCCTTTATATTGTTGTATCTTCTATTATTTCTAGCCTGGGTCAATCTTGTCTTCTTCTTCTAACCATTGCCCTGCTTGGCCTTGGTATGAAATTAAATTTGTTTGAAGTCAAAACTCAAAATTTCCTTTTTTGGATGTCTATTTTTGTGTTTGATTTGAAATGAAATTAATACTTTCCCTTTTGGCAGAAAAGAGTTGGCTTAAAGTTGAACTTGTTGGAATATTTTCCAGATGCTATTATTTCAGAGAGTTTCCTATTTTTGAATGCATATTTTAGATTGGCCACAATTCCTGATTTTATTTAAGTGTCAAAAACTTAAACCTTTTGAAGGGGACCTAATATCTCTGTTTATCTGTGTGTAGTTCTACAAGTGGTTCACTGATCTGGAGTCTGCTATGAAGTCCGAGGTTTGATCAAGATGACTAACCTATTAGTAATAAGATGAAAAGTAAAATATATACGACATAGAATATTATCAGGATTGTGGCTTACGTTTCTTGTAACAGACTGAAGAGAAGTATCGTCTTTATGTCAATACATTGGTTGAACGTATTCAGCTTTGTGATGGGATCCTTGAACAAGTAAGTTTTACATTTGTTCTGCTGTATCAGTTGATACAGTTTTGACATTTCCATGCCATGCATAAGTTATGGTTCTTCTATTGTCTTTGTTTTGAAATTTTCTCATGAAGATAGCTTCCACAGCTTTTCCTTCAGAAACAGGAAAAATAAAAAAAAATAGTATGGCCCATGACCCATTGAAACGTGTAACTATCTTAACAATATGGCATTAACTCCATCAAGTAGCAATTGGAGGTTCCTACTACTATATACTCCCACTTTTCTAGGTAGACGACATCAGTAAGAGTCAAATTGTTAATGAGCAAATCCTTTTCCATTCAAGATCCAATTGTTTTGGATACAATGAAGCAAGTACAGATACTTGCAATCGTGTTAAACATTTTTTTATAATTTTTCTCAAAATTCTTGAATACTCATTTCGTAAACTGTGTCAAATACATTCTTTGACATATTAGATGTAAATAGTTCAAAGCGAATAGCTGGATGCACTTCGACTATGTTTAAAGCATGAAAATGTTCAAGATGCAAATTATTTCTCTAACAAATGAAATATAGTTGCACATCACATGCAAGATATTACTATTGCTGTTTATTGTTTAATTATTTTCCACCTTATGCTTGAAATATTCTGTTTATGTATTTGGTTGTTAATGAGTAAGTCCTTATCTGTACATTGATCCAAGTGTTTTGGATATGATGAGGCAAGTGCAAATATTTAAATGCTGTCAAACATTTTTTATAATTTTTTTTCTCAAAATTCTCAAATACTCGTTCCTTGAAATGCGTAAAAAAATTCTTCGACATACTTGATGTGAATAGTTCAAGACAAATAGTTGGATGCACTTCAACTATGTTTATAGCATGAAAATGTTCAAGATGCAAGATATTTCTCGAACAAATGAAATATAGTGGCTGATTACATGGAAGATATTTGTAATTTAATTATTTTCCACCTTATGCATGAAATAGTGTATATATATTTGCTTTATAATTGTACTGTAGGAAAAGTAATTTAACCTCAAAACTATATAAACATACATGCATGTACGTACATTAGAGGATGCATGTACATACATTAGAGGATGCATGTACATACATTAGAGGATGCATGTACATACATTAGAGGATGCATGTACATACATTAGAGGATGCATGTACATTGGTTATATTCATGTAGATGCTTTTCGTTTTAGCCCAATTTTCAGTGTATTGTTTTTGTTCCCAACCGGAGTTTAGATGATACAATTAACATGATTTCTTTTCCAAATTTACAATATGCTATTTTTCCTTAATTGTCTATATGACGACTGTGGTCACTCGTTTTTAGATAATTTCAAGTTATTTTAGGGGAACATTAGTGTCAAGAAGTGTTCAAGACAACTTAAGATGAATTTCAAGTTCTTTGATAGGAAGCTCGAAAATCATAAGCTCCCATGTGGTTTTGCACTTGTTATTGACTTGGTAATTTTTAGGGGTACATAGTATTAAGATTTTCTTGATGTTCTATTTCTATTTAGTCTTTTACTCTTAATACATAAAATTCGAGGTTTGACATATTATAGAAGTTTATGGCCTTGTTAGTTCATACCTATTTTAATTTAAAATATTATTTTATTAATATTTTAAATTTATTACAAATTTTAATAACTTTATTTCATATTTAACATAGATTTCAACCTTAAAAATTATCTTTATTTCATATCTTATACATCTCCTAATATTAAAATAAATTTCTTTTCTATTAAAATTATAAAATAAATTAGGGCAAATTATGCCCAGATTTTTGAGTTTAACGTTTAATATCGCGCAGGTTCACGTTTTTAAAATTTAACATCGGGGTCCTTGAGTTTTAATAAATTATCAAATGGGTCCTTTTTGTATTTTTTTATTATTAAATTTTTTTAAAATTACCGTTTTACTCCTGTCATTCTCTCTCTTCTCCCGATCCGGCGCACGTACGCGGCGCCAGCGAGACCCACCGGAGAGAATGACAGGTGTAAAACGGTAATTTTAAAAAACTTTAATTATAAAAAATTAAAAAGGGACCCATTTGATATTTATTAAAACGCAGGGACCCGAATGTTAAATTTTAAAAACGTGGTCCTGCGCGATATTAAGCGTTAAACTCAGGGACCTGGGCGTAATTTGCTCAATAAATTATTTTCTTTTTTTGCCAAAAATGATTCTCTAACCAAACGAGACCTATGGCCCAACTAAATTCACTGATAGTAGGCTTTCTTTCTTCAATTCAACTATAGTTAATTGAACTCTAGCTTTTCGTTACCATCATACTCTTATTCTGTTACCATCATACTCTTATTCTTTTGAGTTTTTTCTTCATAAAAGTAGTCATAGTTTAAATGTAAAAGATTTTTGTTTGGTATACATGGCTAGATCTATAAGAGGGATTCACATAAAAACTATTATTGTTGTCACTTTCCTTGGCTTATACATTTATGAAATTCCGATCACAATGTGTGAAAAGACTTTGTTGTCAAGACTTGTTTAATATTTTTTCCCTATGTAGATGTTGTTTTAAGTAAGGTTGTCTAAAACTTGTTTTGTAGCTACTAGCTCCTTGTTGCTTGCCTTCCTATGACTTGTGCTTTTAAATCATTAATAATTCATACTTTCGATTAGATTCCCCATTAATATACCATCGTCCATGCTGTTGGGTTGAGCTACTGATGACACCTATTTATGGATGTCCTTATTTTGCTATAGGCAACTCATACTTTGAGCTTTTTTGTAAGGTAATCTATAAACTATAGGGGTATTGTTCTATGTCTCTGAAATAACTTATAAGTTGAATTAGTCATGTAGATGTCAAGATATGCCACTTTTATCTATGTATGATTTTCAATTGATTTAATATGCATTTCGCGAAGTGTTAGTTTTTTCTTTAGAAGATACTATATATGGAGTTTTAATAATTCAAATAACATGTACTTCACTATCCAGGGGATTACAGTTGCCAAACTTTGAAGAATAATTTTTTACTGGTATACTGGAAGTTATTGAGTTTTGGCGCTAACCAATCTTTCTTCTCTAATATAGGTTGATGATACTCTTAACTTATTTAATGAGCTACAATTGCTTCAACAATCTGTTGCTATAAAAACGAAGACGTTGCATGATGCGTGTGATCGATTGGTATGCAATCCTCTATCTTGCCATTGCGCTCCTTGGAACTTTTAATCAAAAAAAATCTTTCAAAATCAAACTTTTTGTCTTGCTTTTTCGTTTCCTGTGGGGATTGCTTTTCTTTACTTTGCATATTTGTTTTCTTTTTGGCTTAATACTCTGGTGATGTGGTTAAACCATGGATGGTACCTTAATATTCCCAATTTTCTTCCAAAAGTTGAAATCTTGGTGTTTCACTGCTTGATTTTCTTGTTTCATCACAGAACTGCACCCTCCATTTTTTGCTTTCTGATTCAAGTGGAATTACTTGATAAATAAATGTAATATATGTCTTGATTCACCCATCCGATCCATCTAACAACAACGGACTACTAATCTGATTTAGTTTTAGGACTGGGTTGCTGCAAAACAAACTTTAAACTTATAGAGGCTCCCTGTTTCTATCTCAAACATTGTACAGGACCACACTATTACTGACTCATATCAAATAAAGGTTACTTTGCAGGTCACGTATTATGGTAAGTTATCAAACTTTTCCTGAAATTCAGCCAATCCTAAATTGCATTAAAAGCGAAAAACAAGTGCATCAAAAGGTATAAAATAGCCTATCACTTAATAAGATATTATAAAACTCACTTGGGTAGGACACTCCCTCACTCTAAGTGACATTCTCAAAACAGGCAACAAAAGCTTTGAAATTGGCCACATTATTTGAGGCTCTATACATGTGTAATCCTATGGAATTTGTAGGCTTCCAAAACATATACAAACGAGGAAAGGTGGTCATGGGGATCTCTTTCTTTAGTGGCTCTAATGATGTCGATGATGGTGATAGATGAGTCGCCTTCAATCCATATTCCCTTTGCCCTGTGCTTCTATCTATCAGCCGCTTTGAGTGCTTCATTGGCGACCTTTCGACAACTATTGGTGCATGCGTGTGTAGCTTGATGCCTATAGCTTCAAGAAGGTTGCCATCATGATGTCGTATGATGACACTTGCTTCCGCCTCGTCGTTATCCTTCACTGTTTCATTAAAATTCACTTTAATCCAACTTGAGGGAAGGGGTCCCAATGTGAGGAAGATGGGTTGCTCGAGCTAAGATGGCTTGTGGGATCCCAATTTTCCAAGTTGGAAGAAAGTAAATGTTCGGAAGTCGCAAGGATTGCTTGCGAAGCAATAACCATTGGGGAGGAGTGAGATTTTTGATGAATACAATCAATTCTTGCACATCATATGTAATAAAGCATAGCAATCACTATCAAAATGTGTTTGCTATTGCAAATGTGCCATTGAAATTTGTTGTACCTGCAAGACAAATGAAGATAAAGTGTTAGTAGGCATTGCCCCCCTCTCAAGGTAGCACAAAACTAGACGCCTTTTCCAAGATGTGAGCAATTAGCCTTCCACTCCAGCCACCGAGAGTCACACTTGATCCACCTTTATCATTCTGTTTAGTTCCTTGTTCGGTGCATTTGAACCCAATTCCCGCATGAGAATGCTCTTCAGGATTTAGCCCCTGATCCGATTTACTACCATTGTTGGTCTTCTGGTTCGCTGATGAATCTAGGAGGCAGATAATAGCCCTAAAAACAGTTATCGTAAACCTAGACTCTGTGATGTTATGTTGGATAGAATCCAAAATCTTTTAGCCTTGGGGACTACATAATCTTTTACCAAAACCCAGTTAAATCTAAAATATATCATATGTTTCACTCTTTTACAAGAAAATACATTGTCTCATAACATGTAAATAAAATAAAGTGATATGAAATAAATGGAGATTCAAAGAAGCTGATTGAGAAGTTGTCTATCTCAGACGACTACATTTAGAAGGTTTTCAAAAGATTTAGAATGATGGATGCCAATTATGTCTATGCCTATGCCTATGCATTTCAAGCATCATGATATTATTGACCAGATTTAGTACATGCTGTTAGGGCGGTTAGTAGAATACATGACTATGTGCTTAGTGGGATACATGTTTAATCCAAGACATAGAATTAGCAAGCAACCAAGTTAGACTCAACGAATCTAAAAGTCACTATGGAAGCATATAGTAGTTTGGGGATTCAGGTTCAAGCATAGTTGGTTATGTTGATGCAGTCTATACAAGACATTCTAACTAGAGATTATCCCTCATTGGTTTCATTATTTTCATTTTTAGAGAAGTTATTAAAATACTGGTGCATAGATGTCAAAAGTCAAAGTTCCAATGGATTTATCTCAATTTTGGAGTCAAAGATTATTTTTGAAAACATCATATTTGTAGGTTGTCAAAACTCTCTTTAAGGTTTTCGACTAACATATTTGTGTTAGTTTTTTGTTAGATATTGTTAAGATTTTTTTAAATATAGAAAATGATGTGTCGGAAGTTTGTGCATATGATGTGATATCAACCATCATATTAGGTTTTGTGTACAAACACATGTAATGTTTTGCTGGTGTTGAATAACCATTATTATATGAAGTGTGTTATAGTTAGTCACTTTTGTTTTACCTCAACATTGATTGCTTGTATAAATTTTTCTTTGAAGTTAATGAATAAATTCATTTCTTCATGATTTTTTCCCACAAGTGTTTCTATGTGAAATCCTTACATAAATATTCATCATTGTTCTTCTTTCATTGTTGTTACTTATTATTATTATTATTATTTATTTGATTGCTATGTTATTTTTCATTTTATATTGTTTTGAAAATTTCAAGTACTTCAATTCTATTTTCCACCTCAACGGAGAGTAAGGGTGATGTTAATAATAGAATAGAGGTGCAGTTGATAAGATGGAGTGCTACAAGAGTTATATGTGATAGGAAGAAACATATCAAGTTTAATGATAAATTTTATAAAATGTTACCCGATCAATTATACTTTAAGTGGGTGTTGATATTTAAATGACAATAGTTGTGAGACAAAATGTCAATATGCCGATGCTTAAATGGATGAGTGATCATACTTGAGTCAGTTACATTGGATCCTGAATTGTCTTTTATCATAGGGTGGACGTGAACTTATAGAGGCTAAGTTGGAAAAGGGAAATTCAAGTTGGTTTAGCAATGTCTATTGTCTATTTATAGAGGCATTTTTACCTTAATGTGATTCAAGTGATGACGTTAAAGAGACGGGAACAACTCAAATAATTTTGGATCGACTGTTTTATATTTATGTGATGTTGTAAATAGAGTTGAATTAATCTACAATCCCTTGTGAAAGATTGTAGATGTAATGTTTTGTTGTTCGGTACCCCCTATTTGTAATGACATAAAGGCCGAGGTTCTATTTGGTTGCTAAAAAAAGGCCATGACTATTTTAGCACGTTCCTATCACATCCGACCTAATTCTTAGGGCATGTTTGGCAAGAACTCCAAAAATGGGCAAAATATTTTTTAATAATATTTTAGATTTATTATAAATTTTAATAACTTTATTTCACATCCAACACAAATTCCAATCTTAAAAATCAACTTTATTTCACATCCAACACAAATTTCAACCTTAAAATCAACTTTATTTCACATCCTACACACCTCCCAATATTAAAATAAATTTCTTTCCCATGAACTCTATAAAATAAAATATTTTCTCTTTCTTTACCCAAATTTATCCTCCAACCAAACAAGCCCTTAGTAATAAAAAATTATATTATTTCTTGACGATCAAAAAATTTATTTTATTTCACATCTTTCATAAACTCCAACATAAAAATTATATTACTCTCACATCCTTCTCATATGTTAGTACTATCATCAATTTCATTTCACATCTTATATAAAACTCTTAATAAACTAACTATTATTTCACATCCAACATACTCATATATGACAAATTTTACCAAAAACTTGCATTCCCACTATATAGACTCTAAGCCCTCTTTTTGGAGGATTAATTTTTGGTTGGAGAGAGAAAGTATATTATTTTATTTGTATGTGAAATAAAGCTATTTTAATGTTGAGATTTATGTACAATGTGAAATAAAGTTGAATGTTTCCTTAAAATATGTGTTGGATATAAAGTAAAGTTGATTTTTAATGTTGAGATTTGTGTAGAATGTGAAATAAGTTGATTTTTATATTGAAGTTTACATTATCTGAGGCTCATTTTTTTGAACCAAAGAAGGTCTTCTCGCCAGCTGAAACCACAATAGGGGATCCCTCTCTCCCTCCCTCCCCTTACAAATGACGGGGAAGCACTGCAACGTTTAGTCCAAAAATTTCTGTTTTGTAATTGGAGATCCTGCTCTCTATGAATACATCTAAGAATACAATTTGAGCTACAATATTCTAACAATCCCAAACTACGTCATGGCTTGAGCTGCAATATATCTCAACTCAAAAAATATATTGTAGTCAATTGTATTTTATATTAATGCTATATTTTGAGTTCAATCAGATCTAGTTTTGAGTGAATAGCACAAAACAAAAAATCTGCTTTTCATAGTGTTCTATCAAGGCTTTGTAGCTTACATGTTAATTTAGAATTTCCTATTTGATTTCAATGTAACTGAAATTTTGATTGATTATTTAGCGATTCTGGTATTTTGATCAGTCCCAGTTTAATCAGTCATTATAAGTTACTGTTGTTTTGTTTCATTATTGGTTTACTCTTCAAGTCTTCATTCCCTAATTGACATTTTAAGTTGGCTATTTTTAGTCTAGAAATATTCTAGGTTGACATCCTTATAATTTAGGTCAAAGTGATTGCCAGCTTTAAAGCTTAGCTGCAGATGTTTTGTCCTATAATATTTGAAGTAAGAGAAATGTGAGCAAGGCAAGTATACATGTCTTTGTTATAGTTGGTTTTATTTTCTTGTTTTTTTCACTTATATGAATGTACCAGGAAGTTTTGAAATTTCAGTCACAATGCCACCTAATGTTCCATTGTTTGAGCAAATCCTTGTATGCAAACTCTCAACATGTTATTTAAAAACCAGAGTGTTATTTAATGTAAACATTCAACATGTTATTTAGATCCAGAATGTTGTATTTCTTTTCTTTATAATGGCATTACTAGTTTCTAATTGTGTATTCCAGTATATTAGTTCATACTGATAATTGCTGTTGCAATCTCTAATAAAATCATTTGATAAAGCTTCTAGAAAAGCAAAGGTTGATAGATTTTGCAGAAGCCCTTCGGATCAAGCTCAACTATTTTGATGAATTGGAGAATGTAAGTTGGATGCAAGTTTGTTCCTAGAATATATTACGAAGAAAGTTCATTGACACTACCTAAAAAAAGATTTTTCCATGCCTAAGGCTTCCCAGCTTTGAGAAAGTATGGTAAGGGAAGTGTATTGTATGCAACATTTTCTTTATTCATAATAAAGAGGCTGTGTTCGGGATTCAAAGCTGTGACCTTCTGGGTCATGGAGGAGCAATCATTACTAATGCATCGAAGCTTACTTCTCCTTCACACTACCTAGCAAACTAAAATTGTGTAACCCATTCCAAAGGCTAGTTATTTTCATAAACCATAGACCTTAAACCTGCAATAGTGCATGTTAATTTCAAATTTAATTTACTAAAATGTATAGATCTTTTATGTGTTTTAGGTGTGTGGTGTACTTTCAGGTTTCTTCCAAATTCTATTCACCAAATATAAGTCTGGGAAATGGGCAATTTCTTCCTTTGCTGAAACGAATTGATGACTGCATTTCGTAAATTACTCCTCTTCCTTTGCCATTTCGCTTTGTTACTTCCTGCCATTACAATACTTGTATATTTGTGTATGAGCTTAGGTATTTTGAAAACAATCCGCAATATGCTGAATCTGGAGTGCACCTAGTTAAATTTCGACAACTTCAGGTAATTTTCTATCTGGTATTAAATTGAAAGTGAAGCTTTGACATATAAGCTTATAATAAAGTTTTGAGATGGGATTGTAATGCTACACTAATATTTTTTGGCAGTCTCGTGCACTGGGCATGATACGCACACATGTCCTTTCAGTTCTTAAAACAGTTTCTGCTCAGGTAATGTTCCATGTATTTCTTTAATGTTCCTGTACCAAAGTATCAACTTCTACTATTTCCTGATATTTGTCATTTTCCTTTAATGCAGGTTCAGGCAGCAGTTCGAGGTAGTGGTTCCAATAAGGCATCCATTGCAGAGGGAGTTGAAGCATCTGTTATTTATGTTCGTTTTAAAGCAGCAGCCAGTGAGGTACATATTCAGTTGTGCTCTTTCTGTTGACAACCATTTTATATCTTTGGTGCATTGCAATTTAAATCAATCAATTTCAAGTTTAGTTTCAAGTTCAGAAAAAAATCAAGTGTATTTTGGGTGTTCACTGTTTTAATAATTTGATGGAAGTTTTTTAGTTTGGAAAAGCTGAGTTTAATAAAATGCAAACTTCATCTTACCATCTAGCCTAATAACTTGCTTGGTAATTTGCAGCTCAAACCTATTTTGGAGGAAATGGAAAGTAGATCTTCTAGGAAAGAATATGCCTACGCTATACATGAATGCCATAAAATGTATTGTGAGCAGAGGCTATCTCTGGTAGGATTATGTCAATTGGCACTGTTTTACTCATTTACTGTTCGTTGATTTTATTCTTCTTGGAAGTTCACTTCTTTTTGAAAATTATTCTTAACATACTATGGTTTAGGTGAAAGGTATAGTGCAACAGAGGATATCAGAGTTTGCACTGAAAGAGTCTTTGCCATCATTGACTAGGTCTGGATGTGCATATCTGATGCAGGTGAGAATAAATCTTTCATTTGATGCAAAACAAATTCTTAGTTATGAACACATGCATATGCACGTCCATTGATGCTTCATAAAAATAGTTGGATATGCTTTGAAGCTACTTAAGCAGTGAATTCTAGGTCATAAATAGAAGCACTAATAAGGGATGAATTAGTTTATGAACTCAATATTGAACATGGAAAAGAACCTAGGGAGTTCTGTTTGAAGCTGTGCATTATTGTGAAACATTGTAGCTGATTGCAACAAACAGCAACAAGATACCTTAATGGTAGACTAGTTTTGCAGTTAGTTACGTGAATTTCTTTTCTTCGTTCTTCCCTATTTATAGCAACACTTTTTGTAAGTGCATTGCAACTAATTGTGTTGTTACTCGGTGTGAAGATACAAATAATCTCAAAGATGATATAGATCCAAAAAATACTATATTAGAATTTAATTATTAAAGGGGGAGGATAATTTATTTAAATATTAGATATTTAGTATTTATCTTTATTCGAATTTAAATATTTGAAAATCTATGAAAGTTAGTTATTATCTTTAAAAATATTAGTAATTATTCTCTTATTTTATTAATATTTATTTTCTCTTGTTGTGGGTAGAATTCTATAAATACGCTATAATTTGAATGAAATTCTCTTTAGTTTTCTCTCATTTCTTCTCATATTCTTCCTTCTTCTAATTATTTCTTCCATTTCTTCATATACGTTTTACATCATTTGGTATCAGAAAATTCAGTATTTTGTATTGTCAATTTGTGTACGACTCAAAGATCTACACATGACCATCACGTGAGCCCAAGCAAGCAGCTGCTCATGTGCGAGCTTGTGCTATTTTGTCTGCTCCGAGCACCCGCTCGAACTTGATTTGGGTGACCTAAATTGTGCTTAAAAGAGGAAATAAGTCACTAAGACTTTTTAAAAAAAAATATCATAAGTTAAAATTTTATGATATTTTTTTTTAGATATTTCTTATAGGCCATATCATGATCAAATCTATCAATTTTGTTAGTAATCCTTTGAGGTATATCATTATGGTTTTTCTGTACGTTATAAATTTCAAGATTTTTTATATCAATATGTCATATTGAAGCCACAACCACATTACATACTAATCAGAAAGAAGAATCAGTTTTGCCCCTGGTTAAAGCAAGATGAAACTCCACAAGCAACCTATTATTTTTCTTCTCATGACTGTTGTTCCAATGAATGATAATTTTGAATAGTATGGGGTTCATAAAAATGGGAAGAAAGCTATTCTTGAGGATAATCCAGTTATTGTGACACTTGATGGTAAATGTGTACATGACTTCAACAAATTTTGAGAAGATTTGAAAATTTTTAGAAATAATTATTTGGGAAAGCTTTATCATGTACTTCAACAAGTAAGACAAATATATAATATCATTGTTGAAAAAATATAATTACCATAAAGCAAGTTTATATATTTCTTGAATGATGGAGAAGGAAAAGAAATCTTTGATGGCATTGTCAAGGAAGTCAGATAAGAGGCAATTACTTAAGAAAATATATTTATTAATGATGGAAACATGGACTCACTTTCTTAAGTGATCAACTCTTTTCAAGTATAATTGAACATCATGGAGTTGTCGCATCTCCTCTAAACACCTCCCAAGATGCGCTTTTGGTTAAGTTATTGAACAAGAAAATCCTACAATTGATATAATTTAAAGGGTCAATAAGATTATTGACATTGAAAAAGAGCAATAACTTTTCTTGGAGTATAAAAGAAGGATATTTCATGTTGGATCTGAATTTTTTTAATTTATATTTACATTTTGACTAGATAAATTTGAGTTCACTTCAAGCAAAGGAGAATGATGAAGATACAAATAATCTCAAAGATGATGCAGATCCAAGAAATTCTATATTAGAATTTAATTATTTAATTATTAAATGAGAATAATAATTTATTTAAGTATTAGATATTTAGTATTTTTCTTTATTAGAATTTAAATATTCGAGAATTTAGGAAAGTTATTATTTTTAAAAATATTAGTAATTATCTTTTTATTTTATTAATATTTATTTTCTTTAATTAGTTGGGGCTAGAATTCCATAAATAAGCCTCACATGATTGTAATTAGGAACTTTGGATGATTTGAATAAAATTCTTTCAATTATTCTCTTATTTCGTTTCGTATTCTTCCCTTCTAATTATTTCTTCCCTTTCTTCCTATATGTTCTACATCACTCGGTGTTATCAAGTCTTCCAGTTTACTTTGTTAGAAGAATTAGTTTGCCATATATTTATTTAGGCAAGATTGATTATTTGTACCTCATCTTTTAGTGGGTACTTTCAATGCTGGTGAATTTTGATATTGGTTATTATTGATTACTGTACATAATGTTGAAACTTGTAGTCTATTGTTCCCTCTGTTAATTTCACTTACGGTAAATCTTTCAGGGAGTTGGAAGTTGTGTGATTATAGGTAATCAATGCTTAAAATTAATTGAGTATTATGTCCGTTGGTCGAAGTTGCAGTTTTATGAAACATCAAAATTTTTGAATTTCGGAAAAACTTTCTGAATTTCAGAAACATCAAAATTTTTACAATGTCAAACTTAGGAGGAACTCATCGGAAAAGTGAATGGCGGCTGCTTCATGTTTGTTTAAATACGTACCCCGCTTCTTTAACTTATTTGAGGTGGCAGCAATGTTTATTCACTTGGAGGTGGAAAGGTTCTATTACAATGCTTAACAAAGCTTGTGGTTTTTTCTGTCACTTTGTAGTGTTTTCCTTTTACTCAAATATTATTCTGAACCCTAAAATTGGTTTTTTATTCTCCATATATTGTCGGCATGTCTTTTCTTGCTCAAAGCTTTCTGCTAGGAAGCTATCTGAATTATAAAAATCCCATGCAGGATCAGATATGTCATTTTCTTGTTATGCCTTATGCCAGGTTTGCCAGCTAGAACATCAGCTCTTTGACCACTTCTTCCCATCATCTTCAACAGATGTCTCTAGTATGACTCCTCTAATAGATCCTTTGTAAGTTCTTGTTTCCTCTTTTATTGATATGCGTTCTTTTCAGCTGTATATAAATTTGCTACTGTAGCTGCTAGCTACTAGCTATTGTTCTCCTCTTGTAGATTGTTTCAAATATCTTACTACTTTTACTGATATGATTTCTTTTCAGCTGTATATAGATTTACTGGCTTATATATTGTCTCTTTAATCCTTTAGGACAATTTTCAAATGATTCTCCTGCAATGTCATCATAAGTTCTATTGATGCAATGCTCTATCTTTTTCATATGAATTATGGAAATAAGTACTTAGTTTCATTTTCCTTGTTGAACTTCTAAGGATTCAGTATCTCTCTTTTGGGTGCTTAGGTTGAACTTGATCTTTCTCAATATTGTTGCCAGAGTTTTTGAGCATTTTCCTCCATTTATCTCCAGCTTATCATTGAATTGAAAAGAAAGATGACTACTTTCAAGCATCAAACAAGATTGATCATTGGCTTGAAAATTTTAAGCCTCTTTAAATGTTCTAATCTTTTATGAGGATGAATCTTGGTGCAATGATAAAGATTGCACCTTTGTGAGTAGAAGGTTGCAGGTTCAAGTTCCAGAAAATGACTCTTTTTAAAAATAAATGTAAGTTCGTACAATGGATGTCCTTATCCCTACCCTCCAACGTGGGAGCGTTTGGCATGTGGAAGCCATTTTTGTTTTTTGAAATTCCTAAATTTTGTCTACTCAAAGTGAAACGTTAATTAACGTACAACTTTGCTTTACAAAATTGAAGATAGATGTTACCACTTCATCGACGTCTACTGTGCTGTTATTGCAGATGACTATCCCTTGTTAACTTGTTTCTAAAATTTGCAGGTGCACATACTTATATGATACATTACGTCCTAAGCTGATATATCAAGCAAACCTTGATTCTTTATGCGAACTTGTTGACATCCTAAAAGTTGAAGTTTTAGGAGACCAACTTAGTAGATGTGGTGAGTCACTTGCAGGACTACGCCCAACCTTGCAGAGAATTCTAGAAGATATTCATGAAAGGCTGACATTCTGTGCAAGGACCCATATTCGTGATGAGGTGTGAACTATAGATGATGTTCTCTGCATACTGAATTTCCCTTTTGGTTTGATTCAACTTGATGCCTTTTAACAATTCCCTTGATATCATTTTTCTACTGAAATTATTGATGTATTCGTAAAACAGATTGCAAATTACCGTCCTTCTGATGGAGATCTCAATTATCCAGCAAGGCTAGAGCAGCTTACGGAGAAAGCATCAGATAACTCAGTAGGTTCCCTATTTTTGACATACAACATTTTCTTGTTTTGGCAGAAATGAGTTATGACACACACCAAAGAAACTCAGCATCGTGAAAAATGCTGTGGGTTGAGTAGATGTGTTGTTAAGAAAATTCTGACAGCTGATGTTAATTAAATCTTGGCCCTGTTGAACTGGTCTACTATATACCTCTAAGTGAAACTTGACTCAAAGATTTGGAGCAAAAGCCCTTTTTTTCCTTCTAGAAATAATCTGCAAATGTTTGTGACCTTCCAATGTGCGAATCTAAAATGCATTTGGCTTAGGTTGGCTGAAAAGCTTTACCAAACCCAGTTCTGACTTACCTAGCGCTCCATTACGGGCTTCAAGACTGTCAAGTTGTTTTTATACATAATTTTGCTATACCATCAAATCAGAATAAGTTTCTAAGGACTTCGTCTTTGGCTTAGGTTGGCTGTAAAGGTTTGCGTGCTTGACTACAATACAGGCTTCAAAACAGTCTAATTGTTTTATAATTTTGCTGCACCATCAAATCAGAATAGTTTCTAAGGACTCCCTCTCTTTTCAAGTACTACTGAACCAAAATACCTTTTATTCTATTGCTCCATTTGCAGAAAACATACATGCATATTTAGGATGAGCTGGCTTTTATCTTAGGAAGAAAAAAAATAAATGTTCTTGATAATACTGCAGGGTGAGAATAATTCAGATATTTTTAGAACGTGGTACCCACCATTGGAGAAAACTGTGTCATACCTGTCTAAGTTATACCATTGCCTGGAACCAGCTGTTTTTACTGGTTTAGCTCAGGTCTGTAGTTGTTTTTTTCTTTTTCTTTTAATGCTGTTACTCTGAGGATATTTTATATGAGAAGCATCCTTACGCGTGTATTCTGATTGATTGTTTTCCAGGAAGCTGTAGAATTTTGTTCCATTTCCATACAGGTCAGTTAGAGCTTCGCTTTTTTATTATCATTCCCACGCAGTTGTCAAGGATTGCGTGAGTTCTTATTTTCTCTATTCTATAAAATGCCTCTGTTGGAAGGAATTGAACGATCAGGCCAAGGGTTACCCCTCTTCCCCTTGCTCTCTTTTCCCTAAGAAAACCAATAGTCATCAAAGTCTTAACTAATGTTATTATATGGGAGCTCGCTGGCCGAGTTGCCCTACACTACTGGTGCTTCCAAAGGTTATCATCTTTGTTGACCTGCATATGGAGGCTCCCCTTAATTTTAATTTTTGCAATAACATCTTGTGTACTATATTGCATTGTTTGCTAAAAGTTGTTTCTGGTTCAAATATGTACTAATTTGTTTTTGGAAGAACATAATTCAAAAAACTTGAATGCAAAATGTATGAACTATGGTTTCTGTCAATTCTATATCATCAATTATCCTAACTATTTGTGGATGATAGTAATCTCCAAATCCATTACAAGTTGGATTATTCTTTATAGTTTTTCATCAAGTCTTAGGCAATAAACTTTTAAATTCGAAGGTGGTTCTTGTATAGACCATCTGAAGGTAATTGACCATCGTACTAATAGTTTGCCCTTGTTTGGTTCAGTGCACTTGGGAGGTAAATTTAAAGATGTGAATTTTTTTTTGACTCTATAGAGACATAACATGGAGCATTGTAATGATGTTTCAAATCTTGCCATGATAATCATAAATTAATCTTAAAGTTAGTCTGCTATTATCATTTATCCAATTTATTATTGTAGCTTTGTCTTTTTACTTTATGATATCTAACTGCTAAGTTTAAAGATTTTTTACAGAATGCTAGCAAAGTTATCTCAAAAAAATCTTCTCCTATGGATGGACAGCTATTCCTCATTAAGAACCTACTTATTTTGAGGGAGCAGGTTTGCCTTATAATGTAAATGATCCTTCATTTGTTTCAAAACAACATAACTTTTTCCTTTTTTTGGCTAAGTATCCTTTCAGATTGCTCCTTTTGATATCGAGTTTTCAGTTACTCATAAGGAACTGGATTTCTCCCATCTACTGGTTAGTCTTATGTGTTTTCTTTTCCAGTATAGGTCATGTGATATGCATCTTCTCACATCTCTTCAACTCATCTTTGGTATATTGGATGTTATTAAGTTTATGATTATGCGTGCATTATTTGATTTTTTAAAATTTCCATGACCTTGTATGTTAAACTTACAATTGTGTATAGCTATTGCTAGGTATCAACACAATATAAGAGATAAAGTAAGAAAAGATAAAGTTTGGAAAGAATTTCCTCTAGTCACTTATTTAATTGTTTTGGTCCGGTTTGGCATGGGATTAAATTTATCCAAAACACCTCTCAAAAAAACCAACCTTTTTTTTAATATTTATTTCACATCATATATTCAATATTTAAAAATCAACTTTATTTCTCATTTAACACAAACTTTAATTTTGAAAATCAATTTTTTTCTCATCTAACATAAATTCTAACCTTAAAATTCAACTTTATTTTGATTATGAAAAAACAATCAACTTTATTTCTCATATAATACAAATTTCAATCTTAAAGGTTAACTTTATTTTACATCTTACACATATCTCAATAAACAACTTAATTTTATTTCACATTCAACATAAATCTTAATATTAAAATAATATTTTTTTTAATAATATTTTTTTTAAATAATATCATTTCACATCATAATATTAAAATAACTTTGTTTCTTTCTCTATTCTTAAAACAACTAAAACTTTCCAAAAAAATTACACTTACCAAACAGGACCAAGTGTTAGTTCCTCTGTTGTGGTATAGTAAGATTTTGATGTTTAGCAAGTAGTTTAAGTTTATTTTTACTAATAAGATTGTTTAGTAACTTAATTACGCAGGCTTATTATTGCTACTATTATTAGCGTGATCAAGTTGAGGATAAGTAGAGAGTTTTCACCTCATAGTTCTGGATTGAGGACAAGATTCTCTCGTTTTGAAGTCATACAGAGATCATGATGTGAAGAATGAGATTAAAGAAAATGCAAAATTCTTTTTTTTTTAAGTTTATGAAATTGTTGGAAAGTTTTTGTTTATTTGAGAGTAAATGTGTGATTGATTTTGGTTGTTAGAATAGGGTTGGATGTGTAGTAGAGCACTTGAGACACATTTTAGAATAAAATGCTGATTGATCGGTTGATCGATATTTCGACCATTTGAACCTCCAACAGATAGCACTTTGATCAATTAGTTGATTGAACCAAGGCTAATGTGCAACAACAAAAGTAGTCGTTGAGGGCTCTAGTATAAATTGTTTTTGAGTTGGGTTTATTTTTTTCTTGGCCCTTTGTGAATATCAATTTCTCCTTCCTCTTTAGCTCATTCTCCCACCATTCTCAAGTGATTAAAGCTTATTCAAGGCAATTCAAAAGCGATTTGAAAGTTATTAAGGGAGATTGAAGTGTTCAAGTGCTTTAGGTCACATTGACCCTTCTTCTAGCTTCTAAGCTCAATTCTGAGGAAGAGTAACTTTTTATTTCATTCTTGAATTTTTTATCTTTTTTAGAGTAGCCCTCACTTGTTTAGGTGAGGTGGCCTCTAACTAAGGATGGAGGAGGTTTTTGGTGTTCCCTCACTTTGTGGTGAGAAGGGCCTCTAGTAGGTAGCTGGAGGAGGACTTGTACAGATTTCTCCATCTAAATCAAGGAGAGTTGTTATAGTGGAATTTTTCCAATAGGGGTGAAGTGGAGTAAGCTGAAGGACAAGCCAAGCTATGTTATATTGTGCATTTCTTTTATTTCTTGCACTTTACCTTTGCGTCCGCTTGTGCATGTTTAGATTTTCTTGTTTTATTAAGGTTTTCATTAACCCTATATATTATGTAAATTTAATCTTTTCCTACCGCCTCCCCACTAGATCTTTCACTAACCATGTCTTTGTGGAAGCCTCCATAAGTATGTGTATGTGTGTATCATGGATATAATTTTCAAATTTCTTAATGGCTGCTTTTTACTTTCCAATTCAGTTGTTCAGGGCATGCATAAAATGGTTGGTAATGTAGAAGGTTTAAACATCTCAAAAAATGATTGGAAAAAAGTAGATTTTATGTTGCAATTCTTTTACACCATGGTGTATTTTTATGTCACACTTCTTCCCGTCATCTATTGTCTTACCTTGCACTTGATCTTGTCCTCTTCCTCCACCTCCAGTATTAGGACAGGATATATTGATTAATTCAGGTAATTTAAAAACATTTTCTTGTTCTAGCAAAAGCGTCTAAATAGTTCTTTCATTTTGTCAATAAATCAGTTTCAATCATTCCAATTACTCATGTGCATGAATTTCTTGTGAATGTACATGCTTTTTATTAAATATAAATAAATTTTGTAATTAAATAAAAGAGACACGATGATGCTTCCTAAACTCCCAACATCACACTTAAGCTAGACACAGAACTGGACAGATTTACAAATCTCTTCAACTGGCTAGGTTGGGTGTAATGGCAGTGAATGGCTAGGTATTATTCTGGAATTGGCGTTTAGATGCTAACCTTACTAGCACAACTAAGGTGAATTCTTTGAAAAGATATCACATTTTTTTGCTGTCTACCTGGACTTCTAGTGCTTTGTTTAAATTGAAGTTTTCGTTGAGAATGACTTACATTTATCAATGTTAAACTACCTTTAGATGACAGTATCTTCATTGTAAAATTTGTTACCATAAATTTCTAACAATGTAAACACGGCCTTAGAACTAATTAAGGTAACTGATTTGTACATTATGTTTACTGTTTTCTTGCAACTTCTGCACGTTTGTTAATGGTTGTTTTGAATATGTTCGTTTGCTCTTTTAGGAACATTTAAGACGGATTCTCAGAGGTCAAGCTTCTGTATTTGACTGGTCAAGGTCAACATCACTTGCTCTGACCTTATCTCCTAGAATTCTTGAAAGTCAGATAGATGCTAAGAAGGTAATGTCCAAATGCTTCAATTAAGATTTCTAATAACTGACTGAAAATGTTTGCCATCTTCTTAAAAAATTTAGCATCCGCAGCCTGTTGGTTGGTAACTAATTTTTTCTTTGCAGTAAAAATGTAAAGTTGTAATATCCTATTGCAGTACGTGCATTCTAATTCATTACTTTGTACAGAACAGTGGTGAGAACAATCATGCCTGATATAAATAACAATGTGTGCTTTGGGCTAGTCTTTATAGAAATTTGAAATCAGATAAATAATGAGACGAGCTTCCTTTTCATTGAGTGTGTAGAGAGACTGTGGTTGGTACTTCATTTTGCCTGCATGTTGAGAGGCTGCCATTGGTATCTCATTTTGCCTGTTATGTTATCCCGTTAGAGATATGTTTTAGTTGAAGTAAAAGTTTTACATGGTAGCACGTATGTTCTGTTCCATTTTGTTGACCTAGATGCATTCTTATTCCATAATCTATAGTTAATTGGCTGCCTGGCGCATTTCATGTTCAAGTTTACTTGGACCACTAAAGATGTCTATTATTAATTTGTTATTTGTTCACCTTTTTGGTCTTGGTTCTTTATAAGAACTTTCTGTGTCCTTTCCATCATTTGCCATACATGGTTTTATGCTTTTCTGGAAATTTCATTCAAGTTGTCGAAATCTTTTTAGATTTTGTACCTTGCTCAAGGATCTGTGGCAAATCAAGTTTGAAAATTAATTAGGGGGTCATTAGTGGCACTCTGATGAGAAAATCATTTCATGTGTTCTTGGTGATTGACCTTTTACGTGTTTAATCCATTATTGTAGTTGCAAGATCATATTATTCATTGCTGTACCTATGTAAAGAACTTGAATGTATTTGCAGGAATTGGAGAAGAGTCTCAAAACAACTTGTGAAGAGTTTATAATGTCTGTCACTAAGCTGATTGTGGATCCCATGCTTTCATTTGTAACAAAGGTAATATAAATATCTAGTTTAGCCAGCATAAATGCATCGCTGATCTTAAATTGGAGTGAAAAGAAGTCCTTTTAATTGACGAGGTTCTTCATTCTCTCTACAGTGAGTAATGACTTGTCAAATTTAGATATATTGGGGTCGTGTATAGTTGATTATCTACGTGATACTCAACATTGTGAAAATACACTATAAAAAAATTGTGAAAATATGTAGCTCCAGATGCAATTAGGAAATGGGGATAACTTTTATAGAGAATTAGCCTCGTCTCAATATCAAGATTGTTGCATTGTGACCTACAGTGTATAGGTTTGAATATAGTCCAAGCAATCACTCGGTTATGCTAGTCCAAAGCTGCATTAGTATTCTTCATAGCCTCTAACTGTGGCTCTAGATTTACCTGACCGGAAAATTGCTATCAGCTGATTTTGTAGTTCAAATACTTTTATAGTGCAACACTATGGTAGCCTTGCTTGATAATGTTGCCTTAAGTTCCGAAAAACAAAAGAGGAAGTTATCAATGAGATCATTTGAGATTTTTTCTTCTTGGGCCTTCTAATGCATGTTTTCTTTGGTTCAGTAATTATTTTTCCTTTACTTGTGAACAAACCAGCGTAATATATTTCTTCTTTAATGTGCCAAAAAGCAACTGCTTAACGTAATACTTGATGACATCTTTCAGGTGACAGCAGTTAAAGCTGCTCTTGCTTCTGGTGCTCCGGATAAGAGACAGGATCCTGTCTTGGCAAAACCACTGCGTTCACAGGCATTTGCTTCTCCTGAGAAAATGACAGAGCTAATTCAAAAGGCAAGAAACTTGTGGCAATTTTGAACTCATCAAACGTTTTGCTTGTTTTAATTTAATTTCCTGGGCCAGGTTAGCAATGCTCTACAACAGGAGTTGCCTAAAGTAATGGCAAAAATGAAACTTTACTTGCAGAATCCATCAACTCGGATGATCTTGTTAAAACCAATCAAGTGAGACCCCTTTTATATTCTACTTTTTACTATAACCATTATTAATTAAAAAAATCACGTCAAGTTTCGAAGACTATTCAAGCATCTACTAGAAACAAATGTTTCATGGATGGAAGTTTTGAATGCAAGAAGTTACCACCAATGTGGGTATTTTAAATGGGTGGACATATTATATTTCTCTTTAGTAGTAGAGTGTTTGTTTGAAAAGCAAACCTCAATCTAATTCCTACTGCTGCATGGCTCCCACCAATGTAGGGCTTTGTAAGGGTTGATGTATGTAATCACTTAGTTGTTTTATACAATTCAGCTTCAGACTGAAGAACGCACAACTTAGAGCAGCAATGAGTCAGGCTTGAGATGGGTTTATAGAAATCATAACCAACCTCATTAGTTGTATGCTAATCGCTCTGTTCGGCAGGTATGACAATAAAAATCCATACCTGTCTGCTCTTCTCAAGTTTTCAAATTCATATCCTAAGCCTATCATCTATGAAGTACGCATATGATGCGGTAATATTGATACAATATGATACAAATACGATGATATGATAAGCTTAAAAAAAGTAGGATATAGATACGTCAGGATACGACTATTATATATGTATGTATAATGTCATATTCTCATATTTAAGATATAGTTTTATGGTAGATGAGAATGACTTATACAACTTATTACTATAAATTTCAAAAGGATTAATTACTGAATTATTGTTAATGCATAATTACTGTTTGGTCTACGATTTTTAAAAATTATTAAAAAAAATTTATTTTTAAAATATTATAACATTAAATGTCCCTATAAATTATGATTATTATATAACAGGTCCCTACTCAGATCCAAATCTATTTAAATTTAGATTAGATTACACCTCGGATTGAACCAATTGTTCTAATATTTTTTTTTTCTAATTTGAAGTATCGGAAAGTATTGGGAAGTATCGGATAAGTATTAGATGTTTAAGAAATTAAAATTAAAATTAATATGCCATGTGGCGTATCGGATACATATCGGTAGAATATTACATGATATCGTTATCTGATACGGATACAATCCGGATACATTAGATTTCATGAAGTATCAATGCTTCATAACCTAACATATTAAGTATGAATCGCCCAAGCCTACTATATTAAATATGAATTTGATGTTTATAGATATTTGGGTTGGGTCAGTGGGTTTAAGTCAGGGCATGCTAAACTCATTTGAGTATAATCTGTCATCTAAACATGACCCATGAGGTCTACTAATGCATTCTTATTCTTGTATAAAACATTATGACTTCTAAGGCACTTTATGCTGCTTTAACTGTTTTACCATGGCTTACTCTCAAATAACCTTTTGGTGGGTTTTCCTTTAATAAAACCTTGCTTGGTTCATGTTAAAAATCATGTCTATTTGCTTGGTCAATTTCTCTCTCATCCTGTAAACGGGTTGGGTTCAGATTGGATCAACCTTGACTCAGATCCAAATCTATTTAAATTTAGATTGGATCACACCTCGGATTGAATCAACCTTAACCTGGATCCAACTCGAGTCAAATCTAGATCGGGTCTGATCAGTGCTCTATACAAATACAAACACAATTTCATATATACTATCTCAATTTATTTCAAAGCAATTGATTGATATATTAGTTATGAGATAGTATTATTTTAATAGTTGAAAATCTATTGATTCATTTTTCAAAAGTGTATCTCAATTTTTTGCTTGTTGATAGAGTGCCACAATTAGCATCTATCAGCAAGACATTGTGTTTTAGCAAAAGTGGTGTGACATAGTAGTTGCAATGATTTACTAATTTAGATATAAGAAAAGAAGATGAATGATTTAAATACTATGAAAATATGGTGTTTAGAATAAAAAAAAATGGTTTCACTTTATTGTAGAGATAGCACTTAAGGATGTTTTGACAAAAACTAAGTTATCTATCAGATATAAACGGTCGGATCACGATTGCTTCGTAATTCGACTCGAAAAAAATAACAGATCAAGTCGGATTTCAAATCGGGTATGCGGTAAATAAAATGTATCCAGTTAACTATATTTTCAAGTCAAATCTCAGATCAAATCAAAATTTGACTCATTTACAGTCCTATTTTTCTCCCATTTGGACGCATTTTCTTGTATATTTGGTATCTATGGATATATAAAAATTCATATTAGCTGCCTTATTGCAGGACAAATATTATTGAAGCTCATGTTCAGTTACAAACGCTGATCAAGACTGAATATTTACCTGACGAAGTGCATGGTATTGGCATGCTTTCTAGCCCAGATCTACAGTCACAGATTGACAACCTTCTGTAAAAGAAGGAATTATTTACTACAGTAAATAAAAAAAAAAGAATTATTTACTACAGGATATAGGTCTTCAATAATTTGATATTAGTTTGTTATTCTACTCTTGTTCTTTGTGAAGTTTCATATGCATAATTGTTTATATTTTGTGTATTTTCTAGTGACCCTTGAATTTTTTGACCTTGATAACTGGAACTTCATTATCGATATCGTTTAACTCAAATTGAAATCGAGTTGATTTTTGTTCCTGAAATTTGATATATATTTTTTCTTGTATGTATAGGGATTTTCATCAGTATTTATGTACTGTATACAAAAATTACATTCTCGTTTTCAATATTATAATGTTTATGCTAACTTTCAAAAATTATAAATATACATATTTATATTAATATCGAGTCAATTACAATTAAATTGGCTTCAAGAGCTGCAAAACATTGAAATGATTTTGAATTGAATAAAATAAAAATATATTGTGAGTCTTGAGTTTTGAGTAAAATTGTCACTCATAATAATGGCTTTTAGTTGTTTCAATTTCAATGATTATTTATTTTTTGATTGATTTTTTTTCAATTAATTCAAATGTCTACTTGATAATTTACTTCAAATTATTGTCTTGTTTAAAACTGGAATTTTTTTGTTATTACTCAGTTTTCATTCTATTTGTCGATGAGTTATCAATGAAAATGAGATCGACTCAAATCAAAACTAATGAAGTTTATAAATAACATTTATGTTATATATAAACTTATATATATATATAAGTTTAAAACGTTATTTGGACACGATTCATCTCTTGAATATATTTATAATCAAATCAAATTTGATTAACGACTCACCAAAATAAAGACTCGGTTCTTCTTTAGACGTAATTGATAGTTGGAAGAGCATTCTTCCACAGCAGCCTTTTCGTGGCAGCAACTGTTGCAATTTTTTTTTTTTTGTTGAAGGAAACTATTTTTATTTCTTTCTAACATCTTAGGTTTTGATTTAGAAAGGCAATTTTTTTTAAAAAATGTTGTGAAATTTGATCTCTATTTTTAGGCTTTCTCTTGCCTCTAAATATTGTAAATTAAATATTTATAAATTTTAAAATGAAAATGACTTGCTCGTGACTCTATTTATAAATTAAATATCTACAAACCTTAAGGGCCTGTTTGATAGAAGGTTTCAAGCGGATTTTAATGATTTAAAACGGTTTCATTTAAAGTAATTCGTCAAACAGATCGGATCCACTTTCTTAATTCGAATCCGCTTCAAAGAAGTGAAACCGTTTCAAGGCCACGAAGCCGAAACCACCGAAAACGTGGTTTCGGCTTCTGATTGCTTCTTCTCTTCCTTCTGTCCGCTCTCGGTCGCGATCTGCCGCTTCTTCTTCTTTCATCCTCTCAGATTGCTCCCCCCATCTCTGTTTTCAGCTTTGTGCTCTCTCTTTCTCGCTACATCGTCCTAGGCAGTCGCCACCGACGCCCAACCCCGTTGGCGCTCCGACCAGCGTGTCAGGGCAGCGATCCTCCAGCGCCACTTCTTCGCCCGCCGCGCCTTCGACTCTCTCCTCGATTTCAACCTCTCCCTTCTCCACTACCACTTCCTCGACCGATCCTGCGCCCCCATCCTCTCCGGCGACATCCCCCTGATCCTCTTCCCCCCTCCTCTCTTCCTCTGTTCTGAAAAAAAACGCGGCATCGCTCTTTAGCATCCTGCGTGTAGAGTCGATTAGAAGCCGTCGGCCGAGGCTCGTTTATGCTGCGTATAGAGGTGGCGCAGAGGACCTCTGCTCTTCGAGATTGCTTCCTAGCTCTTGCTTCGGTCCAGAGGGAGGATTTCTTCTGGCACATTTGATTTTTGGCTGAGTTTCAAAGGTATTTTTTAATAAATGATGCAGCGAAATTTCATAAATTTCATAAATGATGCAGCGAAATTTTCCAAAGAAAGGGTGGATATCATCTTCGCGTTATCCTGCCGATTAAAATTAACCATAACGAGTAAACAATTTCTCAAAGTAAACTATTCAAGTACACAATGGAAATACCTTCATCACTACATAAGCATCTTTAAGAAAACCTTCAGCGATTAATATGTTTAGCATCTTCTCATTAAGGGATTTGCACACATTTCTCTTCCTGTACTTCAACATATTATAAAAAAAAAATGCTTCACTTGGCGAACCAGCTTTTGCCAACTTCAAAATCAAGGATGTGCAAAGTTCCTAAAAGGAAAAAGAAAAAAAAAAAAAGAAGAAGAAATCATAGTGTACAGTTTAATTTCAGGACCTAAATTAAATAATTTTCATGCATGCTAATTACTATTATGAGGATCACCTTTTTTATTTATCTGCTAAATCTTTTTATTTTAAATTTGCTAGGCATTACTATGAGCCCTTATTAATTCTAGAATTTAGGAAATATGAGTGGTTCTAATTGACATTTTATAAGAATTATTAGATTTGTAAAAGTATTTTTGAACCACAACCTACTAGTTTAAATTAAATTTCTCCCATAGGCACGTTTTGTGTTATCTTTTTTATTTGTTCAATCTCATGTTGTACTCAATTTGACAGATTTATCTTTTTGGTCAATTTGCTTTGAAATTCGCTCGCATGACTCTTTAGCTACTTTGGATAATGCATTTATATTTGCTTTAAAATTCACTCGTACGACAATTTATGTAATATTTATAATAAATTTATTACCATTTATTTAGAGATGTCTCTGAAGAAAAGTGAAAAGTTACAGCCAAAGAGATTTATGGATATCAGTACAAGTCAACTCTCACATACAGAAGTTCTTGAAATATGAGAAGTTCTTGAAATTATCTCTATTTCAGCGGAGACGAGCTCTTATAGAATAAATATATAAAAAAGTTTAATCTTCAACCTTAAAAACATTAATATTTTATATTAGATGGATAGTAATAAAAATAATTTAAAGAAAAGAATTGAGAGAAATAATACTAAGAAAATATAATGAAAATATGAAATAATATAGATAAAAATTAAAATTGAATTATAAAAAATTTAAATTAAAATAATTAGTAATTTTTTTTAAAAAATTTTATATTTTATCACTGAATTGAATTAGTTTAGTTCTATGAAAACTATACATGAGACCTAGGAATCAAAAGTTCTAAATATTTTAAAAATTAAAATTAGCTCAAATGAGTTTAAACAATTTCTAAATTCATTGGTTTAATTTGATTCCGAGGAATTTAATTTCTAATTGATTTTCAATTCTTTGGGCCTAATTGCACACTCTTTGTTTGAGAAGCTGCTATTTTTTAGACATAAATAATAATTATTAATATTTTAAATTTATCATAAAATTTAATAATTTTATTTTACATTTAATATAAAATTTAAATTTAATAATTAAATTTATTTTATATCCAACCTAAATTTTAATTTTAAATAAAATATATATTATATTTTATATATTTTTTGTTTTATTTTCGCATCAATTTTATAAAATAAAATATTTTCTCATCAATTACCTTAAACTAAGCCCTTGGAAAATCAGGCCGGTGGACCCCGCCCTCCTTAACGTCATGGAGGGAGGACCGAATTCAAAAAGCAAACCCTAGCCGACCTCTCCGCTGCACCTCGCTGTACCTCACGTGGGGAAAGACGCCGGCGAAGCCGTTTCCGACGGTGAGTGCAAAACCCCATTTTCTTCTTCCTTCCCATAACCTTTAGCTGGTTACCTCTGCCTCACCAGAGCAATTGCTGCTTCCATCATCCGACTATTCACCTTACAAGCCGCCTCTTCTTTAGGAGGCTGCCGGACCCTGAGCCTGGACTCATCGGAAGAATCTGTGGTAAGGTTCGTTTGCTTTCATTTTTTTCTCACTATTCTCTAAAAATGGCGTGTCAGTGGGCATGATTTAACTTTCACTTCTGTAATTTTTTTTTTCAATTTAGCTAATTAATAGTGTTGAAACACACGGTGTATGTTTAGATATCTGAAAGAAGATTTCAGAGCTAGACCTTGTAGCCATGGCGAGCAGCTCACAGAAGGACCTCTTCTCGTCGTTGATCGCCGATATAAGAAACTATTCTGGCAGTGATCCTCTCCGTCCCTGGATTCAGTAAGCTATGAGTTTGAAGTCATGATTAAGCTAGACCAAGTTTCTTTCTATGCTTTTCTCCTTGTATTCCGTTAATCAAAATTTTTTTATCACCTTAGAGGCATTCGTAAAATGCGCGAGGCTCTGCCTCCTCATGTTCTCAGCGAGAAGCTCCCCAGATTCCTTCAGAAATGTGCTGAGGCCTTTGAATCTAACCGCCGCTACCGAAATGATTCAAGATATCTTGCTGTATGGATCCAATTGGTAATGCAACTGTGAAATTATCCTTTTTGTAGAAGCCATTGTATTTTCAGATTTGCATGTTATATAATTGTTCATATTAAAATTTTTGAGTTCATATATGTTTTATTTCTTTTCTGTTTGCGTAAGAGCTACTGTTTTGCTCTATAACTTTGAAGGTGGAAACCAACTAATTTATATGCTTATAACATTTAATGGCTCAGGAATTCACTTTGTGTTCTAATATTTCCTGATTAAAGGGCCTTTTTTAATCTGGCATATATGACTAATATATCCAGTTCTAATTTGTTGTAAGAAATCACTTGCTTGTATGTTCATTAGGAAATGTTCTTTTATACCCTATAGTGTTCTAGATGCGGGACAAGGTCTTTGGTTTTTATAACTGAAGCCTTTGTATTTGTGTATATTAGATGGATTATGTTGAAGATGCAAGAGTGATTTTAAGAAAGATGGAGAAGAGTGAAATTGGTACGAAGCGAGCAAAGTTCTATACTGCCTATGCCTTGTTCTATGAGAAAAAGAAGAGATTTGTCGAGGCTGAAAAGGTGTTTCATTTGGGTGCTCAAAAGTAAGGTCAACCATTTTTTTTGTCTCATTAGTTGATCTATCATAGCTATAGCCTTAGCAGGCCTTCAGTGGCGTGCAAAACACAGATTTATGATATTACTCTTTGTGTTCCTGCAAAGCTTCGGCCCTTGTTTTATTTTAGGGAAAATTACACCCAGGTCTCTGAGTTTAATGCTTAATATCGCACAGGTCCACGTTTTTAAATTTGTAACATCAGGGTCCCTGAGTTTTATTATTAAAATTTTTTAAAATTACCGTTTTACCCCCTGCCATTCTTTCTCTCCTCCCGATCAGGCGCACGCGCGCGGCCCGCTGGACGGATCGGGAGAAGAGAAAGAACGGCAGGGGGTAAAATGGTAATTTTAAAAAAATTTAATAATAAAAAAATAAAAAAGGACTTATTTGATAATTTATTAAAACTCAGGGACCCCGATGTCATAAATTTAAAAACGTGGACTTGCGCTATATTAAGCGTTAAACTCAGGGACCTGGGTGTAATTGCCCTTTATTTTATACCTAACTACCTGTTGTAGCCATGGCCAATTAAATCTTGGTTGTTCCGTTGCATTAAAATGAGTGTACTTGGTGTTTGTGATTTATCGTTTTATCAGTTTCTGTTCTGAATCTAAAATTGATGATGTTTGCAACAGTAATCTGTTTATCATTTATTTTTGATTTAAGACTTTTTCGTGAGAAACAAACTGGGGTTGTTGATTTAAATTCAAACTTTTTTTGATATGTATCCTAGCTCCAAGCTTGAAGTATTTTATTTATCTTGTGCAATTTCCCAAATCAAACTAAAGTTATAATAGTTGCCATGTTTTACCATAAAAAAAATAATATTTCATATTTGTCATGTTATAGATGACTTCAGATCCTATTTCTAAACGTGGAGGTATTCAGCCAATACTAGACATGAATATTGACTTAGGGAATTGACTTTCTTGACCCGACCTGATCTTTCAAATTCTATGCTTGGGCAATGATACAAGCCTGATTCTTTAGAGTTTGCCTGACCAGGCCTAACGTGATTGAGTGGAATAGTCGCAGGCTTGATATTCATGATTTTACCTGACTTGACCTTACGTCAGTATATTTTTAGGCTAAAGTATGTTAGCATCTATTCATCGCATGTATGTCCTTTGTTATTCTTTTTTATTAGTTTGGCACATTGTTTTCCCTGTTCAGTTTCTCTTACTTTAGCTTGACTGACAATCTTAATTGTGTGCTTTAGGTTTGTTTTTCTATCTATGAAATTATATAGATTTTAAACAAGAATGAACAATATTAGCTCTAGTCGGGTTTGGCCTACCCGGCCCATCCATCAATTGTTTCAGGCCAAAAGGGGGATAAAGCTCCAGCTTGGGTTGTTGGGCAGGAATGAAAATCTTTAGGGGTTTCACCTGACCAAATCTCCATTCCCTAGGCTAATAAGCTTTGTTGTGGCAGGATTTCAGGGGCCGTAATCACTAAATTACACCTGTGGAATGCATTTAGCACTTTAAGGCTCTGTTTGGTAATAAGAAAAAAAAGAAGATGTAGTTGGAATTTTTAGCCATTTTTGAAAAATGTGTATGATGTGAAATAAAGTAAGTTGGTTATATTAAAAATTGTGTATGATGTGAAATAAAGTTGATTAATTTATTGAGAATTGTGTTGGATGTGAAATAAAGTGATTGTTTAATGTTGGAATTTGTGTGAGATGAAATATAAAATAATTTTTTTAAGTTTTTTTAAAATAAATTTAAGATTTTGGTGATGAGTAATTTTAGCCATACTTTTTTGGCCATTGCCAAACAGAGCCTAAGGTATTGCATGATTAATGCTGGGTCATCAAATCTGGAGGTGCTAGGAAAATATAAATTCCAACTCATTTCCATATGATGACCTTTGTAAACTTTTACTGCTTTTAGTTAATAAAGAGCATTCACCGCATGCGTTAGCATACATTATCTAACACTCTTCTTGCTAAATTATATGAAGCCTTGCAGAACCTCTGGATGAGCTGCAGAAATCTTATGATCAATTTCTTCTGCGGATGAAGGTCCTCAAGTTGCGAAGAGCAAGAGTAATACTTGTCTCTATGTGTCCTATTCTTTCTATTTTGGTTTGTTTGCGCATTTTGTTGAGGTCTGTTTTCCAATTCCAGAAGGCAATGAAGAAGACTGGACAAAAGACATCTGGTGGTATCTCTTTTCCCTCAAAATTATTTACCGAAGTTTGTAAACAATGACTTGTGTGATTCTCATGGAATATTTAACCTATGGAAATTCCAAATGATGGTTTATACTCAAAAAGTAAAACCATATGTTGAAGCAAACCTGAAACTGGCTGACTTCTTCAACAGTATTAAAATCTGAACCCAACCTGTACAAGGATTAACTGATTGTCCGGCTCAAGCATAATTTTGTTCCAATTAACCAAATTTCTGGTTTTAGACCATTACCCTAGCTTCTTTAAACATTGATTCTTTTAAAAATTTCAATTATGCTTCAGAAAATTACTTTGTAAAATAAGATGTTATAAAATAATACTTCCTAATTTCTTATTTATCAATAATAAAGACTCATATATGAGATTAAAACAATTCTTAAGCTTACATCCTAAAATATTCCACCAAGTAACATTAATAAGCAATCTCCCACTTAAGAGTATAATATTCATCTTAAAATTATTTAACAAAGTAAAATCAAATGAAAACGTTCATAAAACTAAGTCATCAAACTAAAAGGAAAATATGTTCAAAGAAAAACTTGCCTTAGTTTACAGCTTTTGCAATAGCATCAATTAAGTTCACTATTTTGAACTAAATTAATACCTACAAAGCATAGAATTTTATGCTTCTTTTTTCAGTGATTTTTTTTTTAAATATGTTGCATATACACTTACAAGATAGTTGACAAGTCAATTTAAAAGAATAAAAACTAACAACGGTTAACATAATCAAAGCAATTATAAAAGAAGGAAAACAAGGGTGGAAGAAGAAGAAGAAGAAGAAGAAGAAGAAGAGAGAAGAGAAAAGGAAGGAGAAAGGGAACAAAGAAAAAAAAGGTGGGAGGAAGAAAACAATGAGAAGAAGAGGTGGAGGAGGGAGGAAGAAAACAATGAGAAGAAGAGGTGGAGGAGGGAGGAAGAAACAGAGAGAAGAAGAGGAGGAAGGAGAATGAGGAAGAAGGAAGAGGCGAAGATATCTTAGATTTAGGAGGGGAAGAAGGCTAGTGGTGGTATGGTGGGAGCTCCTTGACGTGAGAGAGGCAATTAGGGCATGGGAGGCAAACACAGGAGGCGCGATGGAAAGCAATAAACAATCTTAAAAGTTTAAACCAGTCCTGGTATGTTAAAACAAGAATTGGTTTTATAAAACCCTGAGTCGAAATCATTTAGGATTGAACCGTGTTCGGAAAGCATCCCGGAGTATCTGGGAAGTGTCTTGAATTGTTTGAACATGTTCGGACGTGTCCTATATGTATTTTTTTAAAAAATTAGATGTGATTTTTTAGCGTGTCTGACATGTGTCCTCGCTGTGTCTGACATGTGTTTGATACTGCCACTGAATTTTGTTTGAAGTATCCATGCTTCATAACATTGAAAGAGTGGTTTGCAATTAAGAAGGTACTTGGAAATGCCAAAATTTAAATAAACATATAGATTAAGAATAATATATCTAGAACACCAAAATAACCTCAATATAAACTACTGACAGTGGTGCTAACCAACTCAACTTTTATTATATCTTCATTGTCCTAAACAAATGTATACATCTCAACGAACAAGGCCTTCTAGTTTTCTGCCATCACCTGCCACCATCCTTGGTTTCAGAATGTGAACCAAGTATTCGACCGGTAGTAGTAAAAGATGATTTGTGTAAGTTGATTCACCAGTATGGCCAAAATATATCATGCTGTAGAAAGCAAATATTGGATACTTAGAAGAATTAGATTTCTGCCACATCAAAATTTCGAAAGCCTCAAAGGATTAAACTGCAGAACTTCACACTCTGCTCCGTAGCATTTTCCTACTCTGATTTGTTATCCAGTGTTACTTGACCCACTTTCTTATCTACATAATGAAATAATCCCCAATGTTTTCCTTATTACTAACTTCCGTATTAATTGGCTCTTCAGAAGATAATGTTGAGGGCATAGTAGAAGTAGGATGAGATGAGCTCTAAAAATCAAACATGGAATTCAAGGTTGCTCCCCCCTCAGATGCAACACATTTCTTTCCTTTTTCAAGTTCACAGGATTAATCAATGACCCGTCTACATGTTCTATTTTGGCTTTTGGGTCAAAAATTATAACAATAAATAGACTAGCATTGATATTTCAACATTTCCCCAATGTTTGTCATCCTTTTTCTTTGTTCTAGAATCCCTTGAACTTGCATCCAAATCATCACTTCTTGGAAATAATAATAACAACAGCGTAGATTTACTTCATGCTTGTGTTGGTTGTGTCATAAAACGAAATTTCAGTGGCTTCATAAGAGATTTTTAGCAAACGTAGAGCATAATTCTAATCAGTGTCATTGGGCACAATTTTAGCTCCAGCAAGCTCATCCGTAGCTTGCTATCCTATGATTCTCACATATCAAATGATCTTTAAACTTTAGAGCTGTCTCCAAAGTTGAGGAGAGTTCCATCTATTTTACACGTCTAAAAATACAATACTAACACTTTCCATTCTTTCGTTCTATGCGCAAATCCTTGTATTTATGCCTTTTTTTTACTAAAGCTTCTTTTCTTTTTCTGAAATTTTGACTGCACATACTTTAAGTGCTGAACGAATCCTGGAAAGCCTTGTTTGAGGCTTTTAGCATGCCTAATGTTTGCTCTGTGATGCATAATTCGAAGGGGATGGAAATGAGAAACAGAGAAATCCGAATAAGAGGAAGATGAAGGAGAAATAGAAAAAGGAAGAAAAAAATGAGAGGGGGCAGGAATTGGGGAGTTAATATCTTTACTGAATACATTGAATTCTCCAAATTTAACGGGCAAGTTCATAGAGATTGCTGAAACAATGGAAGATTAGAAACACACTTTGCAGAACTGTAAGAGTAAGATCAAGATGATATTATATGTAACAAGGAAAAATATCAACGTCTTAAATAACAATATATTCAATATAAATAAACAATATGTTGAATCTTCATATTTTTGTAAATTGATTTGAAGAATTTAAATGCTGACTGACTATTATATGTAGCGCAGGTGATTTTTCTCATAAAATGCTGACAAATATCAATCTTCATAAAGCTGTTGAACAGGAATATTCAGTAAGAGATTCTTCAAGACTGCCTTGGAAAAGAAACTCAGATGTCAACAGGTCAATTCCTATTTGCAACGACTCGACATTGGAGCTAGAAACTATGCCGAGGGGTTCAAATGAGGCTGATGCAAAATCGATTTTGGATGGATGTAGCATTGAGGTTTTCATAGATGATAACACGGATGAACAAAAGAAGACGGACGGAGCAGAGCTACAGAAACAATTTGTTGGAACCTGCAACGTAGTTGCTGATGATGACGACGATGATGAAGAGGAAGATGGCAATGAAAACAAGATTGATCTTGGTGTCAGACTAAGAGAGGACACAGTAATTCGAAGACTGAGGGAGGATACTGTCATTAAGAAATTCGTCGGTTCGACGGTTTTCGATGAACCAAAGGTTGAAAATGCATGCCATCATGGTTTGGTGGATCCCACAATCAACCTCAAGCAGGCCATGGATGATATAAACAGCATGTTTGGGAAGCCACTCAATTTTGGTAAGGCCAGAAAGAAGAAGAAGAAGAAGAAGAATCAAAACAATCCGGTCGACGGCAAATCGGCTGGGGGAGACATGTTTTTCATTTTGCCTGATGCGGAAATGGAGAAGAATTCGACGGGTGAAGGTGATCTGTTCGAGCCGACTATATTTACTAAAGAGGCCATGAATGAAATCAATGAATTGTTTGGGAAAACTTTGGATTTTTAGAACCCTGAGATGATTTTTAATTTCGAAGTATGCTGTTGTTGACCATTTGCGGTAATTATCTGATTTGTCTCAAATTTTTCTTTTAATTTTAGAATTACCATAAAAAATTATCCTTCCAAATTGATCTCATATAGAACTAGAATTTTCACTTGTTCAAATTTCATAAAACTCGGTATTATTGAAATATTTCACTAAAAGCTCTGTTTATAGGTGAGTTAATCTCACTCTAAAATAAAAGTAATTAATATGAGCTTAAATAATTTAGCTAAAAAGCACAATAAATAAAAATGATTTGAATAATTTAAAGTGCCTCAAATCAAGCGAATTTTCATATACACTATTCACAAATATATATATATATATATATATATGATCTTAACATTATCGTATTTATTAAAGAATTGAGCTTTTAAAATATATTTAAACTCGTTCATTAAACTTAATGAATAGATATAAATGAGTTTTTATCGAGTCTAAGAGCTGTTTGTTAGTTTACAGCCCTAGTCTTCAGACTTCAGCTAGGGAGAGAGAACACGAAAGAAATCTACAAAGGCGTGCGAGCTTAATCTTCTTAGTGCTCTACGAGCCGTTTATGTATTAGATTACATTCTCGAAGGTCGAACCCTAACTAGAATCTCCGGATAAAGCTGGTGACGAGCCCAAATCAGGAGAAATTGAGTTAACTTGCATTTGAAGATCGTGTCAAATTCAATTAACAAAATATTTATTTTACATAAATTCTTTAATTTAGTACCATAGCAAAATAGCTACAGTGAATTTATGAATTTTTTAAAAACTAAATTTCAAAAAAAAAAAATCCAAATTACCACTTTTCCCGCCAAAAAAAATATAAATTCTTAAATATTCCAAATATGTAAAACATACAGTGTTTCCAGATCCGACTGACCTACCTTGATAACATATCAGACTACATCAATTCATAATAAATTAATTTTTCTTAAATAACATAATAAATAAGTTTATTATTATAAATATTTGATACTATTGTTGATGAATAATATTATTTTCATAAATTTTTTAAAAGATAGAAATTTACTAGTTCAACTGATTTGATGATTGATCTGACTAGTTCGATCATGAACTGAACGATAGACTTGTTCATAGTCTGGTCCAGCTTTTACAACATTGAAAACATACGCAACAGATATGATAGAAGTAGTAATATTATTTTTTAATATATTTAATAGATATAGTACATAATTTTGTTGAAAAGTATTCTATAAGCTTGATTTAACTTGAAAATCGATTCGAAATTAAAAATTTTAATTTCAAGTTAAATCTGTCTCATTTGAAATTGACTTGATGCCACTCCTAATACTATTGAGGACACAATTATAATACTTTTATAGAAAACTTTTGTATCAAAATTGTGAAAAAAGTTTTCAATGACATTTGACATGGTCAAAATAAATTCTTTGGCGACTAAAAGTCCACTAAATTAAGGATCAATTTATACAATTCTCAATATACCAACTAATTTTATTTAATATTCTCATAATTAATTAACTTTATTTTTCATCATATATATATATTTATCTCAAAAAAATTTTATATTTTTTTATAAAAAAGTTTAAAAAATAATTATGACCAATTTAGGCTCCAATAAATCAAAGGCAGGGCTTCATGATTTATACCTTTTTCCCTATAAAATATACAAATTTTTAATTTTAAATACATGTAAAATATTAATTCTCTATGTTGGAGTTTCATCCAGAGTCGTTAAATTATGTTAACAATGTCGATGAAAGTTCGTTGGAAAGCTTACAACACTAAATTAGCTATGTAAAGCAAGAAACTCCGACATAGAGAATGAAAAATGGCCTAGAGATTATAAACATTTTCATATTTTAAAAAACGTTGAAACTTTTTTGTAGCGAGTTCAATACCCTAGGGACCTAAATATAATTTACCTTAATAAATAAAAAATATATATATATGTCACTCCTAAAGTTAAGTAGTTTACTCATTTTACCTTCAAAATTAAATATTTATACTTATCACCCTTTACTTTTAATATATAATTACAATTATCACCACCTTAATTATAATGATGAATGATTTGATTTTTTATCTCTTATAATAAAATGAATGGTTAAAGGTAGATCTCCCCAATTTGATAAAGAGGGTGATGGTTGTAATTTTGTATTCAATGTATGAGGTCACAAGTATAAATATCTAATTTTGATGGTGAAATAAGTAAAAAGCTCAACTTTAGGAATAATATACCTAAATACCTTAATAAATAATATACTTCTATCATGAACAGTATTAGTGTTGCTGAATAAATCAGTACAATGATATGAGGTAATTAGGATCAACTCAAATTTAATTTGATATAATTAATAATAAACATAGAATTAAAATCAATATACTTAAAAAAAAGTTAAATTGAATTACTTAAGTCTCATGTGTTTTCAAGTTAAAAATTAACCTAATTTAATTTTAACATAGCACATCACATCAAATATAAAATTTAATATTAAAAGTTAACTTTATTTCACATCTTATATACATTACTAAAATAATAACTAATTTATATCACATCCCTTACATATCCTAATATAATAACTAACTTTATATCACATCCCTCACATATCACAATATAATAACTAACTTTATTTCACATCATTCATAATTTTTTAATAAAAAATATCTCTATCTAACTTTAATTTTAATCTTGTTAAATTTAACCTTACAAACAAACAGACTCTGTGTTAATGTGAGAAGTAGGAGTACCAAGAAGTAGCAGTATGCAGAGAGCTAAGCAGGAAGATTAAGGCTCAAATGAGAAAGAAAAGCATCTAGAAGAGCACACAGAGATTTAAGGTGGGTCAGGGATAAAATCCCCTACGTCCACCGTATCAACCGGAAGTCTTTCACTATATATCAAGAAAGGGAGCCGCCTTGGCTCAGTACAGGGGTAAAACAGAGTAAAGAAAAGAAGAAGAAGAAGAAGAAGAAGAAGAAGACGATTCAGCCGACCTCCTTGAAGTCCCGTTCAGGAGTATTTATAGTTAGCTTGCAATGATAGCCTGCAGACCGCAAGCATAGGGCAAGCTGGAGTTGTCTTATCAGGAGGGCGGCTTCCCCCTTCCAGTGATTTGACTTTAGCTGAGGAAGCATGCTCCAGGTATGAAACGTGTATGCTCCAGAGTGTGGCGGCTTGGCGGGTATGGATTGTATGGTCGATGAAGTTTGGGAAGGCCACTGATTAGCGATTGATTATCATGATGGAAGATTGGCGTGCCTCTCGAGGTGCCACGTGTATGGCTGAGATGCAGAGCTAGAACCACACGTTAACATCAGCTCCCCGCATTACAGGGCGCAAATATTAATATGAGTCATGTAATACGAACCGTCATGGTGGTGGATGCACTGTCCAAGGCCTGTCAGGATAAAGTTGGGGCAGCGTCCCGCCAATCTGCATTCCTCTCCAATAGTCTCTGAAATCCTGTTACACAGATCAGATTTAGATCGATAGCTAATATATAGAATCTAATTATACATCGAATAAGTTGTTAGTTATAACACATAAACTGGCACATTATTTTTAAATGAGTAAGATTTAGTGGTTTGAATGTACCAATGTATTAATTAGTGTAACCATTTATATGTTTCTTTAATAAACTAATATTTATTCTTTATAAATTGGGTAATAAATCAATGTTTATTAATTAATTATTTATAATCTGGCTAATTAAATTTAAGTTGGATCGAAATTAAACTGAGAATTTTGAGAGAAACCTTCGACATATGTGATCTAGTTAAATAATGAATTATTTTTATAACATTTGTGATAATAATTTAATTTTTTATTTTTGTGATTATTTTTAATTGAGTTAAAAAGGTAATTTTTGATGTAATATTTTTTTATTTTGAGATTTGTATAAATATTTGAAATAAAATTAGTTCTATTTTAAAATATATATATATATAATTGATGTGAAATAACAAAATTTTTTTTTAAAATTTATATAAAATAAAGTTAATTTTAGAGTTGAAGTTTATATAGAGTTTAAAATATAGTTAATTTTTTAATATTAAGATTTATATAAAATGTAAATTATAAAATTAATTTTAGGGACACATGTAGGACACAAATATTAGATTAATTTACAGATTTCACTAGATAATAAAGCACCACATATATTGAATTCATGTAAATAAAATTGAGTGGGTGACAACAGTGAATGCTATGCAAATATTATAAGGATCTCGAATCACCATCTTAGTTCTTGCTAAATCTGGTCAACATCTCTCACCCACATTAATTTTCAACTCCAAACCAAAAAATTGAATTTATTTGTAAGAGCAAATTATATATATATATAGACACACACAACTATGATCAAGTTTTTATCTTATTAGTAGAGTGGAGTCAATTACATCATGAGTATTATTTATGCATATTACATTTCATTAAATAATAACTCTTGATTTACCTATATGCATACAAAGTCATTCTTTGTAGTTCTGACTCTAACTAACTACCAGTTACTTAAAATGAAAATAAAAATCTAAAATTATGATTCCTTATAATGCATATTATTCTATTTTTACTTAATTTAGCATTTTATTATGCATGATTTATATATAAAAATGTATTTTTTTTTTGGTTTTAATAATAAAAAATGAATTAATGCTATGTTAATACCATATTTAAAAATAAAAGATCGATGAATTGAATAATGTAACTTCTATTAAGTAAAGTGAGGCAAAATAAAACAAGATAGATCGCTTGAGAGGCCAGAAAGCTAAGCATGAGAGCAGTAGCGGGTACGGTACAAGTATATATACATGATGAAATACGTATAATGGGATAGTAATTGTGTATTAGTTTCGCTAAATTCGATCCAAATAATGATTTAATTAACAGGAGTAGTAGTACAGTGCATCCCTTTCACACGTGATCATGAACCAAAACATTAATCCAAAATCCCACGCCATTGTTTGATCTGAAATAGCCTCTGACGTGAGAGAAGAGACCAAGGAGAGAGAGAAGTGAAGGCTCTCTCTCTCTCTCTCTCTCTCTAGTACGCTCTTTCTCTTACTAACTATAGGCTGATCAAATCAGCCAAATCCAATCAAGCTCTCACATCTTTCAGTCGCCCCCCTCCCCCTTCCCTTCTTCCCTCAAAAACATAACCACACAGATTTTCATTCTTGGTTCAATTGAACTCAGATCCCTTAAGCCTTTAAAGTTCTATGTATAATTTTCATTTGAGTACTTTAGTTGATATTTCCATCACATTAGATAAAAGTATATAAACTCATACATACTTCTCATTGAAGACTTCTCTTTTACTTTTTTTATTTAACCCAATATATTCTTGATATCTTTAATATAAGAGCTAGCATCCAATCTATAAAAAACATGATACAGTATGCTTTATTAATGCATTGAAATCACGTCGCCCTCGACGTTCACTATAGAGATGATCTCACAAAATAATCTCATACCTAGCTAGATACTAAAAGAGGTCAATGATCTGAAAATTAAGTACAAAAAAGTAAAAATTCATAATATCGAATCGCTGACGTCTAGTTACAAAAATGAGAGATATTATATACGCTTTACATATTTTCAATAAAATCATTACATCGAGTTCTTCAACCGAAGTTATAATTTGCAGATGAAGCACATCTCATTTTAATTAGATCATCAAGAGTACTTGCATGTATATATTATATGAACATCTTCACGGGCAACTTTTTTAGACAAAAAAAGTAAAGGGAGGCGAGGTCGAGTGCTGAGAAGGGAAGAAAGGGGTTCATCAATTATGTTATTTTATAGAAATCATTTGAAGACATATATAACTAATTATAAAAACTAGAAAACCTAGGGCTCAAATTAAAACCAAAATGTGGAAAGCATGTACCTAATGATAAAACACTCAAAATCTCAGACATCATAAATCTAAGTACTCATCATATATATTCTTGCTATTGTCTGCTTCCTCTTCCTCTTTTACTTCCTCAATCCCAAGAGATGTCATTCAGTGTTGACAATATATATTCAAAAACTCTCTGAATCGAATATACAAATAGATAATCTCCTTGTTCTTGTATGTAGGGTTGATAGGCTCCACCCACTCTCAGCCTCATCAGCAACAGATAGAAAACAACTAAAAATTAAATCTAGCTGCACATTAAACCTAGCTAGTGAGGTGACATCATGAATTCTTTTTTCCTTTTTCCAGATTTTGATCATCTCTACATATATAAACTGTTAGAGGACAAAAGGTGTGATCAAAGGGTTGTTTGAAACATATTTAAATCAAGCTTTATTTAAAAGTAAATTGAAGTAATTATAGGTTTAAGATGAATTGTTTGAATAGCTAGGACAGTTTATCTCAAAGATAAAATTTTTTCGATTCATATTTTGCAATAAAAATTAGGTGTTATATATGTCATAGATTCACATATAATTTTAAAATATACTGGATAATCATGCACACAGCAAAAAAAGCCAAGTGTGCTAACTGCATACAGGATATAAGACATGAACTGTATACTAAGTATATATATGTCTAATACTCTTTATGCTTTTATAACTAGTAATTATCTATAATTTATGATTTAAGATCTGTTTGTTTGTAAGGTTATATTTAACAAGCTTAAAATTAAACTTAGATAGAGATATTTTTTTTTTGAAAGTTGTGAATGATGTGAAATAAATTTAGTTATTATGTTGGGATATGTGAGGGATGTGATATAAGTTAGTTATTATTTTAATAATGTGTGTAGGATGTGAAATAAAGTTAATTTTTAATATTAAATTTTATGTGTGATGTGATATGTCAGGTTAAAATTAAACTAGGTTAATTTTTAACTTGGAGATAAACGGGGCCTTAATATATTATAATAACTAATAAGTAGTTTTTACATGTGCTATATTTATACTACACTAATTATTTATTCAATCTAATAGGCTTTTTACACTAATTGATTTGTTCAACCATTAACGTACGTAAAACATAAACTAATTATTAAACTGATTCATTCAATCAACGGGCTAAATAAATTTATTACATACAGCGATCAATCTTACTAACCGGTGAAAAATGTAGATATATTACACTGGTCAATCAATAAATAAACCGATCGATGAGATAAACAATGTGATTCCTGCTATATTTTTGTGAAAACAAAACGAAGGCTTGTGGTTAAGCCAGCACTAGTAGCCACGGCGCCCTAATACTTGCCCTCTTAACCCTGATAATCGCTTGCCCAGCTTCACCTGTTTTCTTCGAGAAGTTATTGGGTTCGGACGGCGCACCGTCCGGAACCCAATCAGAGGGCGCCACGTGTGCCATACAGTTGGGTCCGGGCAGACGTGGCGCCCTCTGATTGGGCGTCCGAACGGTGCGTGCGGCGCACCCAATAATTTTTTCGTTTTCTTCGCTATCCCTCCTGACAGCTCCTTTCTACTTCCAAATCTGCTAGATCTCCTGTCTCTCACGCCGCTGCTATGTACTCGTTATCAGTCAGATTTTCCTACTGGCATGCTCGCTTAATTAGCACCAAATTAATCATTACATGCATTTTAAAACTATATATATACTAATTGAATCTATATGTGACGCAACCTTTTAAAACTTCTACCAAAGGCAGCAAAGCAATTAAGGCTTTTGTTTAACACCCATGCATTACATTAATTAGCTACTATATTACTTTATG